>JAACJN010000037.1:0-350636 GCA_013368555.1 Collybiopsis confluens
GTATATAGGTTCTCATTTGGCTCACAGAAGTCCTCGGTCGAATTCGTGGGCAGGAAATCAACTTTAGGAAAAATATGGGAAGGGATGGGTGTTTGACCCCCATTTCCAGGTTTGGCTTGATTTTCTTGAGGATATGTTTGCTTCTCACCGATTTCTCAGGTTCATTTTCAACCCAACAGTCATGACTGCGGAGTCCACCTCCTCTGGCACCTACGGCATCTTCTGGAGTTCCGCCAGATTAAACTCGGGGATGAATGCCAGCCGCGCCATCTCAGGTTTAAGGACAATATGGCTGGTAAGCGGTTGAGACTGGCACAAGAGATGCTCATGGATGCTGGGCTAGCTTAGTGGTATATTTCTATAGGTATCACGGTTTTAAAAAATGTATTTTTTATCTATAAATTTGACAGATTAAATTTCGCTCGTTTTTGTGAGCTATGCGAACCTTGTCAGCCTAGCAATTAATCTCCCCAAATGATTACCTTCTCAGCTTTCTTTGTATCATAAAACATGGCTTTGCGTGTTATAATGAATTTATCAGGTCTTTTGGGTTTTGGTCGCCCAGATTTACCCCAGGATCCCCAGGCTTCCCCCAGGGTTACCCAGGTACCCCCATGGGTTGTCCAGGATGTCTCGTCAATCTGAGCACATCCAGTGGAGGGGGTTGATAACAGGCTCCGTGAAGATGGAATGCTTTTCGTGATGTACTCTATCGAAATCTACACCGAAGAGAGAAGAGGCTAATCACCAGGCCAAGGTTCAAGATGGACCGTTGTCATTATTGAAAAGAATTTTGTTTACCTTGCCACCATGATCCACTTCCGAGATGCTCTCTTGGAATACCATTATTCCCGCGACTATAACCGTAGATACGATGAGGGACGAGGAATAAAGGCGACGAAGGAAACAAAAGAACGGGACGTACCCTTAGTACCTGAATGAACTTGAAGACCTTCAAGGTCTACATCAGGATCCAACTGTAATAGGGAGAGAGAGGCGTCAGCTTTGAAGAAAGAAACTCTAATAATAATAAAGTCAGTATGAAACAGAAGAATTGAATCGAACCTGCAATTGAACACTGGCTTTGTCGTTGGTTTGATCATTGGTCTCGTTCCGAGTAGATCCAACAGGATCCTGGGCAACCACAATGATATTTTTTGTTTTCCTTCGGGCAGACATAGACCGACGTATGAAATCAGAGTCGGTGACCAGAGCAGATAATGTCTTCCGAAGTTCTGTGCGGGAATTGAGCCTAAATTGATTCCAAAGCAAAGGGAATGAGAAGGTTAACGTGACCAGATGATTCTGGAAGAACATACATGGTTACTGAGGCAATAGAGAAAGCAGTATCAGTTCTGGGCAAGCGGTGTGGGGACAGAGTAAAGGAACTAACACATAGTGATAACGTAGATCTTGTCCAGCATCATATGGAATGCCATCCTTCAAGCTCTCTTAGTGCGAAGAGAAACGCAAGCTAAGACAAAAATATTACCATCTCAAGTTTTGAGGACTAAACTCGAACATCAACGCGGCCACGGTCTGAGCCACTACAAGTAAGATGCCTCTGGTAACAGTAAACTGTAGTATTTTGTCGAGAATGGACTTGGTTCTACATCTTTAATTATTCAGATGTTCTGAGTTCGAAACTCTATACTCACCTCTTTGTTGTCACATGGCTTTTACGAAAAGCCCAATACATAGCACCCGAACTTATGAGGGCCGTGAAAGCACGAAGAAGATTTTGAGCAAAGATAGGCGACTATCAGTGGAAAATGAGCGAACGTCAATAAAATTCCAAGTTTACAAATACCTTGACCCAAGATGAGTCCAAGTTCGCTCTAGTCGGCACATTGAAAAGGAATCCGGCGGTAACTGAAACGCTATACTAATCAAAATTCTGAAGTTCCAGTGCCAGAGTAAAATGCCGCACCGCATCCACAAGCTAGGTTTAGTGATCGCAAAGTCAGGAACAGCAGGATAACTTATGACAGGAAAGAAATACAGAAAGCGGCCAGGACGGTGATAACCTAAAAAGGTCCTGGTTAGCTCCGAGTCTGTGTCGAGCTATCAAAAGGGACTGACGATTGTATAAGATAGGAAACAACAAGTTTGGTTCACTAGGAAATAGCGGGTGTGAATCAGTCATTGAACGATGGTCGTTAAAGCGGTAGATACGGATCTCACCGTGATGGATCCTGGATGCGAAAAAGATGTCGACTCTGTGCCCAGAATGTTTGAGAGAACAAGCATCGACAAATGAGGAAATAAACATACATAACAACAGGAATTCCACTGATAATCAGCTCGAGGATAAAGTACCTAAGAGTGGAAGGTCTTATCAAAAGATCTATAGAAGAAGGATGAGGCACAAACCGAGGGATGAGATCTATCGCAGCGGCGTCTCCGAAGTGGGCTATCTGTGTAGTAGGCTGTGAGTGATACCAACGGGTGAAAAGAAGAAGCACTGTTGACCGTATAGTTGAACGTAGTAGCAATATCGAGGCAGTTGGAGGAAACAGTCGCAATGCTACATGATACCTCCACCGTGAGCTGGTATAGCTATAGCTATTCAGTGTCCTCACAAGAGATATATGACCTTGAAAAGGGTTCAGAAACTCGTTGAGCGAGAATGAGAAATTAATCACATACCGTCGCCCTCAACATTGCACTGTCATTATTTCGGTGCAAATAAGTCCAAGTCTGAGCGCCAACAGTCCCGACCAGGCTGAAGCAAACATGGGTTTCATGAATGATGGAGACTCTGAAAAAAAAAACTTGAAGAGATGGCGTACACTGTTGAAAAAAGCATCCCTGTAAGGTCCGTCGTCAGACAATCGAAAAGAAACAGACTCGAGGAAGGATACCAAAGTACGGTCCCCACAAAAGATTCTTTGTCGAGTCGGCAACTGCAATTAGTAAATCAGACGCCATGACAGGGGATAGGTGGGGTTCTGCAGCTGAGGGTATATTTATGCCTAACGCCATATAGAAATAGGACGAAACCACAGCAGGAGAGTCTCAAGGCCTAGATGGCAGTGTACAAGATGTTTGAAAGGTAAACTTTTGCTGCGCTGTTGACCATCAGATCGTCGACAAGTGACCCGCTCTACAGCGGTTAACTCAGGCTCAGGTGAGTCGCCACCGCAGTTAAACAGCATAATCAGATAAGAAAAAAAGCTGTTACAATAAAGATAGAACTTTTTTGACGTACAGAAACCGCATATGTTACGGTAGAGTGCTATGTATACCCAAAAAAGAGGCTGTATGACAGAAGATGGTGGTCCAGGTGAGATGAGAGGTGCCCGCCCAGCCGGCCCGTCGAACAAGACGAGTCGGCAGGCAACTGGTCAGCCCTGTCGTAACCCCGTTGGCTCTCTCTCAAATACTAATCGAATTACCTGTTACTTGCATTCTGGAACCTAAACCCAAAATACTCTAGTCTCCCTGGATGTAACGAATTACAATCAAATTATCTCATATACCTACCATCGCACGAGAAAGTTCCAAGTTGATGTGAGCTGGCGTAGTTCCTTGTCAGTGTAGGTGTGTCGATCTAGTAGATGATTCAAAAAAGAAAAGAACCCATTTCACCGATGCACGACTACCGAAGCTACTAGTACAAACTTTAAAAAACTGAACAAGATATGGTATATAGAGTGATCCCGTCGCTGGTGCTTCCGATCCGCCTAAGTACTGCTAGCACTGCTAGCGACAATAGAGAGATAGTACCGAAACCTCTCTACATGGAGTGGGGTTCTGTGCGACTCGGAGAACACAGCGGGTCTTGTGGACTTGGGTCAGAATATCGTGAACCAGGTCTGCTTCGTCAATGACTGCCTGATCGCTTTGTCGAAGCTTGGCCTCGCTGACAACCCTGTAGAGTGTTCGGTTGGTCACCGTGTACACCCTTTGAGAGGGCAGTTCTGCCTTTCGCTGATTTTTTTCGACACTTTGCCGAGTCTCCGTACAATACACGGCTTGGGCTTCAGACGGAATAGAGTCGAGACGTTCCTCCCGTTCATCATCATCAATGGTGTCGTCCACCTCAATCAAATCCCTCATCCGGTATGAGATACTGCGAATATGGTGGTCAGATTTTGACCGGACGATAACGCAAGGAATGGGGTATCGGGGGCAGTTGTCGAGGATAGCGATATCGGTATCGGTAAGTCGAACATTCCACAAAAGAATGATACAGTCGAAGATGAATAGGCCTTGCCTGTTGAAGTACTGCCACCGTGGAATGTTCAAGGTGCCGGCCCCCGGAACATCATACCACACGAAAGGGTAGTTCGGACGAGTGTCGGGGTAGCGTCCAATCTTCGTGGTTGTCTCTGTGACCCCGACGGCGGCAGCAGCTTTTGTACCATCAATTATACCCCGCAGTGCGTTGATCAACGTAAGGCTATCGGCCGCGCCGCCCGGCTCACGGGAAAATCACGTGCCCACTCAGTTTGTTTTTCCAGCAATCCCATCGTCTTTTTTTCGGTCGTGCACAACTGCAAATGCCAATCTGAAATTGCAACCCTTCTATTTGAGCCTTTTTGAGCTTCAATACTTGAGTTGTCTAACGCCAAGAAAAAAAGCAGGAAAAAAAGCAGGAAAAATAAGCGATGCACGCTCTTCACCAGGAAATCCTCCCCCCTACCGGTGTCGAATTCGCAGCATGGGTCAAGTTGGGAAGCTCTGAAGGCAGTTTGTGCAATCTGGTGGTTGCGAGGAGCAATGTGCTGAGGATATTCGAGTTGCGGAGGGATAATGGAAAGGGGAAGCTGTATCATGTCCGCACACACAAGTTGCATGGAATCGTTACTGGACTCCAGGGGGTTAGAGTGCTGGCTAGTGAGGAGGACGGGAGGGAAAGAGTTCTCGTTGGATTCAAGGATGCAAAGGTATAGCTTCTCTTGAGTTTTTATTGAGCAAAATACTGATACGGGTTTATAGATTGCTCTGCTAGAATGGGCGCCGGCTCTATACGACCTCACGACGGTCTCAATACACACATACGAACGAGCACCGCAATGTCTAGACATTCCGCCATCTTTTCGTGCTATTCTCCGCGTAGAACCCGTCTCCCGCTGCGCCGCGCTTCTCCTGCCCCAAGACGCGCTCGCCATCTTGCCGTTCACTCATGGAGAGCACGATGATATTCACGGCGGCCAGCACCGAATGGACATTGACTACGGAGGACCCGACGGAAGGTCAGGTATCCCCTACTCCCCTTCCTTCATCCTCTCTCTACCCACCTCCGTATCTCAATCCATACACAACATAATCGACTTTGTCTTTCTACCCGGTTTCCATAACCCTACTATTGCCGTTCTCTACAGCGAACGGACGACGTGGACGGGAAGATTGCAAGAGGCAAAGGATACCTCCGGCCTTGTCATTTTTTCCATGTCCATGACCGAGCTCTCCAGTACCAGTACCGGAACCAAAACCAGAGATACAGAATCTACATCCACGATGTCAACAACATTCAGCGTTATCACTTCCATCCAAAACATACCTTACGACGCACACGCTTTGATCCCCTGCACTAGAAACGTCGGTGGAGGGTTGATCATTCTCACCACCAACAGTGTTGTCTACGTTGACCAGGCGGCGAAGAAACTCATGTTGCCTGTGAATGGATGGGCGGAGAGAGTTTCGGACATGCGGTCATTGAAAGCTACGACGACGGATATGAATCTTTCGCTTGAAGGTTCTCAAGCTACTTTTGTTTCTGATGCCACTCTCCTGATCGTCCTTGCCAATGGCGACGCCTACACCGTCACTCTTGCTATGGACGGGAAAGCGGTCAATGGAATGGATATATCTAGGATGCCAGTGGGTAAGACGACGATTCCGAGTTTGGTTGATAGGCTTGGGATGGGTTCTTCGGTTGGGGGGGATGGACACGAATTGGTGTTTGTGGGTAGTACACAGGGACCGTCGGCCTTGTTCCAGACGGATTTTGTGGAGGAACAGGATACAGACGCGAATGCGGATGTGAATATGACCGCCATTCCTCCTTCTCCTAGCGCTATCACCCTCGCGGAATCTGCCTCCAAAAATTCGGGTGTGGGCGATGTGGAGATGTACGATGATGAAGGTACATTACTCTCCCTTTTTCTCCTTCTTCTCTCTCTCTTCTTGCTCCATACTGACCAATTTTTTTTTTCTTCGATAGATATCTACGGACCCTCGACGACGATCACAACCGCCGAACAAGCTACATCTAACCATCCAAACGGCGCCAGCTCCGGCGCGGGCGGTCTATCCTCCTCAACCCGAAACACGAAACTCGAATTAACCCTCCTCGACCATCTCCCTTCACACGGAAGTATCAATTCCTTAATATTCGGATTAACAAGAAATGGAATCGACGACACCGATAATCATATTCATAATAATGCCACTTCTTCATCTACCTCCACCTCCGGGATGACGACCGACCACAATCTCAACAACGCGAATGCGAAATATGTCCCTCAGCTTATAACGGCTACTTCGATGGGACATCTTGGTGGATTTGTGTTGTGGCAAAGGGATTTGCCGGTCAGGACGAAGAGGAAAATGGGGGTTTTGGGTGGCTCGAGGGGGGTTTGGTGTTTTGCTTTGGATGGGGGTGCGAGTGGGAGAGGGAGGAGTACGAGTACGAGTACAGGGATCGGTGGGGCTGTGGGTGGGGGAAGGGAAAAAGGGAAAAGCAAGGAGAGGGAGAGGGTTAGGATAGTTATTAGTACAGATGCGAATCCTAGTCCTGGGTTTAGTAGGGTGAGTGGAAATTTTTTGTTTTTTTTTCTAGTTTGGCGTTGACTGATATATCGTTTATTTTTTCCCTCCTGCTCCACTTCCTCTTCCCGCTCCTACTACCCTTCCTGTTCCTGCGACCCTTCCTTCTCATCCTGCTTCGTTTGCTCTTCCTGCTCCTGCTCCTTCTCCTTCTCCTACTCCTGCTTTGCTTACTCTTCCTTCTCCTGCTGCTGCTCTTTCTACTCTCAATCTTGCTCTTCCTACTCCTCCTCCTCTGGCTTCTGCGCCTACTCCTTCTGCTGCTCCTGCTGCTCTTGAACCTCCCCCCCTCTTCTCCGGAACCTCCCTATCCTTCCCGTCCTATTGTCTACCTTTCTTTATAGATCACGATTCCTTCATCTACTCTGACCCACATCGCGAACCACGATATCACGGCTCGTATCACAGGGACGACGATTGGAGCTGGCCCATTCTTTGGTGGGACAGCGGTACTGCAGGTTATGACTGGGGCGATCAGGGTTTTAGAGATGGGTAGGTTCTGTCTCTTTTTGATCTCCTTTCTCCCTCCTTCCTACCGTCTTCGCTACTTTCCACTCCGCTTTCCGCTCTTGTTCATTGATTACTGACGAGTCTTATTTAGATGGAACCGAACGTCAAGCGATCAAAGATGTTGAGTCGTCTTCGTCTTCCGCCGCTGCTGCTGCTGTAGCCTCAACCACCAACACCGGGTCTAATCCCTATGGACCACACAGCGGTGTCATAGGTGGTGGACACGCACCCCGAGCTAAAATCCGCGCTTGTTCGATCAGCGATCCGTACGTGTTGATCCTTAGAGAGGACGATACGATGGGATTGTTTATTGGGTATTTTGCTGACCGGGATAAGGATAAAGATAAAGATGGGAAGGAAAAGGATGGTGGTGGTGGGAAGAGGGCGAAGGATTCGAAGGATAAGGATAAAGATGGGAAAGGGAAGGAGAGTAAAACGGGGAAGGTTAGGAGGAAGGATATGAGTATGTTGGGTGGGAAGGTACGGGGCTTTTTCTCTTTCTTTCTGGTCAACAGAGACTAAAATGAATCCTCAAGGCATCAAAATACCTCACAGGATGTTTCTTCACCGACCATACTGGGATGTTGGAGAAGAATATCGGGTCCGCAACTTCTGCTGATGGTCTGAACGGCAATGGAACCGCCAAAGTTGACTTGGGTCAACGAACGTCCAGCGGACTAGATAACCAATGGCTGATGCTCGTTCGCCCCTATGGAGTTTTGGAGTTTTGGTCTCTTCCCAAGATGGCTCTTGCGTTTACTGTCGGGGCACCGTTCAGGACGCTGGAGAGTGTGTTGGTTGATTCGGGGGAGGGAGTTGGATCTGGAGTCGGAGACGGGGCTGTTCCTACGCCTGGTTTGAGTGGGGCACCTTTGATGGGGTCCGGTTCCGAATCTGGGTCTGGGTCCGGAACGGGCACGGGGGCACGAGATGTGCAGATGAGCGGAGAAGATGATGATGCTAGCGCGCGTCCAAAGACGATAAATGGTGTTCACCCCAATCCCAATGGCTCGTCGGTGCAGGAGCAGTACAATCCAACTTCGGCATATGATCTCTTTACTGGTGGAATCGATCAAGTCACTATTGCCCCCCTCGGGGAAAGCAGACCCGAGTTACATTTGTTTGTGCGTATTGCTCTTCCCCCCACTTCTCCTTCTGCTGAATGGGACTAACTCACTTTTGCCAAAAAAAAAATAGGTTTTACTACGTTCTGGCCAATTCGCCATTTACAAAATCATTCCGAATTTCACGTCATCCGCTGACGTTACAATGAATAGTACATCGCCAAGGTCACCTACCCTATCCACGGCTGCCTCTGTATCTCTTCTCGCCCGCAGTTCAAACTCTCGAGTTGTCCATTTACAGATTGCCTTTGTCAAAATTTTTTCAAAGACGTTCGAAATTCAAAGATCTGAACCTGGAGGACCCGGAGCGGCAGGAGGAGGAGGGCTAGGTTCCGGGTTCGGGACTTCTGGCGGCGTTGGTCTTGGAAATATCGGCGGGGGAAGGAGTGGGGGTGGGTTCAGTGGGGGTGTCAGCGTAGGGTCCAGTGGTCTAGCAGAACAGAAAAAGATTGCGAGGACATTCGTGCCGTTCAGGACAACCACCAATAACCTCTCTTTATCATCTTCGGGAGATAACAGTGAAGGTGGGGGTGCACGGACACAGAGAACCTATACTGGAATGTTCTTCACGGGCGAAAATCCGTCGTGGATTATATCTACTGACCGGGGAGGAATACATTTGTATCCTTCTGGACATTCGGTCGTCCATGCCTTCACTGCGTGTGAGCCGGCTGCCGATTCCAAGGGAAGCGGAAGGGTTATGGGCGGGGAGTTTTTGATATACAGTGACGAGGTACGCTATTTTGTCTTACAAATCAGTTATTGTTAAAAAACAAGCGTTAGGGTCCCACGTTGCTGGAATGGATCCCAGGCTTCGAATTCGAACTTCCTCTTCCCATGCGCTCTATTCCACGTGCTCGGGCATACTCCAGTGTCGTGTATGACCCTTCGACATCCCTAGTTGTCGCAGCGTCTGTGCTTGACGCTAGTTTCTCTAGCTTTGATGAGGAAGGGAATTGCCTATGGGAACCGGACGGTTCGTTATCTCTTTTTAGTTCCAGCACTCATTCACTTCATTAATCTATGTTCATGTCCTCTATAGCACCGAATATCTCTTATCCCACGACGGAGTGTTCATCTTTGGAACTAATTTCGCCCGATCTATGGATCTCTATGGATGGGTAAGTTTTGATTGCCTTTTGTCTTCCTAGGGATTTATTTTTCAATTGCAGGTTCGAGTTCGCCAATAACGAGATTGTCAATGCTGTCGCATGCGTGTCTCTGGAAACGGCCAGTACAGAAACAGGCCTGAAGGACTTTATCGCAGTAGGAACGACGATTAACCGAGGAGAAGATTTGGCAGTAAAGGGAGCGGTAATTGGCCCTTGTTTCTTTCGAGAACATCTTTTTAAATTGTCCCCCCTGGTTATTTTCTCGTCTAGACATACATCTTTGAGATCGTGGAGGTTGTCGCAGACCCGACGCTGGCTCCAAGAAGATGGTACAAACTCCGGTTACGATGTCGAGACGATGCCAAAGGACCAGTCACGGCTCTTTCCGGGATGAATGGCTACCTCGTGTCTTCGATGGGACAAAAGGTTCCTAAGTCTTACTCTATCATTCGTGGCATGAAACTCATGCTGTATCATTGCCAGATCTTTGTACGGGCATTCGACTCTGATGAACGTCTAGTAGGCGTGGCGTTCATGGATGTCGGAGTCTATGTCACTTCCATCCAGTCAATCAAGAACTTGCTACTGATAGGCGATGCAGTAAAGAGCGTTTCGTTTGTGGCGTTCCAGGTGAACCTGTTTAACTTCTACCGTCCATTCTGATCATTGCTCATATTATATTCGTTCTGTACGATCTGCAGGAAGATCCCTTCAAGCTGGTTCTCTTGGCCAGAGACATTCGTCATCTCTGTGTCACTGCCGCCGACTTCTTCTTCACGGATACAGAGATGGCCATCTTTACGCATGATGAAGAGGGAATCATGAGGTTGTATGATTATAATCCCCAAGGTCAGTTCAATCCGATTTTTTGAACCTCTTTGCACCAACTTTGTCTGTATAGACCCCGAGTCCCGGGATGGACGATATCTCCTTTTGCGCTCAGAGTACAACAGTCAAGCAGACTACCGAACAACCGCGCTCATTGCCCGACGCACGAGCGCTGATGGCGAGATCCCGCAAGCGAAGCTGTTGTGTGGTACGGTATTCTTAGTATCGAGAAGAAACCCTGAGAATGACTTTACAAACAGGCGCAACGAATGGATCCATTGCTGCTATTACTCCGGTGGAAGAGTCTACCGCAAAACGATTACAGCTCTTGCAGGGACAATTGACAAGGAACATCCAACACGTGGCGGGCCTCAACCCGAGAGCATTCCGGTAGGTTCCCTTTCACTTCTATTGCGTACCCCCTTTTTTTTTCTCAAGCCTGTTTCCCTCTAGGATTGTCCGAAATGACTACGTCTCTCGCCCACTCTCAAAAGATATTATGGATGGAAATTTATTGGTCCATTTCGAGAACTCGTCAACGACGAGGCAGATGGAGATGATGAAGCCGATTGGTACCGAGGTTGGGATTATGAGACAGGATTGGATGGCTTTGGATGGGCTTTGGTGAGATTGGGAGTTGTTTTTCTTGCGCAAAAAAAAGTACTGGCTATGTATCCTAGTGACCCTTGTTACTGTATCTATCGCCATTTGGCTGGCCTTCGTAATTGACCCTTGATAATCGACCTTGGTCTCATGATGGAGAGTACGATTTTGGCTTATTGCGTTATCATGACGCGCCATGAGGATCTGCTTTGGAAGCAAAAAAGCTTATTCATCGTGCTAAGTTGCTATAAAAGAGCATTAGATTCTCAAGTTGTTTCTTTGCTTTACCCATTCACCATGGCTTTAGCTGAACCTCTTACTTTGTACACTGCAAAGGTAATGCAAGACCCCTCAAGTCCCGAACTCGGTTTCAGGCTAATCTTTTCTTTAGATCTGTCCGTTCGCACAAAGAGTGACGTTCAATCTCTTTGGGAGCTTTGGTGTGTGAATACTGATCCTGTCCCATAGGTCGAGCTTGCTCTGGCGGAATCAGGCCTCAAAGCAAACAAAGATTTCATGCGGTACGAAATCGATCTGAAGAACAAACCCGAATGGTACCAACCTCAAATCAACCCTGCGAGTAAGGTAATGGTCTAATTCCTACATGATAACTCGGCCTTTTCATTTTCCAACTCTGTCATTCGTACATAGGTGCCCGCCGTCGCATACGGCGGCCCAAAAGTTCCGGGCGACCAACCCTCCCAAGACAGCACCAAAATCGCGGAATCCCTCGTCCTCCTCGAATTCGTTGCAGATCTCTTCCCCCAAAGCCACCTCCTCCCTAAGGACCCAGTCCAGCGCGCCCAAACACGATTCTTCATCGACGCTGTATCGACCAAATTCCTCCCTGCCAACTTCGCGTTCCAATCCGGCAAAGCTTCCAACGGGGACAGCCTTCTCACCGGTATAGAGCAGTTGCAAGCGTTATTGCCAAAGGGAGAAGATGTGAATGGA
The DNA here is from genome assembly GCA_013368555.1 of Collybiopsis confluens. Lineage (NCBI taxonomy): Eukaryota > Fungi > Basidiomycota > Agaricomycetes > Agaricales > Omphalotaceae > Collybiopsis > Collybiopsis confluens. The sequence continues at coordinate 11,909 of JAACJN010000037.1, forward strand.
AAGTTTGCGATTGGAGATGGAAAGTATTTCACTATAGCCGATGCTGCTATCGTCCCGTTCTTTGCGAGATTGGAAGTGGCGTTGAAGAATGATTATGGTTTGTTCCCTGAGGGAGAGGGGAAGAGGACTTGGGAGAGGATACAGAATGAGTCGAGGTTTGAGAGATGGAGGAAGTATTGGGATCTCGTTACCGCCAGGGAATCGTTCAAGAATACATTTGATGAGGTGAGTTTGAGTTGTGAACCGAGAGTGGTCATGAATACTACTTCGATGAGCTAACAAAAAAAAAATTTTTTTTTTTTTGGGTTGCGATAGGAATATCTCAGAAAGGCGTATTCTACCAAACGTGCAGCGGCGGCGGCGGCGAAGGCGTAAATGGAAGCTTGGAATGGGTAGACCAGTTTATATTTGTATTTTTATGTAAGACAATTCTCGTCAACGATTGAAGAGCTTCTACTGTTCGAAAACTGCCAGGACCCTATCCAGTGGACGATCCTCTTATATCCCGTTTGTCCCGCTTCTCTGTGCATGACGCTCTATCCTCCGCTTTTCGTACTTTTCTCGTGTCTATCAAGAAAAAGGGAGATTCAGAAACCAATATGATGAACAAAATAAAAAGGAAAACTCGGACCTGTCTATTCCTCAACATTTTCCTTTCTCTGTCCGGATCGTTTATATCGACGACACCACCAACCACAGCGTCGCTACTATTCCTCCGCATTCCATAGCCGCCGCTCCCGGACTTTACGCCCATACCCATCATTCTTCCCTTTGCAATCCTCGCCATTTTTTCATCTCTCAATACTCTCCTCGCCTCCTCCTCGCTCTTAAACCGACAATCAACGACCCAATGCCCCGGCATCTTACAGATATCACATTTCATCCGCCTGCCAGGTTTATACCGGTCCTCGTGTCGTTTCGAACATTCCTCGAGTGAATGCGGGAGTGCACAGCACGGACAGAACCCTTTTTGGAGCATGTTGGACACGAGCAGTTCGGGGGGCGTGGACAGGAGATTTCGATTTGGTCGTTTTTGGGGAGTGCGTGGTTCATCGGAGTGAGACTGGGATATGGGCTGAGAAGCGGAAGGGGAAGGGGAAGAGACTTCGTCTTCCGATCCTGCCGATACTGAAGGTATGCCCAATCCTCTTTCTAGGAACTCGAGCTGGAAAACATCATCGACAAGCATAGCAAATCGGACGTCGCGCAACGTGAGGCCTGGAACAATGTGAGATTCTGTAAAGGCTACACACGGCGGTTATTATTTCAGCTGGCAAAGTGAAAATACATGGGATTTGAGAAAACGCACGGGTATCTTCTCTGGCCGGAGTTGATTGTCTCAAGTCGATGATTTGTTGAGGGAGAAAAGCATTGGCGGTCTTTATTCGGAGGAGAAATATCGTCGTTTTATCCTGCTCCTGCTCCTCCTGCTCCTCTTCCTCGGTCGTGCGACGCCGGAAACCTGGCCTGAGCAAATCCGCCGGGGTTTTCTGTTCGAGTTCCATGTAGAAATAACGGGAGTTGGCGAGAGAATACTGGATCTAAACCAAGAGCCGATTTTTTTTTAGAAATTTAGTTATCAAGTGTATGAAATATGAAAACACTTACTCCTTCGCTATGCACTATATCCCTGACTCTCGAAGCAAACAGCGTACCTTCCTCCCACGTTTTGAAAAGGTATTTTCCATGATACGACCAGCCAGGACCTTGAGTCTTTGTAGATATGATGTTCGACGTGGTGAATGTCCAGGGCATGTAAAACCGAAGAGGCTTGAGATATTTGTTGACCTGCGATAGCGTCAGCCATGGTAAAGGACCCGAGTTCGGTGAACGGGCAGGAGGGATCGGTGGACGAGGAGGAAGAGCAGAGCGATGTTGGTTCAGCATGCGCATGGCTATCATCGTGTCTGCTTTGAGAGATATTCCAAACGTGAACCTTTGCTGCTGCTGAGGAAATCGCGCGAGGCCTGCATTTCGGAGCGACCGCGGGACTAAGGATTTAGAAAGCCCGCCATATTTTGGTCGGAGAAGCGTTCTTCCTCCTAAAAGCATCCTTGATCAATCTAGCATTCCGGTTCTGAGGAATACTGTGGAGGATATACGACAGGCGAGGGAAGCAAAGGAAGATTCAAGAGAGGCGCCGGGCACGTGATTACATCTTTCAAGCGCTCAAGCCTAATTCAATTCAAGGCAGACGGCGTTTCCAACGAAACTTCGAATTAGGCCTACATATGTAGGTACAGGTGTAAGGGAGAGTACTACGGACAGCTTTATATATCTGAACGAACTGGTATCAAAGAAACGAATGTGATACTGGTAGCGATATCCAAAGCCCAATTACCCCAGTGCCCACTAACGATCCCCGACAGGCGTTTTAAAGCTGGATGGGAACACACCCGATCGAGATGAGACCACCTGAAGCGAAGAAACAGCTAAGTTATCATCAAAAAAAAGAACCGGAAATGAAATTCCTCACCGTGGCTGTTGTCTTCACAGCATACGCTTTGAGCGGAGCTGTTGAAATGAGAATGTCTTTAGAACAATGTCGTATACTTCACCGAACGAATGCGACGCTTACCAGCCACCGCTTCCGACGCCGAGAACGGGGGAGCAAGTGAGACCGACGCCGACGTTCAAGTCTTGGACGACGACATCTGCAAGACCGCACAGGATCTTGGAGGCAGCAGGGTCACTGGCCTTGGTGAAGGTATTGCAGCACTGGACGGAACCAGTTGAGCAAGTGTTGCCTGTAGATGGTGCCCCGTAGCCTCGAGGAGCAGGGCTAGCAGCCACAAGAGTAGCCAAAGCAGCGGTGAAGAGAGCAAGTTTGAACTGCATGATGGAGATGATTGAAAGAGTGAAGATAAGAGGTCTTGAACTACGAGGGCTGGTTGTCCAGACTCTTTATACCCTACTACATACTCGGTCCACCAGCCCTTTTTGAAGGGATATATGTTTTTGAAGGGTGGATGATCCAAGATATTTCGGTTAGCCCTGACCCGAGACGGCGGCAGACCTGCACGCCTAAAAATCGTTCCGAACACGCCGTCTGCAAACGAGAGGAAAAAGAAACGATGCATACTATCGTTGTTAGGGTACTTGCACTTTTTCAGAAATTGTGAATATCGTTCTTGGAACTCACTGGAATAAAAATCTGAGTACACAGTTGGATTCCAAATGCTTTCAAACCCCCAGTCCGAAATTTTTGTGCTGCTACACTCAACGTAGCTAATGTCGGGGCTTGACCGAGCAAAAACAGGGATCTTTCACCCCGCTGTCACGAAACCGTAACACTCAAGCCGTGGTTCGGAAGGCAGGCAGGCTCGGCAACTCAATTTTCAATAGAAACAGCGGGTAAAAGCGAGTGTTATTCGACTACGAAATAACGGGATTTGTATTTAATTGAGTGAACGCTCGAATCCAGGATGCTGAAACACTGTGTTTGGTTACGCGCAGCCCTTTTGCCTGCATGATTGCCTTGATTTTGGGTCGGAGTGTTTGTTTGGAGACTGGTATTCCAGCAAACCCCAGTCCAGTAGTACCTTTGTCTCTTCTCCATTCAGCAGCATCTCCTTTTCGTGGGCTTTCTTCCTAGGGTGGATACCCCGAAGTCGGTTGAGAAAGGTCCTGTACGGAACATTGTAGAGGGCAGATGCTTTCTTGGGGTTAAATTTGGGATCTGTAGAAACCAGCAGGGCATGCTTTGCCTCTGTTATTCGTGCCTCCACATTGCTGTCTAGAGTTTGGGGTTTACGGGTTGTACCGCGAAGGTCCTTGGCTCTGGTCATGGAGGAGTTGCCGAGCGCTTCTTATGGCCGACCAACGGCATTGCCTCTGTGTCACACTTTACCATCCTCTCACTTTCTTTCCCTCGTCAATGACTCAGTTTTGACCTACCCACCTTGATTTTCTTGCAGGTATACTCTTGAGAAGTATCTGAAGTATAAAATCCTCCTTGATAATCTGTTAATGTGCATTATTTGGTCGTTCCTGGTGCCCTGGGTGATATCACGCTCTGATTCTGAACGGTTTATAGGTACCACCTACTTTGAGGTTAGAAAACTCGAAATTATAGTAGCTAGCATGGTAGTATACTAGCAAAAGTACATGTACATCAGTAAATCTAAGAAGAGGAGTGCTCTAGGTCCTCAGAATTGTCCATTTCTTGAAAAGTGAAAGTACCCTGTGTAGGAAAGTACCCTAACAACGATAGTATGATGACAAGGACACCCGTGAAAAATTCACGGGGGACACGCACGGGTTTCTCGCATAGTAGATTATACTCAGTCCCAAATTCAAATAAATCAAGACAAATCGGATCCCCGCTTGCGATCCAAAATACGAAAGAAACGGCAGCACCGAGGACTGTGGCGGGAGCGGGAGGTTCTGGGGACAAATTTCACCATCAGTCGGCAAGGGTACACTCTCGAGGAAAAAGGGTTAATATAGAGTTGCAAAGCAGTGGGTATATTCATATCGAAGCGCATCAAACACAAGCTGGCGACGGCAGCTATCACGCGACCGAGTCGGGTGGCTAATCGCGTATCTCCAATGAGAACGGTTTCCACCCATCAAGGAATAACGGGTGTGAAACAGAGGCAAACTAAGAATGATTTACTAGCAAATTTTTCGAACAGGGCTACAATTTATCCAACGGGTATCAAGGCAAAGAACGTCAATAGTGTAACGACAGCCAACTTTTCAATCCTCCCGCTAAACTTCAACGGCCCAACAACTGGAAACGCTCAGAGCTGGATGGGAACACATCCAATGGACACGAGTCCACCTGTAAACAATGTGAGCGCACTGAAAGAAGTGAACAAACTGAAATAATCCTTACCGTGGCTGTTGTCTTGGCAGCAGACAGCCTGAGCAGAGCTGCGAGAAAGAAAAGGGAAAGCGGCGGGATTAGAGTCGTACTCGAAACCCGGAGCTGACGATCGTAGAGACTTACCAAGAACCGCTACCGACGCCGAGAACGGGGGAGCAAGTAAGACCAACGCCGACGTTCACGTCCTGAAGAACGACGCCGACCAGCGAGCCCAAGATGTTGGCCGCAGCGGGGTCACTGGCCTTGGTGAGAGTGTTGCAGCACTGGACGGGACCAGTCGAGCAGGTGTTGCCCGGTGCAGGTGCACCACCACCAGGAGTAGGGGTGGCAGCCGCAAGAGTAGCAAGAGCAGCGGTGAAGAAAGCAAGTTTGAACTGCATGATGATGATGATGAAAAGAAGTTTGAACGACGAGTGGGAGTTGTTCGAATGAGAAAACCAAGTCAGCCTTGAGGGTTTTTATACTTTTGGGGAGCGGTATATCGTCCCCGTTTGAAGCGTGCAAACGAACGTGTTCTTTTTTTTTTGCCTTTGTTTTTTTTTTTACGAAGGCGCGGTCACTCGAATAAATTCTTTGAAAATTCTCTTCGATTGTATGTAATGATTTGATGTGGGGTCTTCAAAGTTTTACATAAACGACATCCAACAGAAATACCAAGATCGTATGATGTACGTCTGGTATCAAGGGAAGATTATTCGGTAGCACTTACCCTAGACCTCGTGTAAGAATGTCGACAGGCGCGTCCAAGGCGCGTCTGAAAACTGGTATGAGCAAGCTGCGCCCTACACCCAAAGAGGTAAAAAGAGAACGGGTGTAGAGCAGATGCGTGAAAAATATTGTTAAAAAAACCAAAAACATACCGAGGATTCCTGATCATGAGGCGACACGCGTTTTTGAAAGGGTCGCGTCAAGTGTCAAAAAAAAAAAAACAAACAAAAACGGATCTTTACGTCTATTTCATCCGTCATGTTATCCTCGATGAACAGCCATTCAAAACATAACTCCAACTCTTTACCACCTAGTCCATACATTCCATACATTCCGTCTCTTTCCGTACCCTCGATCCCACACCCAAAGATCAAACAACTGATTTGCTTGACTGTTGCGGTCACTCCTCATGTTACGTACATACACATACATACCTCCTAAATATGTTATGATTTTCATCTTTATTTTCTAGCTCCATTTCACCCGTTCCGTTCAAAATATAAAGTATGTAACATAACCGAAACTTTCGGACGGGCTTCGCGGTTAAGGGTGTTTTCATTCAGTCCAGTAAATCATCAACAGTTTCAGTGAGAGCGCTCTCCGGGAGAAGGAGAAAGGGAGAACTTGACAGTCGAATGACTTTCCGACATTATTCGCTGATTCTGCGTGGCGTATAATTGCCGCGGTTAACACGCCTCTCATCTCGCGGCCCCTAAGCGGAGCATACGTGCTCCTCAGCGCGAGGCCAAGGCTGGCCAAGGGGATTAAGCACTTTTTCGCTAAATAAAATTTAAATACCCCACTTCATTGAATGTAAATTGGCCAAATTGACATTCACAATGAAATATTACTTTATCGGGACATTTGAGAGATCCAGCTTTGACCCTGAGAAACTGCCCCCCGACCGAAATCGAACGTGCGATGGAAAAGAAACTGTTTTGGGTAATTAAGTACAACTTACTTACTTACTTACTTACTTACTTACTATGCATGTACAACTCGACATCGCGCACCAAAAAAAAAAAACCCACATTAAACAACTTCACGCGCTTTCTTCGCCTCTTCTTGCATCGAAGCCTCACTTGCGCTTCCATCTTGATGGGATGACCCGGGCATGTCCCCGATAACGAAACTCGAGGCTCTGTGAGATTTAGCGACGTGTAGTCTGAGTGTTCCACCACTGGACTCTCCGCGCCTCGTCGTACTCAACGTTCGATTATCGTATGCGCTTCCCAAGCCAACCCTGACTGCCACTAGAGTAGGCGCAAGACCCTAAGAAGAAAGATGACCATTTGTAAAAAATATATACATTTTTGCAACGAGAAGATCATGACAATTTACCACAGCAATAGCTCCGATGGTGAACGCGTTCTGGTCGCCTCCTGATAACGCCGCTTCCGTGATCAGATAGACTGGATAAATCAGTCCGGACTCGGTACTTGGAAGCGTAATGTCAGTTGATTGTAAAGAAAAAAAGAAAGAAAAAATGAGACATACACGATGGCAATTGTCCTGTTATACCAGCCCCGTCGTTGCTCTGGTAATTCCGCCTCAATGAATCTCGAAATCCACCATATCCTTCCGGCTGCGCGATAAGATACAAATAAGTAACGCTTGAAAATTCCCCCACCCGGGAGAAAGTTGTATGTTTGCATACCGATCAAGAGCGTCATAGTCATATTCGCAATAGCATTCAACATGAAGAAGAGGTCCGGAAAGCTTATTTTCGAAGGTAGGAGTTTTAACGGCACTGCACTATCGATAGCGATCTGCATGATATACGCAGTATAAATGAAACTGAACGCTAAAAAAAAAATAGGGAGGGCGAGGGGGAATCGTGCATAAGTATTCCAACGCTCGAAAACCGGCGGACTTGAAAAAAAAGGCTAGCCTTTTGCAACGAGGATGAGCACAAGTACTGGTAATAAGACCTTTTTCTTGAATCCCCACACCGCATATACTCGATAGAACTAGTAGATCAATGAACCATCGTAAGCGTGAAACGTAGCGCGAAGTGAGTGGTAAGGGGCAATTTGTTCACCAAGAGCATATCACCCAAGATACTTCCTCGGTCGTTAGTCTTTCCGTCGATAGTGTAAGATAGGAAAATTGTCGTGAACGCACTCTGATATAGTATATGTAAGGATATCAATTGCCCTAAGCATCGTAAAAAGACAATTGCAACAACTTCACTTGAACTTGTTTTTGTGAAAAAAGACAAAAAAAAAACTCACTGTCCAGCCGTCATCCATGGCTTGACGTCAACCGGAATCGTGAACAGTATAGCGTACTGCTCTCCGACCAGGTCATATGCAAAGTTCAGTGTGGCCAGTGAAAACAAAGCGATGATAACTGGGAAGAAAAAGTTTTTCACGTATTTGAGGTGAAATTTGTTGGATAGTGTCCAGATCGCGAGCCCGAAGAGGACCATATAGATACCTGAGCGGTGAATGTGAATGAGCGACTAAATATTTGATAAGGATTCCAGTGTTCGACTCGGACATACCGTAGAGTACACATTCTACCTAGATAAATGTCATCATCTGTGAGATTCAAGATGAAAGAAAACTCCGGATACGGTACCATGATAATGATAATTCTAGGACGCGCATAACTGACCGGGACCGCCTCCATTGTTTTCACCCGATTGCGTTCACTTGCGATAAAGTCGTTTCAATGTTGGTTTTTTGGCACAGGGATGAGGGCGGTAAAAGGTCCAAGGCGGGAAAGGTGCGTACGCTTTAAGGGAGCTTACGAGCGCCGTTAAAGCTATGCACGGGTGGAGGGGGAGTTCTTTTTTTGTGCTGTTCTCATCCACGGCAGAAGAACAGCTGGGTAGCACATTGTGGTTTGAAACGCACCTACCACGATGGTTCTATTGAGTTATACTTCCTAAACCCGACCTTGAACTTACACACACACCGGAAAATATCTGGCGTACATATCAAAACGTTTTTTTAAAAGCTAGACTGATTATCATTGTTTGCACCTGTAATAAAAGCATGATGAACCCGAAATGGATCTAAACGGACATGTCCCAGGTGAAGCCGTCGAAAAGAATTATAATTACCAACAAAGCTGCTCCACCACCATCGTTCACCACTACTAAGAATAATGCATCATGGAGCCTGACATGTCCAGGGTCAGTTACGGTGTAATTTTGGAAATGAATCTGTCAAGGGGGAGCGCCGACTGCTTGGTTGAATCGAAACCGAAGGGCCGGAATAGACGTGGTAGCTCATTTTACATGCTGTGACCTGTCCGCTTTTTATGGCTTGATACAGCCTGAGAGCGAGAGGATTGTATAGGGAGACAGGGGAGCGACATCGGATGATCCTGGACTCTGGACTCTGGAGGGCGAAAAGTCAAGTGCAATCGATAGAGGGAATGACGCGATGGCACTCACGTGATGGATGCGACGAAGCGCTTACCCTTGAAGCTCTTCGACCATCACGACGTCCGACGCCGACGAAAAATAGACAGCCATCCATTTCGAAACATTCCCTGATTTATTCTGATCATCCCTGACTCATTCTGACGCACTTTGGACGCGTAATTTCGAGTCAATATTCTCAATATAAACTCATTCCTCTTCAGCCGGGCTTTCCGCCTATCCTTGACCAACACCGTTCAGCTCCAACCATATCGAAACTGGAATAGGCCGATGGCTTCAACCAGCAAGCCCGGAGCAGCTCATCCTGCCACAAAAGCTGAAGATAATGAACTCGTCGAGGCCCTGTTTCAAATCTCCAAAAAATCTCCAAAATTGGTCAAATCGAGTACATATACTGCCCCTGCAGATCCAAGTTTGACCGTTCGAAGCTGGAAGATGAACGAGTTCAAGTATTACGACGTTCCGTCACCTTTTCCTACTCTTGCTCGAGGGGTTTTTACGATGGAAGTTGAGGGTGGATCACCGTCCCATCGTATCGTTGCTAGGGGATATGATAAGTTTTTCAATATAGGAGAGGTCCCTTGGACAACTGTACGTTCTTTCCCGTCCTTTTTCTGTAAATATCCATAATAATCGCCCGGAAATCAGTGGCCATCACTCAAAATGCACACTGCTCCTCCTTATACCCTATCTCTAAAATCTAACGGCTGTATCATCTTCATCGGAGCTCTAACACCTGAAAAACTCCTCATCACTTCCAAACACTCTGTTGGACCAGTGGGAAACGCCGAAAAGAGCCACGCCGAAGCTGGAGAAGAATGGCTTCGAAAGTACTTGAAAGATAAGGATCGGACTGAAGCGGATTTCGCCAAAACGTTGTGGGATAATAACTGGACGGCGGTAGCGGAAGTACGCGTTCATATCTTCCCTTCATTCCTGTTTTTGCTTACCTGTCGCATCTAGCTCTGCGACGACTCCTTCGAAGAACACGTCCTCGGTTACCCTCCTGAACTTACGGGCCTCCACCTCCACGGTCTCAACACATGTTCCAAAGCCTTCCACACCCTCCCACACTCCACCATCGACGAATTCGCCGCCGAATGGGGATTCATCAAAACCCAATCCATCACTCTCAACTCTATCCAGGAAGTCGAGGACTTTACAAACGAAATAAGCAAAACTCAGCATTGGAACGGACAGGCGGTCGAAGGCTTTGTCGTTCGGACACACGTCACCGACCCTTCTCTTACTGGAAACGAAAACGATCGGGGAAAGAGTCCGTACAGTCCTGGATCGACATTTTTCTTCAAAGTCAAATTCGACGAGCCGTATATGATGTATCGCGACTGGAGGGAGGTTACGAAGATACTCCTGTCTGCGTACGGAAAGGGCTCCAAAGTGTACAAAACATTGGAAAGTTGTATCCCGAAGAATAAGATGAGGAGGCCGGAAACTCAGGTTTACGCTCGTTGGGTTATTAACGAGATCTTGAAGGATCCTGGGTCGTTTGAGAATTATACAAAGGGGAAGGGGATCATTGCTACGAGGGAGAGGTTTTTGGCGTGGTTGGAGAGTGAGAATGGGAAGAAGGAGATGACTGAGTCGCAGGATGGGAAAGAGAAGAAAGAGGTCGAGGAGCAGCCGAAGGCGGAGGGTCAGGTAGAGACGTCGCCGAGGAAGACTATTATCGTTCCTGTGGCTATACCGGGATGCGGTGAGTCAATTTGTTCTCTTTCTCGAATTGCCAAATCTAAAACAATGAACGAAACCGCTTTAGGCAAAACCTCCGTCGCAGTCGCACTCGCTCATATATTTGACTTTGGACATACGCAGAGCGACGATGTTCGAGCTAAAAAATCTGCGCCGGCCTTTCTAAAAAATGTTGAAGGGCTGCTTCACGAGCACGATATCGTTATCGCTGACAGGTACGATTTCCCCTCCCTTGTGGGACCGTTCCGTCCTTGACTGATCCGAAACACATTCCCCCCCCCTCCTTTCCATTGCTGTACACATATAGGAACAATCACCTACACAAACACCGTCTTGAATTACGGGAACTAGCAACGAAAATGGTCCCTCCCGCCCGACTCGTTTGCCTCTACTGGGATATCTCTTCTCATCCTCAAAGCACCGTACACAGGATCTGTGGCGATCGCGTCCTTGGCCGAGGAGAGAACCACCAGAGTCTCCGAGCCGATCCGACGAAACACCGTGCGCACGAAGATGTTGTGTGGATTTTCATCACTCAAACGGAGGACGTCACTCCAGCCGAGGTGGATGCGATTATCGAGATGAATTTGGAGGAGGATTTTGAAAGTTCTGTGAGGCGTGCGGTGGATGGGATCTGTAAAGAGATTAGTGGGTTGGAGAGGCCTTCTCAGGAGAGGATTAAGGAGGGGATAGAGAGAGCTGTTGGATACAGACCGTCGATGAAGAAGAAGAAGGACGAAGAAGGGAATAAGAAGAAGAAGGGCGGTTCTCAGCCGAGGTATTTCGGTATCCTACCGGAAGTTGACCTCGAAGAGGTGTTGACCGGGGTGTTTGGGAACGGAGCGGGGGCGACGTCTGATTCTATGTGGATGCATCTCAAGACGGAGAAACGGGTAACGAAACGACCTCACGTTACCATCGTCCATAGCAAGAGTATTCCTGGCGAAATCGAGCTTTGGGATCGATGTATGAGGGTACATGGTTCACAGGAACCGCCGATGTTGGAGTTTAGGCTCGGGAATGTGTTATGGAACGACCGGGTTATGGTTGTTACTGTAGATGACCTAAGAGTCGTTCCTGGGTCTGACGCAGGGCAGGTAGGAGCAGAGTTTGTTGAGAAGCTAGGGGATGAAGTTCGGGGGAGGTTCCATATCACGGTTGGAACGAAAGATGATCAGGTTCTTCCGGTTGAGGGGAAGGCGTTGGTTGAGTCTTGGAGGCTGGGGGAAAAAGATGGGATTGAATCTGCGGCGATGGGCGAGGCTGTTGTGGTGAAAGGCAGAGTAAAAGGGTTGATGTCGTAGGGGCGAGTGCTAAAGCGTGGAAGTATTTCAAGAGGGGATGTATACCGATATGTGAATCATGGATTTGTCTCTTCTCACTGCCAAGTGCTCTCGACTGATTTCTTGGCCTTGCTCGGGTATGAAGTACCGCTTCTTCTCGGAGTTTCTTCCATTGCACTAGGACTATACTGGAAATGACCAACTTCTAGTCAACTCCTCCATGACGACGGCACAATATGTCGCTGGTTCATTCCAGTCAACTAGTACACATATCCGTCTCTCGCATCGCTCTCTTGATGAATCTATCCAGCCACGCGTCCGTACTTTACATCGGTTTCTGGGTATCAATCAATGGTGGGGCTTCACGTCTGTTTCTGGATTTTGTTTTCCATCCAGCCACGTAAATCGGCGTTTCTGACGGATTCATTTCCAAAGTGACATCGTGGGTGAGCACTCACCTCGATAAGCTCACTTAAGCTTACTATGAACTTCTCCAACTGCGGTTTGGAGTCTGCTGACCTGGTTGCGCCCGGTGAGCACTACTCGGGTCAATGCATCACATTTTCAATGCTATCTTCGATGGCTTCACCCGCGATACGTCCGCATATATCCTTTCCGTGTATCACGGTTATGAGTGAGAAACAATGATACCCAAATCAAGTGGCGAGTCGCCAGCCCTTGAAGCACGGTCTCCAGCTGGACGCCCATCGATAATTGTGCAAAGTTCAAGGTTGAGATGTACGTACTGAATGAATGATAACCTCGTTTTTTGTGTTCCCCGCTTTAGGTGCGCTCTATGTCACGATATCCCATTCTAATGTATTCTAGTCATTCGTTTAGCGACGAGTAAAAAATGAATGGACCAATGCCTCGTGCATGCCTTGGGCTGTGTTGATGTGTTTATCGACTATACTTATATCGGATACAACCCCTTCCCGAGTGCCTTCACCCACCCCCCATCTTTGTCGCAGGCAAACATTGGACCATTTATCCAAGGGAACGCAATCGGGTGGAAAACCATGGAGGCGGTCCCGATAAACTATGCGCGTCCTAGGATCATCATCATCATGGTAGCGTAGAACTTCTTCCTTCTTCTCACACCATCCGAATCTCATCTATGTACTTAGGTGGAATGTGTACTCTACGGTTCGTCCGAGTCGCCCAGAGTAATCATCAATATTTCGCCGCTCACTTTTCACCATGCAGGTATCTACATGGTCCTTTTCGGGCTCGCGACCTGGACACTATCCAACAAATTTCACGTCAAATACGTCAAAAACTTTCTCTTTCCGATTATCATCGCTTTGTTTTCACTGGCCACGCTGAACTTTGCATATGACCTGGCTGGAGAGCAATACGCCATACTCTTCACGATTCCGGTTGACGTTAAACCGTGGATGACGGCTGGACAGTGAGTTTTCGGTCTTATAAAAAAGCAAGTTTGGGTGTTGATGAAAGCATTACGATGTTTAGGGCAATTGATATCATTACATACACCGTCGCAGAGTGCGTAAACGACAAATTCCTGTGCTGTTATCGGAGAAAAGCTAATAACGGAGATATATAAAAGTATCCTAGGCGATACGGTCCTGGTGCGCAGCCTCAGGCCGGCCCTTACGGTCATCTCGCGCTTTGCTTACATTGTTTCGTTGACGATCAACTATAGTTCTATCGAGTATACGCGGTATGGGGTTATAAGAAAAGAGTCTTATTCCCGTTGCTTGTACTGATACTGGTCGCAAAAGGTGAGTTTTTTTATTATCCAGCCCTGAGGTTTACTTGTGGAACACATAGTACATACACTCATACGCTTATTTTAGCGTTTAGCTTCATTTATACTGCGTTCATCATGCAGATCGCTATAGATAGTGCAGTGCCGTTGAAGCTCCTGCCATCGAAAATAAGCTTTCCGGATCTGTTCTTCATACTGAATGCGATTGCGAATATGACTATGACTCTCTTGATTGGTATGTGAATACATATGGCCAAACCTCTGATTAGACTTTTGATATCGCGTCTAGCCGGTCGAATATGGTGGATTTCAAGATCCATCGAGGCGGGATTACCAGAGCAACGGCGGGGCTGGTATAACAGGACAATTGCCATCGTGTTAGTCTTTCAAGTTGGTTTCCTTCCAAGCATGATCGACTGACTCGCGCTTCAAGTACAGAGTCTGGACTGATTTATCCAATCTATCTGATCACAGAAGCGGCGTTATCAGGAGGCGACCAGAACGCGTTCACCATCGGAGCTATCGCTGTTGTAAGTAGTCATGCAAAAAACCTTGCTAATAAGTCGTCGATTATTTTTTTCTTACAGGGTCTTGCTCCCACGCTGGTGGCAGTTAGGGTTGGTTTGGGAAGTGCGTACGATAATGGAACGATGATTTCGACGAGGCTCGGACAGTCGACTGGTGGTACACTGAGACTCCAGGTTACTAACTCTCGTAGAGTCTCGAACTTTGTTATTGGGGATATGCCCGGCGCGTCATCACGGTCATCTCACCAAGTTGAAAGTCCGGTAGAATTCGTTCAAGAGGAGGCGAAAAAGGCGCGTGAAGTTGTTTGATTTTGGGAACATTTCGTGTACAGATATATTTTCCCGGTCTGTGATTTGTGGGCACTTACCTGCAATGTGTTCATTTGACCAAGGGTCAAAGCTAGTTCTCGCAATTTCCTTATGCGGTTAAACTCCGGTGTCACTGACAATATCAATGCCGGACATTGCCGGAGAGATGAATTCCTGACATTGACGGAAAGAATGAATACCAATGATGAAGTTGAACTGATATGTATGTAACAGAATATTTTTCAGACATCCCTGGATGGATAGAGTTCGGTCGTACATACATATTTGCGTGTCCTTGGCAAACGATCATTAAAAAAATTCCCTACCCACCCAACTTGCCCTCTTCCCCACACAGCGCGGCTATTAATGCTGTCCATAAACACGGGCGACAAACCTCCCACTGGGGCATTCCCCAAACACGTTTTTTCGGATCCCTTTTTTACATGACTGGTCTTTTTTTTCTGGGGAAAACCTTATTTTCGACACTTTCTTTTTACAAAATCATGCAGCCCGCGATTCGTTGTAATTACTGTCAGGCTGAGCGCTACCGAATAATCTTTTCTGCAAAAGCCACATTCAAATTTCCCAATTTTCCATTTGAAACCGAGGAAGTCACAAAAAATCATTTATGTACTATGTATGTATGTATGTAAGTACGCCACGGCCTGACATAACTTCTTGAAAAAAATTTTCAGAACCTGGTTTCTCCAATGAGCGGCTTCTGAGACCGTCAAAAAAAAGCCGTCGCTTGCAACACGTAAAACGGGGGAGGGTATGTATAATTCTCAAAAGGTATAAATACCCTCAAATGCTCGACTGAGTTTCTTCATTCGAAAGACTACCACTCTTCGTTCAACCCTCTTTTCGTCCTCATCATCGTCATGCAGTTCAAACTTGCCCTCTTCACCGCTGCGCTTGCTACTCTTGTAGCTGCCACCCCTACTCCTGGCGGTTATGGTCAAGGTGGAGGTCAAGGTGCACCTGCACCCGCACCTGCCCCTGCACCTGCAGGCAACACCTGCTCGACTGGACCCATGCAGTGCTGCAACACCCTCACCAACGCTAATGACCCTGCTGTGGCCAGCATCCTCCACTCCATCGGTGCTGTTGTCCAGGACGTGAACGTCGGCGTTGGTCTGACTTGCTCCCCCATTCTCGGTGTCGGAAGCGGTGGATGGTACGTGTCTGAGTCTTCAGCTAAGATATAGGATAACGCTCATGCTCTTCCTTCGTTAGCTCTGCTCAAGCCGTCTGCTGTCAAAACAACAGCCATGGTAAGAATCTGTTATTTCCACTCCCTTGTTTCAGAACACTCATTCTTTCCAGGTGGTCTCATCTCGATCGGATGCATTCCCATCCAGGCTTAACTGCATCTCGGAGATCGTTAGTGGGGGTAGTGGGATATTTCGGATTTGGATAATCGCTACATGCTATGTAGTGTCGCTTAGTTACTTTGATCACACTCTTTGAGCTCTGGGTTGTTTATATACCACAGTCGAGTATTGGTGGAATCTTTGCTGTAGATCGATCCTACACTATACTTCTTATCTACATTACTACTCTTATTATCTGCATTTTTGGAAACCTAAATGAGTCCGACGCTGGAATCCACATCCCTCGTCATTGTGCGAGCCATGATTCCTGTATATGTTTATTCCTCCCCGCTGTCTGGTCGTTGGATGGGCTTGGCGGCTCATAAACCTTAACTCACGAACTCTTCTGCAGGAGACGACATCCGACTCACCGAGGGTTCCGCCGCTCGTGATTGTGTCGCTCGTGATTGTGTCCACATGTATGGAACGAAGATTTATTACACGGCACAGTCCAAGAGCTGAATGTCGAATAAGTACTTACTTAGAAGAGTATATCAGGACGTTTGGAGGTATTTGCGGGAGGCGCGAACTCAGCTTCTCGACGCCAACTAAATGAATTGACGAATGAACGAATCGTCTCGTTTCATTTCTCGTTCGCTAATGTCAAGTGAGGACCCTGCACAAGATGAATTCAAGTTAAAGTGTATTTACTAGTACGCCTAAACCTCATGTAAGAACTGAATCTCAGCAGGCGCGTCTGAAGACTGCTAGCTACGCCCCACACCCCACACCCCGAAGAGAGAGGCAAGACAACTCGAACAGATGTAGATCAAAAGCGTGAAAAACTACAAAAAATAAAAACAACGAAAAAAAGAAAAAGCAGACGGTAGAATCCCTGAAACGAAACGCGAACACACGCGTTTTTGAAAGGGTGCTGTCAAATGTCAAAAGAAAAAACGGATCTTTTGCGCCTATTTCATCCGCTTGAATGAACGGCCATTCGAAACCATCACCGCTCCGTCTACTTATGTTACTCTATACATATTTACGGATACTTACGGACGCGGGAACTTCACGGCTCAAATTTTCCGCATGAGAGAAGTCGGTTTCGAGGACTCGTTGGTTTCTACGAGGATGATGCATCAATATGGCATAGTCTCGACTTCGTGAATACAGCTTGTGTGTTGCCTGCTAATGTTGAAGCCACGAGCCTCGAGGACTGTCCGACTGACTGGCCTTTGACCTCTTTAAATAAAGTTTATGACATATACTCTATTAACTTATCTTCGCTCAATACAAGTTTTGTATCTTATTTTACGTATATCAAGCCGAGCGCTCGCGACAAATCCATTGAGCCAGATTCAATGGACTTGTTAACAGGCGGCGAATAATCTTCCCTTCATACTTACCGAGATCACCCGAGACACATACACAGGTTTCTGTTGGACCGAGCAAGTGGAAGGAATATCGTCTTGTCGTGTATGTAAGGACGCCACAATTTTATTCCATAAGTACGGTATACCATCGAAAAGAATTTATTCGAGTGATCGCGCCTCGAATTCCTCTCGTAAGGGGGGGGAGGGAAACACCTCGTTTTCACACAGGTTCCTCAGGTATAAAGACCCTCGAGAACTTGCTGTGTTTCTTCATTCGAAAGACTACCACTCTTCGTTCAACCCTCTTTTCATCCTCATCATCATCATGCAGTTCAAACTTGCTCTCTTCACCGCTGCTCTTGCTACTCTTGTAGCTGCCTCCCCTACTCCCGGAGGTTATGGTTACGGTGGAGATCACGGTGCACCTGCACCCGCACCTGCACCTGCACCTGCACCTGCGGGCAACACCTGCTCGACTGGACCCATGCAGTGCTGCAACACCCTCACCAACGCTAACGACCCTGCTGCGGCTACCATCCTCCACTCCATCGGCGCTGTTGTCCAGGACGTGAACGTCGGCGTTGGTCTCACTTGTTCCCCCATTCTCGGCGTCGGAAGCGGTGGATGGTGAGTGTTTGAGTCTCCAGCCACAATGTCGGATAACATTTCTGATCGCTTGTACTCTTCCCTTCGTAGCTCTGCTCAAGCCGTCTGCTGTCAAAATAACAGCCATGGTAAGGATCCTTAATTTCCACTCCTTTTTTCGGAAGGCTCATTCTTTGCAGGTGGTCTCATCTCGATCGGATGTATTCCCATCCAGGCTTAACTGCCTCTCGGTCATCGTTAGTGAGGTAGTTCGAATTTTGCCATCGCTACACGTCATGTAGTGTCGCTCCTTTGCTTTGATCACACTCTTTGAGCTTTGTCCCGCGGGGTCCTTCATATACCTCAGTCGAGTATTAGTAGGAATATTTTCTTGTAGACCCTACATTGAACGTTTTACATTACTAATCTCATTATCTGCATTTGCTTGAAACCTGAATGGGCCCGAAGTTCCTACTACGCTTGGGCGCACCGATGTCGGAATCGAAATGTTGGGTGTTCGTCTTTTGTTGCGCGAGCTATTTCTTTATATTCGTACTGAGTGGTCGGTGGACTGGCTGGAGGAACACGAACCGTAAGTACTAAACGTGCCCTCGTGCTCCGTGTCCAGTGTTACATAAATGAAACACGTGCGCACAGCGATGTCTCCTCCCTTCAACGCGGTCATCAAAAACACGTGCGTGATTTAGATTCAAAGTTTTGCTAATGAGCCGAGTTACTATATGTAACTCAAAAAAAATGTTTTTATTTCCAGGAGCGCGTCCTGGAAAGAACTAATGGCGTATTCTCTTTTCAAAACCCAGTTCCCATTAGCAATAACTTGTTCTCTGGCAAAGATTTCGTTTTTTCAACGCGTATCATTTTTGTTCCATGCATATTTCATTTTCAAGTTCAGACGTGGACGCGTTTTGCGGGATTAATAGAGATTAATGCGAGCTGCAGGGTCAGCGTGACCGAATAATCCTTTGATTCATTGATTAAGTACTCTTTTTCAGACGGCGAATCTCATTAGGGTTGTGGGACGGGGAATGTGAACATACGTACCAAGTTACGCTTCATAAAACATTTTATTACCTACTCCACTGATATCCAACCCTGAAGAATTCAGAATCTCACTCGATGGCCGGCTCTCTTTTCGTAATTTACGAAAAAAAAAAAAAAAAAAAAAGAAAGAAAAGAAATAAGAAACGCGCCGTCGCTA
Source organism: Collybiopsis confluens (assembly GCA_013368555.1). Classification (NCBI taxonomy): domain Eukaryota; kingdom Fungi; phylum Basidiomycota; class Agaricomycetes; order Agaricales; family Omphalotaceae; genus Collybiopsis; species Collybiopsis confluens. The sequence continues at coordinate 30,896 of JAACJN010000037.1, forward strand.
GCGCGGTATCTCAGGATCTATAAAAGCCCTCAAACGTCTGGTTGGTTTCTTCACTCGAACACTCATCCGTCGTCGCTCAAGCACTCTTATCCTCATCATCATCATGCAGTTTAAACTCGCTTTCTTCACCGCTGCCCTTGCCACTCTTGTGGCTGCTACCCCCGCTCCCAGCAATACCTGCTCGACTGGTCCCGTCCAGTGCTGCAACACCCTCACCTCGGCTAAAAACCCTGCCGCAGCTGGCATCCTCAAATCAATTGGCGCAGTTGTTCAGGATGTGAACGTTGGCGTTGGTCTCACTTGCTCGCCCGTTGCCGGCGTCGGAAGTGGCAGCTGGTAAGTGTCCAAATGTCCATTTTGAAATATCGGATAATGTTCTAACGGGAGTACTTTTTACTTCGTAGCTCCACCCAAGCTGTCTGTTGTCAAGATAACAGCCATGGTAAGACCATTTGTTTTCAATCTTTTTTTTTTTCGGTACACTCATTCTTCACAGGCACTCTTATTTCGATTGGCTGTGTTCCCATCCAACTTTAAATGTCTCCTGGGGATCGTTAGTGGGCTGATTGGGACTCGGTTAAGGGACTTTAGCTACCAGATCACATTTTTGCAGTCATTCCCATTCCATAGTACTCTTAATTTCGTTGATTTGTGGTCCGACTCGAACACTTCGTTCTTCCGGTATTGAGGCGCCCATGTTTTTAATTGTGATTACGTGATGGGATTCGTGCCCCATTTTAGACTCCGCTGGATGGCGCTTAATCGTGTTTCTTCCCCCGCAGCAAAGGCTCTATCCGCCCAATACCCAGAAACCCTTACTCTTATGTCAGGAAACCTGCTCTCGGAAGAGTCTATGCGAAAGGTGTTCGAAGAGGCCCAAACAAGTTTTGGCGGTGTATGGGGAGTGTTCTGTGTTCTTGCCTTCCCAGGATTGGGCGCAAATGCCGATGGAGAAGAAACTCAAGGGAAGGTATGTATCTTTTTGCGTTTTGCTTTCTGGAGGGGGGATCGCGAATTGTTCATAATTAGCTTTACATTTCGAGATTTTAGCGAGTCTTGCTTCTGAATACAACGTCTCCTCGTACATCTTCTCTTCTGTGGAAAGAGGCGGCGAAAAGGATGATGATAGACCCGATATTCTTATGCAAGATAGGTATGCAAAGGTGAAGATTGAGCACCGTATTCGACGGCTGGGCGAGGAAAAAGGATTTCCGTGGACGTGCGTGAACCTTTTTGAATAATACCTTTTGTTCTCAATCGCTGACATTCCACATAGGATACTTCGTCCTGGATTCTTCATGGAGAATTACGAGGGTAGTATCGGATCTATCACAGTTTCGGTTCTTAGATCTGGATTACGGCCTACTACGACAGTTCAGCTAGTGGTGTGTAAACATATACGTCGCACCATGCTGGTACATCAACACTGATAGTTATCATAGGGAGTCGATGATATTGGCCACGTCGCCGCTGGTGTGTTTAACGTAAGATCGCCGTTGAGTTTATTCCGAGGACCGTTCCATGAATCGTCTGGCATTTAGAATCCCGATCCCTTCCGTCACCAAATACTCTGTGTCGTGGGTGAGCGTTCAACAATGGAGGAGCAGGAAAAGGCCTACAAACGTGCGACTGGACGATCCATCCCCGCTGTACCGTCGTTCATTGCTCGTACACTTATTGCGATTAATGGGCACACGAAACATCTGTGAGTCCAATATGATTTTCTTGACTCCCATGGGCGGTGTTGTTCATTGCCATTTGGACAGAATTTCTGACATCGAACGTGTCCATTCTATTCAAGAAGAAGGAGGGCCCGAGCTCGAGACGGAAGCTGAAATAGCTAGGGCGAGGGATGCATATCCCCACCTGCGTAGTTTCGAGAGCTGGGCTTCAGACAGAACGAAAGATCCCAAGACAGCGAGAAAGAAAAGCTGGAATAATGTGACTATTGCAAAGCTGGCTAGTGGACAGCAATGATACGCGACCCAGGCTTTCAAAGCTACGCATCTAGCAGTACGTATTTGGGGTATAAGGCGATGAAGGGAATACATAGGTAAACGAGTGTACACGGCTATAAAAGAATGACGATGACGATGGGGGTTATACATTTGTATCAGGAAAATTGGTTAACAGTCAAATTGAGCCACTTCGGTACGAAGGAGGATAGATATCCGACTGAGCCGTGGATCGTACGGTTAATTTTCTATCGAGACGAGTTGCTCTGTTGACTTTTGGGGGTGGGCCCCTCGAAGTAGAGTCTGGTCGTGAATTGTGCTCGGTGGATAACTGGTTATTGGAGCCGGAACTAGCAATGGGAGTTTCAACGGTGCTTGATGGTCCTGGAACTGCGTCAAAGACATGGAACGGAAGGAGGGCTTGAGCTCTTTCTCCTAGACTGGTCGGTCTAGATACGGGCCCGCCAATCATAAAAGGGTTAGGCTCGGTATTCTGTCCGCTTTCAGAGGCAGGAACTGCGCTACTGATGCTTGGTCGACTCAAAAGATCTGGATTCCCCCCAGACAGAGGCATAATTCCACGGTAATTGGATCGAGAGTTCAGCCTGTGGAACCTAAGTTCAATCTTCTCGTTTCTCGCGAAGAACAAATAGTAATTCTCACATGGCCACTGTATAACAGAAACAGTCAGTTCGAAGCCCTGAAAAACGTTTATCTGTGTGTGTACTCACTCATCGTAATCACGTAGATTTTGTCCAGCATCATCTGATAAACAGTCCTAAGTCACGTATGTTGAAAATTTAGGTTCAATGGTATACTGTAGTAACACGGAGCAACACTTTGTGGAATGTCGACTCACCAGCGCAGATATTCCGGCTGAGCAGCAAACACCGCTGCCCCAACAACTTGAAAGGCAATCAGGAGAATACCTCTGGTGACGACAAATTTCAAGACTCTATGAAACATCTGGCTGCTGCTGTCCGAGTCGAATGTTGATCTCAGTGCACACAGAGAACAGAAGAATTACTGAATTCTCACGTACTTGTCGATTGATAACGCGAGGTTGGCCTGATAGTACCAAGCAATTGCTCCGAAGCTCAATAGATTTGCACCCAAACGGAGGAAGTTTTGAGCGTCGATTAAAGACTGAAGATAATTAAGAACTGATGCCATACTACCAATATCGTCGGCCATGAGTAGCTTACCTTGACTTTCGGATCCTCCAAGGAACTTAGAGTCCCCAACTTTAGTGAGAAATGTGTTGCGGCTATCGAGATCAAAGTGAATCTAGGGAAACTACTACTTTTTTTTTCCAGAGTGGAAATCATACATACCACAACCGCAGGCTATTTGAAACGTGATGTTCATAAAAGAAGCTTTTGAAAGCGAAGAAAATGATGAATTTACTTACCGAAAGCAGTGGCTGATATGACGATCTGGGAAGAGACATATCATGAGAGGGACCAAATTGAATTTTTTTCTTGCAAGAATGTACACACCAAAACGGAAGCGATGCAAGCAAATATATGGTTCACTAAATATCCGGTGAAGTATTAGAATCCGTCAAGAAATCGGCTCGTTGCTGCACAGCTGATGCACTGATGCGCGCTAGATCTACGGCCAAAGTAAAATAATCGCTTACCTTTGTAGATTCTTGATGCATAAAAAACGTCAACGCTAAATTTCCCATCGTTGATATCAGAACGGGTAAGGCAAAAAAACGATAGATAGAAGGAATGGAATCGAACATCAGTATCGTCACACCACTAACGATCAGCTCCACCATCAAAAATCTGTCGAGCAGCATTTCAGCTCCGGGGATACAAAGAAAAGAATTGAAGGGTTCCAAATTGACGGACCGCGGGAGTTCAATAAGAGAGAGGACGTTTCCCCAGTTGGAAATCTATGAGGCATTGTATCAAAAAGCCATAGCGAGGGTCAACTTCGATGCTGGCTTACCGTTACAACGAATGTTGTGGTTATGTCCAAGCCATCTGAGGCAATGATAAGGAAACTAAAACAACCACGGCAGCATAAGCAAAGATAGGACGCGTCATAATCCGTATACTTGTTCCTCTCACCAAAGAGTAATGACCTAAGTGAAAACACAACTCGAGTCAGACTCTCTCAAGTTTGCACAAAAGCAAGAAGGCAAACGGGGACTTTACCGTGACGTTCATCACCATTCCATTATCCTCTCGATTGAAAAAAGTCCAAGCTTGAGCTGCCACGATACCCACTAGTCTTTTGAAATTTCAGCTTTTCAGCCCTCCCCCCAAAAAAGAAATATATATATCCTGCTATCCCCCCTCTTTCGAATAGGCGAATAGCAGGAATTCTTAAAAAAACTCTTGGGTGCGAACTCACAGCGTGGACAAGATCATTCCTAACCAACCGTCCAGTTATCAGCACGCAAAAAAAAAAAAAACGACTCATGTCATTGACACGTACCAAGGAATGGACTGATGAGGAAAGTATCCAACGTAGGAAATGCGCTGAACGTCGTGGCAGACATGGTGGACGGAATCGATAGTAGGGGGAAGGAACGAACCCGAAGAAAGAACAAGAAAGCTGAAAGAAAAGAAGGAAAAGGGCGGTTACACCCACAGCGTCTATATACATAACCTAACAGAAAAGAAAGAAAAACTCGTGCCCCCCTTGGAATGTGAAAAAAAAAAAAAAATTGTCAAGGTTACTTGTACACAACGAACACAGAGGCCATGTGCAAAGGGGATCATTTAGGCGCCTACAATTAAGTAGGGGAAAGCGAGTCTATTTCGTTCCCGCCATGTGAAGGGAAAAAAGTCTACTGAGACGAGATGGACCATTGAGAAGTGGAATGTTTATCATAAGGGATTCAGAGGTAGCCAACTTACATACGTCCGACTCGGAACTCGAACAGAGCCTCGGATTCTGGTTTCTTTTTCTCGAGATTCCTCTTGCGCTGGGCCACCTCAGGTTTCAGGATGGGTGGGGTCCGTACGGCATCCACGGATATAGGCTGCGGGCGGTGCCGGTGAGCGCTTGAGATTGATGGAAGAACGGGATCTGCCTACGGCGTTATTTCAGTGCCCGAGGCGCTGGGAAGGAAGGAACTTGGAAGACTTATTACACGGCACGGTCCACGATCTGAACACCGGTTTCCAAAGATTCTCTCGGTGCCAGGAAACCTTGGGCGGAAGAACACGAACGAGTCTGACCACAAAATCCATGAAATTAAGAGTACTACGAATTGGGATTGCAGGAACGTCTAGGTAGTACATCAACGACTAGATACCACTGCAAAAATGTGAACTGGTAGCTAAAGTCCCAATAACCCAGTCCCAATCAGCCCACTAACGATCGTCAGAAGACATCTAAAGCTGGATGGGAACACAGCCGATCGAAATAAGAGTGCCTGCAAGGAATGAGTGTACCGAAGACAGAAAAAAGATTGAAAACAAATGGTCTTACCATGGCTGTTATCTTGACAACAGACAGCTTGGGTGGAGCTACGAAGGAAAAAGTACTCCCGTTAGAACATTATCCGATATTTCGAAATGGACATTTGGACACTTGCCAGCTGCCACTTCCGACGCCGGCAACGGGCGAGCAAGTGAGACCAACGCCAACGTTCACATCCTGAACAACTGCGCCAATTGATTTGAGGATGCCAGCTGCGGCAGGGTTTTTAGCCGAGGTGAGGGTGTTGCAGCACTGGACGGGACCAGTCGAGCAGGTATTGCTGGGAGCGGGGGTAGCAGCCACAACAGTGGCAAGGGCAGCGGTGAAGAAAGCGAGTTTGAACTGCATGATGATGATGAGGATAAGAGTGCTTGAACGACGACGGATGAGTGTTCGAGTGAAGAAACCAACCAGACGTTTGAGGGCTTTTATAGATCCTGAGATACCGCGCAAGCGACGGCGCGTTTCTTATTTCTTTTCTTTCTTTTTTTTTTTTTTTTTTTCGTAAATTACGAAAAGAGAGCCGGCCATCGAGTGAGATTCTGAATTCTTCAGGGTTGGATATCAGTGGACTGGTAATAAAATGTTTATGAAGCGTAACTTGGTACGTACACATTCCCTTTCTCCGTCTCACGACCCTCATAAGATTCGACGTCTCGCCTGAAAAGGATAATTATGTAAAGAAATAAAGGTGGGATGTTGCGGGGAAGTACTCGGCAGGCTAACGCTGACCCTGTAGCTCGCGTCTGAACCTTGAAGGGAAACATTAAACACAAAAATAACACGTGTTACCAAACAAAAACTTTGCCACACAGTTACAACATGACTCTAAATGAGAACGTTTCGAAAGGAGCAAGAAAAGAGAACACGCCAGAAGTAGTTCTGTCCAGGACGCGTTCTTGCAAATCCTCAGAACCCTTTTTGAGTTATTTAACTTAGAATCTCGTGTTCATACAATACTATAAATCTGAAACACACATGGTTTTCTGATACCGTTGAAATCGCGGGGCGTACACCGTTTGTGATGTCAACATTCATCGTCTCCGCTAGAAGGCTTTTAAGTATAGTCAAGGATCGTAAACCTCCAGCCAGTCCGACGACCACTTGGTACGAGGAACACGCATATATAGAAATGGCTCGCGCAATAAAAGACCGACGCGAAAGATTTCGATTCTGACGTCGGGGCGCCCGAACGTATGAATTTCGGGGCTCAATTAGGTTTCAGCTACAAATGCAGATAATGAGAGTAGTTTGTGTAAGGAGTGTGTATGATATGGAGGATCTACAAGAAAAGATTCCTACTTGGGGGTTAGCCCGAGGTGTTGGGATTCAAAACTGTTTCAAATTGAGTTACATACGATAGAGTACACGAATAAACAATCATAACAACAATGTCATTTCTGCACCCTACGACGCGTCCAAAATTTCCCTAAAAGCCTGCATCGTCATCCTAGGTTCGTCCCAGTGCATCTGTACCGGTAGAGTAAAACAAAAACAAAAAGATCAGGTGCATTCTCACCCAAAACCAAAAAAAAAAAAAAAAAGACAAACGACGTACGAAATGATTAACCCCCTCCAATACCTTAAACCTGACATACTTTCCTCTCTCGCCCTTCCCAGCCTCCAAATCATCCTTCTCAATCTCCCAAAACGTAGGCCAAACCAGTCCATACGACTTTGTCCCGATCATTTCCCACACGTTTCTCATCCCTTTCACCATGAACCGAATTCGATCATCAAAACAAGCTTTAAAATAAGCATCCCTCAACTGGTCCTTCAATACCCTCGAAAAAGAAAGATCGATACTTGAATCGGATGTCAATATGATGATCTCGTCGTGTTCTTCTCTTGTGAAGGTGTATATTGTGGGTATCTTGAATGGACTGGGGACGATGGTGGACAAGGCGGTTGCGGTTGCGGTTGCGATTGCGGACATACTACGACCACTACTACCGCCGTCGGTGATAGTTTGTTCATCGTAATCGAAATAACCTGTTACGAGGTTACAGAATAAAGGACCTCGAGCGTGTAGAGGGATGGTAGGATCGAGGAAGGGTATCCAGGCTTCTGAGGGGAAAGGAAGACCTATGTTGGTTATTGCAGGTTCTGTTTTCCCGAAAGTTGAAGGGAGGGAGGGGAGACGAGGATGAGTTGTTAGAACCCGAGAAAAAAAAAGAAGTTCAAACGGGTTATGGACGTAGGAAGGACGCAACGTAACGTACCAAGCATGATATGAGTACGCAAGTACCTTCCGAGACGATTTCTCATGTCCTCAGTAACCAATGAAGAATCGACATGTGCGATTGCGGAAAGTGAGAATGCAGAGCCGAGAGACCAGCCTACGAGACCTATTCCGCCCCTTCGGACATTGGTACTCGGTTCGTCAGAGAGGGAGCCACCAGTGCCAATCGGTGGTACACCCGAACGTTGAATGAAACCGTCGATGAAGTGAAGGATCTCTACTGCACGGAGTTCGAGAAACTGGGCTTTTGATCCTGCGGATGCGGAGTTACTATTTTCCGAGAAGAGTATTCGTTCTGAAGTAGTGAACGGAGTGGAACCCGCGAATCCTCGTCGATTGGGCGCGACGATACGTATGTTGAAATCGGTACAGAGAGGTATTAGTCGTTTGAATATAGCTGTTAGCGAGTTGTGAGTCTCAAATCAACTCCCATGAACGAACAAACGTCTTTTTGTCCCTTTCTTACCATTACTGAAAGAGTTTCCGTGGATAAGGATGAGTGTTTCGTATGTTTGAGAGGGTGATGATTGTGGTGGACCGCTGTCCAGGTATGAAAGTATGATGTTGGATGAGGGGTTTACGACGATGTGATCGGTGATAATGGTCATGGTGACTCGCAGCGTAGGAAGAGGGGGGGGGGGGGGAAGAGAGTTATCAATCAAGTGCGTGCATACTCTGTGTGAACGAAACTCATGAGTCTTGATTGGGCCGTTCGCGGTTCGCGTCGGGCTGTCTTGGACCGGGAAAACCCGGATCACATGCGATGAGCGCTTAAGCGCTTGATTATCCGATCCCGTTCATTCCTCGTTCATTCCTCCCACCAAGGACCACAAGGCACGAGCACCTCTTTGGCATCTCACCTACTTATGATTAAAAAACAAGCCGTAGAAATCGAGCAACCCGGTTTGACGGTCCGAATCATGCGCGGACGATGGGAGGGGCAGAACGATACGAAGACGATGGAGCCACCAATGGTGCGGTATATATCCCTTGATAGCGGTCTGCCCAAGGGCCGCACTCGAATTTGTTCATGTCCTCCCTACCCTCAAATTACCTCCTCGTACACTCCGTTATCATCACCATGATACATCCAGACCGCTTCTAATCATCGCTCTTTCTGCCGTTCCAACAGAGGGGACAGGTCCGCCGCCGCCTGGTGTTGTCCGAGTCGATATCCATACTCTTCCAGTGGAAATCCTAGCCTCCATATCTCATATCTTGCTCTAAATGAGTGCAGAGAGCATCAACGGAAAAGAAGATGAAGAGAACCTTTCGAGTTTAGATTGTCTTCGTCCTCCTTCTCATCATCATCATTCCGGCTACGAAGATGGACCTAGACGAAAACGGAACGATAATAGATGTGGATATTAAGATGACCGATTATGAAAGGGTCTTCCGACGAGTTGGCGCGGACGTCATAATCCTCAGGAGAGGGTTGTATACAAACACCTCCTGCCTGACCTTGCGGAATTTACTTTCCTACCCAACAGCGGAGATGTCCTCCCATCCCATCCTCTTCTCTCACCTTTGCGTCACACCATGCCCTCTTTCCCCTACGTTTCTTCGTCTCCCTGTATCCTCCTCCTCGTCATCGTTCGGAGAAATGCAATCCCTACCCTCCTTAACGTTCTTAACAATCGGTCAACACGCCTACCCTTCCCTCTGCTCCGTCAACGCAGGAGCCAAAATCCAAAAACTGCTATTCATATTCCGTTTTTTTCGTTCTACCCAAGCGACGTAGTTCGTGTCCTGGGCTTTAAAGATATCTCGTGAGTTCTCGTCGGATTGGGAGCGGGGATCGGGTTCGGGTTCAGTGGTGAGCGGAAGAATAGTTGGGGACGAGGAGACAGAGTTCCGAGTTGAAGAACCTTCGCAAGTTGGTTATTACCCGTTATTAGTGGGTGTACATATGCTTTTCCAGAGGGATTTGATAGGGAATGGGTTTTTCTTGGATATGGTGAGGAGGCCGTCTGCTACAACATAAACTCTCCGTGGAGAAAGACTCGGACGTTAAATTTGCATACAAATCTAAATTCAAAAACACAGAGGGGGGTTACGAATGAAGGTTAAAGAATTTACGGTATAGACGGAAGGGGCGAAAGTTGAACGGAATATTCCTTGTATCTGAACGAACGGGTATCAAAGAAAGGAATGGAGCGATATCCATCAAGTCCAAACTATCCCACTCAGGCTGGTACCCAAGAACCGTCGGAGATGGTTTAAAGCTGGATTGGGGACACAGCCAGCGGAGACAAGTCCACCTGAAAAAAAAAACGAAAAAAATTGAACAGGTGACTCGTTATAAAAGAAAGGAAAAAAAAAAATTATTACCGTGGCTGTTATCTTCACAGCAGACGGCTTGAGCGGCGCCATTTAAAAAAAGACAACGTTATTCTGATGATCTAGTATGTGGTTTTGATAACACCACTTACCAGCCACCGCTGAGAATTGCAGCGAGGGCAACATTGTCGCAATCGAGACCGACTCCGACGTTCAAGTCCTTGAGAACGACTCCAAGACTGCCCAAGATATTGGCGGCAGCAGGATCATTGGCGGTGGTAAGAGTGTTGCAGCACTGGACGGCACCAGTCGAGCAAGTGTCCCGAGGAGCGGCGGGGGTGGCAGTTGCCAAAGTGACAACTGCAGCGGCGAGGAAGGCAAGCTTGAATTACATGATGATGAGAATGAGGATAAGAGAGCTTGAACGACGACTGATGAGTGTTCGAGTGAAAAGACTAGGCGGAACTTTGAGGGGTTTTTTATACTTTTTGGAATTGCGCTGCGCGATCGAGGGTATTCTCTTTTCTTTTCTTTTTCTTACTTACTTACGAAAACGAAACCCCAGTGTTTGAGCGAGTGAATTCTTTTGTGAAATTTTGTAGCACGACAAAGTATGTTGCTTTTTTTTTTTTTTTACTTGCTCGTTACCCCAAGAACACCCCAAGAACACTATTCATCAAAGGTTACCGATTCCAGCATGCTCACTCGCTGGCACCCGACATATCTAAGTGCTGTGTCGGATCTGAGTCATCTGCAACAAGAAGACCTCGGACGAAGTTGGGTGGTTGGATCAAGATCCTGCCATGATTGAAGTCTCATTTCGTGGCCCATATCATGATATGCACCAAATACCTCGACTGGTACGAGTCAATACTAAGCTGATATCTGAGGCTCTGTTCTCCGCATCATGACCTATCATGACCCCCAAAAAACTGAGGCTTTCACTTTCGTAGCCTGATGATTGTCATTAGTGGGTATAACTATAGGATAGGATAGGATAGTACTCGGATATCGGCGGCGTACATGCCTCGAATCCGTAAACCCAACTTTGAAGATCTTGATCCAACCCAAATTCGTCGGTCAAAGTTGATCTTCTTGAAGTTTAACTTAGATCCGATGCTATCCCAATCTGGCAAAGTACGAGCAAACAAGCTATTTTGCGGGGTATTTTAAGTAGTGACCGAGTAAGTGAAAGGAAAGGAAAGGAATAAAACATTCCTACTTGTTGGCGTATGAATTGAAGACTCAAGGTCAGTCTCGATTGCGACAATATTGCTGCAGTCACTCCTCAGCGGTGGCTTGTAAGTGAACTCTTAATCCGAGCAAGTGGACTCTCAATCCGAACAAGTTTGGATCATCGAAGTAACGTACTTTTTTTTCCTTTTGATCGCTCCGCTCAAGCCGTCTGCTGTAAAGATCATAACAGCTACGGTGAGAATTCCATTTTTTCCCTTTTTTCTCCTTCATCGACTCATGTTTTTTTTTCCAGGTGGACTTGTCTCCTTTGGCTGTGTTCCCTTCCAGACTTGGAAGTTAACTCACCGTGGCTCTGGAAGGGTATAGGGTACTCGAGATAATTCAAAAATTTACTGGCACTCCGAGTTCACGTTCTTTATATAACAGATTCATTTTTTTTTTCCTTTGCCCCTTTAACCTTTACTCGCCATACCAATTGAGTTGTAAGCAGTTTGCTCGTTACTTATTTTCAAGAGTATTTGTGCTTATTTGATATCTTGCTCAAATTTCCATGGTTAATGTTTGGGGTACTTATGGAATCCTGGTAGTTTTCATCTTCTATTTTCTGCGCCAATTTACATTTTAAATGGTCTCGCTCGAAAGCCGAGCAGGTCGCGGTCACGTGCTTATCAGTGTCTTCGCCGCGTATCTTCAATCATTCCCGGCTTAATTCCGCATTTTAGGCTGTCGTATCAAAGTATCATCGTGTCTTTTTTCTTGTCCTTCACGTATGGCAATGAATCTGTTTGGGCCAGGCTTGGCGAAATGAGGGAGTATGTAAAAGCGGCGTCTTTGGGGAGAAACACGAAACGCGTCTATCGTCCCTTTTTTCACGGGTGTTTTTTTCGCTCTTGAAAGGTGAGGTTGATTCATAACGAGCGTCAGTCGCGTCTGCCGAGGGTGTTCCAGGATACCGAACAAGCCTCGCGCTCGCTCCACATCCACCTCTATTTTTTAACTTATCGATTCCGACATACCGTCACCGTATGTACATGTAACGAGTCCTAATTGTTAGACCGAGTAAGGCGTGTAAGTCCGCCACAACATAATATATTTTATTCGCTTGGAATTACATATTTCACTTGGCTTGCTTGACATACACCCTTGAACCCTGCAAAACAATTAATTCAGAAATCTCGTTCGATAGCTGGCTTTCCTTTCGTAATTTTAGGAAGTGGAAAAAAAAAAATTTGCCGTCGCTTGCACGGTTCCCAAAATCTATAAAGCCCCTCAGAGGTTGGCTTCAGTTCTTCACTTCGAACAACCAGCACTCCTCGTTTAAACTCTCGTATCCTCATCATCATCTTCATCATGCAGTTCAAACTTGCCTTCTTCACCGCTGCCCTTGCCACTCTTGTGGCTGCTACCCCCGGTCCTAGCAATACCTGCTCGACTGGTCCCATGCAGTGCTGCAACACCCTCACCTCGGCTAATGACCCTGCTGCAGCCGCCATCATCAAATCACTCGGCGCAGTTGTTCAGGATGTGAACGTCGGCGTTGGTCTCACTTGCTCTCCCGTCCTCGGTGTCGGAAGCGGTGGCTGGTGAGTGTCTGAATCTCCAGCTGAAAATGCCGAATAATATTCTAACGATGGTTCTGTCATTCGTAGCTCTGCCCAGGCCGTCTGCTGTCAAGATAACAGCCATGGTAAGGATACTTATTCCACTCTTTTTTTTCGGAACACTCATTCTTTCCAGGTGGTCTTATTTCGATCGGCTGTATTCCCATTCAGGCTTAAATATCTTTCGGGGATCGTTAGTAGGGTTGCTGGGAATTGGATATCGCTACGTACTAGCATCGCATTCTTTGACCACCCAGTCGTTCGTCTTCCTTAGTAGTCAAGCATACGTGGAACCCTACCATATACCTAGTGTTACATGATTTCGTTGATGTCTGGTGATAAATCACAAAAGCTGCCCGTTCAGCCATATTCTCCTGCTTGTGAAGGCGGCCCCGAGTCAGCGGTCCTCTTTCGGCACAAGTTCGCTCCTCATGTAGTCCTTGTCAGCGAAGCCACCGATGAAGAGCGATGACCTTTCAAAGTTGGACTACTCGGAGTCTTCATCCAGTCAGGATGATCGAAGCACCGGACATGATATATGAAACTACGATGACTAAAATTCGCTGAGGAGGGCTCAACAGTAGTGTGGAGTCAACACTAAGTAGGAGCTTTAAGCAGTGAGAGACACACTGGGTTAACGGTCAGAGGGCTCGGGTTTACGTTTCTGTGGACAACCGCTCTTGCCTAGAGAAGAAATTGTAACCGACCGGCCACAAAATTCACGTAAGTCTATGTATCCTCTCGTTACGGTATCCACAGCTAGCTAACGCCAATACTGTATTTAAAGATGATTGTCGTGAAGGTCAAAGCTGTGTGCGTTCTTCTTCCATTGAGTCCCTCGATTGGCGGGTACCGCTATACTATAGTAGTATGCGCCTGCTTACAACTCCTCAAGCATTGCTGTTACGAAAATTCCTGGGGGATAATGGCCGACGCTGCAAATATCTATAAAAGGAGGCTAGAAATCCTCGGATTGACCAACAATCAACTTTTCGAAACCCACCAGTATAAACTCGATCTCATAACTTCTAAACTCTCTGATACTATGTCTGGAAAAGCTCTCCAATGCGCCGTCTTTGAGGCTACCGATGCCTTCGTTAGCAACCGCGCTCAATTTGCTGACGGGCTCAATTTGCTGTCCGGCGTAGATGGTCACCTTGCGTATGTCTAGAGGCCTTTCGCGATGCCGCGTTTGTCGATTGACGACGTTGTTTAGCACCTACTGGGGGCTCCAGGTCTCCGAAGAAGGTTCCAAGAAAGGAGTCATCCTTACTCGTACGCCTCTTATCGAAATTTATTTCTGGTATCGTTCTGGATTATCTAACTAACCACTCTTGCAGTTTGGGAAGCGTCTGGACATTACGCGAAATTCGTAGGCTCTGACTCATACAACAGTGGCTGGTCCATCTTGAAATCTGCCGCCACTGGTGAAATCAGACGCGCCCAGGTGTGTATATAAGTTGAAGCGCATTTGGAATACGCCGTTTGCTCACCACTTCTCTTTGACTCTAGTTCACCCGTGTTGCTGGATCGACTATCCCGGCAGCCGACGCTGGTGTGACCCAACTTGCTCTGGTCAGACCTAATTCCGGTTCTAGTCAGGATCAGATCAAAGGGGCTGGAACCAAAGTCTACAGCGCTTTCGAGTCGAAGAATCTACCCGCTGTTTTAGGGGAGACTACCGGCAGCGATGGATTCTACATCTTTTTGGTTGGCTGGTCCTCTTACGACGTATGTTTCTCGATGAATTTTGCTTGTTTTACACTCTGAATCATTGATCACATTTCCGATTTTTTTTTTCAGGAGAGTCGCAGCACCGTCGCAGGCGAGCCATTCGCTTCTGCTATTGCAGATCTCAGGAAGCTAGCCAGTGTTGATGTCACACACGCCGTTCTCGACAAGCACACTTGATGTTCCTGTACATAGAGGCTCTCTTTTTTTTGCAGTTATTGACGAAATTCTTTACGATACGACGTTTTTGACTAGACAACACAAGTAAATTTCAGGTTTTAAGTTGTACGTTTTTGACTAGATTGATCTATGTAGAAAATTTAGAAATTTCTTATTTTTGATTTATTGGGTAACTCGAAAGTATACAAGTATAAAAACAGGATTGAGCTGAAGCGTGCTAACGACTGCTTTTGCATAATTGCCAAATGCGGATGAGGTCGGCATGGAGTCGGCATCTAATTACAGTGTTGATCAAAACCACCGCCGTTCGAGTGGACGACACCAGATAGCTGAGGTACCACGGCTACCACTTTCCAAGCGCCAATTCGTGATCAGTACACATACACGCACGCCTTCGAGTGAGCAATGATAACGAAAACATAAACAAGAAAATCGCTGGACGATGTGAAAACACTCTACGCACATGTGCTGGCACGGAGGATGGATGAATGGAGCGCAAAGATTTTGTGACTGTGGCTTTAGGTTTGGGGAGATAAATGACCGTTGTTTGTGGATGAACCATTGCTTGAGTCGGTATAGCCAGACTTTTGGTTCGTGTCTTTTGCTTCATTCTTCTTCCTCAGACGGCCGTATACTGATGTTCCTACTGTAGTAATGGTCCCTCTGGATTCCGGATATGAATCAATCACGTCGAGCAATGGTTTTCGTTTTCATGTGGTGTCGTCCTCGACCTCTTGACCACAGGACCTCAAAACCGAGCAGGATATCATATTGGACCGGGGATGGGATGCACAATGCAAGATTTGACGAAAGGAGGGGGAGGAGAGATTGCTATGCGGT
Source organism: Collybiopsis confluens (assembly GCA_013368555.1). NCBI lineage: Eukaryota > Fungi > Basidiomycota > Agaricomycetes > Agaricales > Omphalotaceae > Collybiopsis > Collybiopsis confluens. The sequence continues at coordinate 46,366 of JAACJN010000037.1, forward strand.
ACAAGAGAGACGCCGACTTGTTCACTTTAGACTTGTGAGTGCATCCAAGTTTCCCCGAATTCTCCTTCCCCTCACTATCGATGGATGCTCGGCAGCAGATGTTTCTCCCAAGGTTTTACATAGAAAACAGGCAGAATTTGGACCTATGGTCCTATGATGCACCCTCGTAAAAGGTCTCGCGTGAACAGGCCCGGACAAGATCAAGGTGCACCGTATCCTGAGATCTATTTCGCCGAAATAAGCTTCACAAACTCGCGCCCGGACCCCCTCAACTCGCCCATATTTAGTCCAGCAGTCCGAGCCTTCATAATCCATTAGTGCTTGGCCTGTACGTTCACCATGGGGGCGTTGGTTCCGTTCGGTGATAATGCTATAAAAAATCCGACCCAGCAGCTCTTGAACTATGACTGCACCGTTACCGGTAACCTCAAAAAATGAAGGATATGTCTGGTCAAGAGGACACCTCAGCGTATGCGGAATATTGATTCGATCAACCCATTGTCTTCGAGGAGCACCTGAGACTGGCGCAGCTGATACTTTTCTATGATCTGGTACCCTGAAACCACGAGCTTCTGTTGAGGACGCAATAGAACTCCCCACTTGGTTCATCCGGTAAGTAAAACTCTACACTTACCGGACAACGTATAAAGAGCACGTAAATTTTTTCTTGTTTTGCAGATTCAAGGCACTTCAAGCAAATCTCCAATCTCTACAAGCGAAATGACAATCCAAGAAAAGATCATCTGGTTCGTGTTATCTCTTACCGTAACCGGCGCTATTGCTGCGTTTCCAGATTGCACAAACGGACCGCTTGCCAATAACACCGTATGCGATACCTCTGCGAACTTTGTAGACAGAGCAAAAGCACTCGTGGCAGAGTTTACTGTAGCCGACATGATCGCCAATACGGGTTATCAGACGCCTGGTGTACCTCGGTTAGGACTCCCTCCTTATATCTGGTGGAATGAGGCTCTAGTTGAGTGTTTTGTCACGCAGGGTTTGATTCTCTTGTTTTTGTTCTTACGAGATTACTTTTCAAAAAAAAAAAACAGCATGGCTACGCCGGTAGTCCTGGATCGTCTTTTACGGCTGCAGGATCCGGCTTAAACTATAGTTTTGCTACATCCTTTCCCGCTCCGATTCTTCTTAGCGCAGCTTTCGACGACCAACTCATTCATGATATCGGGACGGTCATCGGTACGGAAGCACGGGTCTTTAGTAACGGTGGCCACGCCGGTCTTTCGTTCTTCACTCCCAACATCAATCCCTTTAGAGACCCTCGATGGGGTCGGGGACAAGAAACTCCTGGGGAGGACCCTCTGCACATCGGAAGATACACGTACGCCATGGTGACTGCTCTCCAAGGCGGACTTGGATCTGAGCTCGATGGAGCTCATGGCAAGTACCTCAAAATCGTCGCCGACTGTAAACATTACGCAGCGTACGATTTGGAAAACTGGGAGGGAATAAACCGGTCGACGTTCAACGCGATCGTGTCGCTCCAGGATTTCGCAGAATTTTACTCGCCTAGTTTCCAAACATGTGTTCGGGACGCAAAAGCTGCGTCCATCATGTGCAGTTTTAACGCTGTCAATGGTGTTCCAAGCTGTGCTTCGGAATACCTAATGCAAAATATCACCAGAGATTTCTTCGGACTTGGGAATGACCAGTGGATCACGGCGGATTGTGATGCGGTGGCTACTATCTTGAATCATCAATACACCAACTCTTCTGTGAATGCTAGTGCGATAGCGCTGCATGCTGGGACGGATATCGATTGTGGGACGACGTATTTGGATAGTTTTCAAGCGGCTTTGGATCAAGGTTTGATCAAAGAGTCTGATATTGTACAAGCCATGGTGAGACGATATGGGTCACTCGTCAGGTGAATTTCTTTCTTTCTTTCTTCTTACTTCTCTGAATGAAATAATGGTTGTTGTCGGCAGACTCGGATACTTTGACTCTCCAGAAATCCAACCTTATCGTCAACTTGACTTTTCAGCCGTCAACACTCCGTCCGCACAGCACCTAGCCTACATCTCTGCTGTCGAAGGAATCACCCTACTCAAGAACGACGGAACGCTTCCATTAAAATCCACCAACCTCACAGTCGCCCTCATCGGTCCTTGGGCCAACGCTACCTCCCAAATGCAGTCGAATTACAACGGGGCTGCACCTTTCCTCATCAGTCCACTCGAGGGATTCAAGAACGCAGGGTTCAAAGTCAAATTTGCGAATGGAACCGCGAATGTGAGCGATACGAGCACCAGCGGGTTTAGTGCCGCTTTGGAAGCTGCTAGGTCTGCCGAAGTGATTGTGTTCGTTGGAGGAGTTGATGATTCGATTGAGAATGAGGCTTTGGATCGGACGAGTATAGCTTGGCCTGGGAGTCAACTTGAATTGATTGGGAGACTGGCAGAAGTTGGAAAACCGTTGATCGTTTTGCAGATGGGCGGAGGGCAAGTTGATAACACTCAACTTAAAGCGAACGCATCTGTGAGTTTTCTCCACAAAAAAAAAAAGGGGAAAAGTCTACTAATTTGGCTGGTAATTATGCACACAGATCAACGGACTGCTGTGGGCTGGTTATCCTAGTCAGAGCGGTGGAACGGCTATTGTTGATATTCTCACTGGGAAACAGGCACCGGCTGGACGATTACCTGTTACGCAGTACGCAGCAGACTATGTGAACCAGGTTCAAATGACGGATATGACCCTCCGACCTTCCTCTACCTCTCCAGGCAGAACATATAAATGGTACACCGGCGAAGCAGTGTACCCTTTTGGATTCGGGCTTCACTATACCCATTTTTCATTAGAATGGGCAAGACCCCCACGGAGCTCATACGATATTCAAGAGTTGATCGCTGCAGCGAAATCTTCCGGTGTCGCTCATATCGATCTAGCTCTGCTCGATAACAGTGCGTTCGAACTAAGAGTCACCAATACGGGATCTGTCGCCTCGGACTACACCGCTCTATTATTCTCGCATACCACAGCAGGACCTACACCGGCACCTATCAAGAGTTTGATTGGATATACGCGTGTAAAAGATCTCGGTGCCCGGGCCAGTGAGACGGCAGAGTTGAATGTGACGTTGGGAAGTATTGCGAGAGCGGATGAGAATGGGAATAGTGTGTTGTATCCTGGTCCGTATAGCGTTTGGGTTGATGTTGATGGTACGGGACAAGGAGAGATGGCGTTGACGAGCTTTGAGTTGACAGGTCGGCAGGAGACTATTAGTGAGTGGCCGCAGCCTGGTGGACCGAATTTTACATAGGAGTACAATGTACTATGTGTAGTTCTTAGAGGCACTAAGAAATATCTGCGGAGAGCGGAATTCTCCACTCGGCATCTGACTCCTCCATACTTTGTTGATTGCGTAAGTATTTATAATCCGGCAACGATATACCGCGTTTACCATATGGCAAACGGGAACGCGTGCCCGCGTCCGAGATCTACACGCTCATCACCGACTTTGACAATGCCTGCAAAGGTGCCCTTGAGCAATAGTTCTGCAGTGCTCGTTTGACTCTGCTTGTAATACTCAGGAAGAGTACTGGGAAATCAAAGCAGGTAAAGTCCGAGCTTGACTAAATCGCCCCTGTCAACGAGCGCTTCCGGCAATAACGGACACTTGCACGTTTTTCATAACCCCTTTTGTTTCCCTTTCTTCCTTTCCTTCCTTCATAATCCACGCTCCTTCCAGTACATCACTCTCGTTCAAGTTCAAACGTTCAAGACTCAACGTCAACCTCTTGCAGCAACCCAACAAAATGGCTCCAAGTTCAAGTTCCTCATTCTTTCCTTTACCTCAATCCGAAACGGACGATCCTCATCACCCGCTGGGCCTCACAACTGAAGAAAAACAATGGGCTGATTTATATCCGTATTTGGAGCGGCGCGGATACCAATTGCGAGCACGGTATAGACCAGGGTGGGTAGGGTCCTGGCTTAAAGAAGGATTGACTACTGCCGAGATGATGATGAGGCCCACATGGAGCTATGAATTTGACGATGCAGAACCTGTGCGTTTCGTATACTCATAACAGATTGGTTCTCTAAATCTTACTGCACCCTAGTCCTCTGGCGCACTCACCGTGATCGATGCTGTCCGAACCAACGACGGTACACCCGTCGCCCTCAAACTTATATCCATGTCGCCCTCTATCATCACACCAGACTCTAACGAAATTGAAATACTCCAATATCTGTCCTCGCCAAGTCTCGCTCGAGACCCACGAAATCATTGTATCCAAATGATCGATGGTTTTCAGGTATTCACTCCGGCGGAGATGAAGGGCCTAGGTGCGGCTGGATACTCGAACGCGTTCATTGCTGTGTTTCCGTTTGCGAGAAGATGGAAGGAATTGCCGTTTAGGTTGGCATGGGAAGCTTTGGATTGCGTCAGGCAGCTTTTGGAGGTATGGATATTCGAAACTGGAATTTGTTTTGTGTTCCGAGGATTAATGAGTATTTTGACGCCAGGGACTCGCGTTTCTTCACGAACATAACATCGCACATCGGTAAGCGACCTTTGTGGGGAATCATCCTTCTTCTTCCTTGTCGACTGATCCCTTCTATTAGTGACATTCGCCCGGAGAATCTCATGCTCGACGCTTCCAGCCAATGTTTTTCTCGTACGTTATATCCCCAATCGTCAGCAACCTCTTCTCAATCCTTGATTGTACCGTAGTAACCAACCCTCTTGACCGAATTGACACTGGCGTTCGCTACATCTTCATCGACCTCGGTTCCAGCACTAAATTCACTGAACCACGCCTCGTGCAATTCCGAGACGGCTGGTTCAAGGAGATACCGGAAATTTATGACATTGACGATCAAGGGAACCGCGAACGGACGAGATTTTATGAACCGTTCAAGGCGGATGTATATGTCCTAGGGGTTGTATTGGATAACTACTTTGGAAAGGTCTGTTTCTTTTTCTTTCTTTTTCTTTTTTGCTCTGGGCTCACATCTAACTCCCTCAAACGTCCCCCCCCTCCTTCGTTCGTTCGTTTGCTTGGAGCAAGTCCATCCCAAATCTCCGACCCCTCTTTTCCCAAATGAAAGATCCCACACCTTCAACCCGTCCTTCATCCGACCAAGCTCTGAACCTTTTCCACCAATACACAAGGACCATCTCGCATACGCAGCTTCTCAGGCCCGCGTTGGATACTTCTATTGGGGATTATCAGAATTCGGATTTGTTCACGAGGGCGATTGCGTGGGTGATTACTTTTATTTGGAGTTGGACGGATTGGATGAGGTTGGTTGTAAAGGTTTTGTGGAGGGGGCAGGAGTTGACGTTGACGTTGGGGTCTTGAGGTCTTGAGGTCTTGAACGAGAGGGTGTCGTTTTTTTATTTGTCTTCTGGGGTGGGGCGGGGGCGGGATGTTGTTGGTTGTACGTGATTGGAATTTGAATTAGGGTGAGGTGGTTTTGTATGTCGGTCTTGATAACTGTTTTTTTTCTTCTTATTTGGGTTGGTTTGTTTGTCTGTTTTTTTAGATACATTAGAATACTTTTTAGATATGTACTAGGTGGTACTTTTATAGACGTTTTTTTTTTCTCAATTTGTCGCGCTAGCTAGTATGGACCAGCATTGAGGTTCATGATCAGAAACCGATTCATGATCAGAAACCTGTAGTCTAACAATGGATAACTTTCAAACTGCCAGTGCCGCTTACCTTACTATCCAAGGAGTCATGCCTTACTATCCAAGGAGTCATGTAGGTATATTTTTCTATAGATACTGTTCGGGACTGTAACTAGGGACTAGTTTTGTGATTCGGAATTCTCAGGCTAGTTGTAGAGTATGTTTACCTACCGTTCTACAGTAGAGTATCCATTAATACGCTCTTCCAGAACTGCTTCCGGCGACTGCAATCAGCGACAATCAGCCATAGTGACGAGAATAACCCGCCCTCGTTCTGTCCCGAATGCAATAACATTTCCGTAGGCTGCCATCGTCCCGCCATACAAAACATCTCTGGTGCGAACATGTCTGTAAATCATCGGCACCCAGCATATCCGCCGCCTTTGAGGGAACGATTGCCATATCCATTCATTTAACAGAAAGTATCTCGGCTCTGAGTCTCTTACGATGCTCAAAGCAGTTTCCGGAGCTGACTGATGCTGACGAGATGAAGGCTGAAGTTCCGAAGGGATGTCAAATACTCCTGCATCGGAAACGATCCTGTTCTGGTCCGCAGAAAACGAGATGGTCTCCACAGCTTCGCCTGCCCAAAAGTTTGCCAAAGGAATAACTTGTGTAGGGGCCTGTGCAGAGCCTTTACCAACCTTCCACAGAACCACAGAACCGTCTCTACGAGAGCCCCAAAGGAGATGTGTACCCTGCCTTGAGAAGGAGAGGCATGAGCCGATTCCGTTAGTATTGCCCATCCACAGAATTTCGTGGGATGTGACTCGGATGTCAAGCAGTCGCAGCTTGGCATAACCTCTTCCACTGTTGGGAGTTTGAATGTCGAGCGATGTAGTAAATGCAACAAGACGGTCGTCAGGAGACAAACAGAGCACATATATCGGGCCTTCTCCTGAAAATTTGAATAGCACGATACCCGCTCCAACCTGCGCACTGTCCGGGTCGGCGCGGCCATCGTTGCCCTGGAATTCTGATAATAATGGCAAGTTCCAGAGACGGAGTGTTCCATCATCGGAACAGGAAACCGCTGACTCGTCCTTGCTAGTAACGGCTAGAATCTGCATGACCGCTAAATGTGCGTCTCAAACCTCCCTCCAACTTCAAATCCCACAGCCGTACTGTTCTGTCGGTGTGCCCGGTTGACACGAGCTCGTCATTACTACGATGCAGAAAGGCAATAGAGGAGATCAGCTCCGCATGACCTCTCAAGATCTTGAGGAGAGCACCGGTGGATGTGTTCCAAATATGTATCGTGCCATCCCATGAACCAGTAGCTAGGTTAGAGCCATCTGAGGAAAAGGTAACTGCGCGGACCACCGATGTGTGGTGGGCTGCCTCTGAGCTTAGACCAGCGAGCCGAGGTGCCGATTGTGCTAACTCGATTTTTGAATTATCTGTGGGTATTGAGTTGCGCGTTTTCTCCTCTGACTGGGCAGTAGTTGGAATAGGTTGGAAGATTTTATGGCTTTCCTTGCGGTTGTTAGATCGGAGCCTAAGATTCCGAAGCCAGCTTGGCAAACAACTAGGAGAATGGACGGACTCGGAATCCAAGGAAGATGGCGGTGGAGGACTGGGTCTCATGACGATCATGTCTTGAATAGTATTGACTATTTTGTTGTCGTTGGATTTGCTATGTGAAAGGTGCTCCTCAAGCTCCCAGAGACGAACAGCATGGTCACATCCACCAGAGACCATGTATGCTCCACTGGGCGAGTAAGCTATAGAATATACTCAGTGGTCTGGACTATCCTCCAAGGTCTTAACGTGGGCACCAGTTCTTGTATCCCAGAAATCGATGGTATTCTCCCAAGAACCTGTAGCAATAATGCTTGCATCAGGGGAGAACGCCAATGACCAGATTAGTCTGGATCTGTTTGGGTTTTTACGCTCCAAGATGTGGAGACAGTCCTCGTCAGACTGGGATATATCCCAAAGCCAGGTCGTTCCATCTGCGCATCCGCAGGCAATAGTTTTGTTATCAGAGGCAATAGCGACAGACATTACCCGCATATTATTATGCAAGTAGCGCCTGGTCGGCGGTTGACCAGGGGATAGATCATCCATATTCCAAACAAGACAAAGACCGTCATCGGATCCAGATATTAAAACGGCTCCATTTCTAGAAAAGGCAACGGAGTTGACTGTGAAGAAGTGTCCTAATAGGATACGTTGAACATTGAACTCTGAGGTATTAAACCCTCCTGGAACCCCATTGTTTGATACAGTATCATACCACCGGGATCTCTATAAAACCCAGCACTAGTACAGAATAACTTTCGACGGAGCTTTCCCAGATCCAAGTATTACATAAAATCGAAGCAAAGGGAGAACGTTGAACTGCTTTCAGTTGCTTTCGATTGTCACGGTATCCGTGCATGATCACGAGCAATTTTCGTCAATTGAGAGTGAGCATGCAACGCGAAAGCACCAGGCATAGTTTTCATCCTCTCACGCTTGAATGGTAAAAGGTTGTCGACAATCAACGTATCAACCCCTCCGGACTAGTTTTCTACGAGACCTTTACCGGGAGCACCTGACTTTGGATTGTCCCCACTGATAACCCTTCCATAAAAAGCCCTGGACATATCTGCTGCTGCCAGGATCTATGCAATCGTCGATCATACAAGCTGCTGAACCTGGTGGCAGCGATGGGAGGCCTGTTCAGCATTGAGACCGCAAATGCCGAGCAGGAGCTGGGTGAAGCAGCGATCGAAAGAATGAGCCCAAAAGTTAGTGGAAGACACTTTCGTAGATCGCATTGGTTTTATTGGAGTTCACAGTAGAATCCGTAAGACTGCTTTGACCTGCCGTAACATTTGTCAGCATCGCACGAGTCTTGTTGTTTTTTTAGCTCCAATCCCTCACGACGGGGCAGCTGTCAAACCGAAATCGCAAACCGGGCACGCGACGAGGGACCAAAACCAGTTCTTCCACCACCACCTGCTGGACTTGAACCTCTTTTTCCAATATGGCTGAAGCCAACGCCGCCCTTGCTTCAAGACCACCTAACCAAAGGACGAAGGACACGGGATTTTCGCAAGTTTTCTGAGGCGCTGGAAAAGTACAGCAAAGGCCTTCGAGCTGGAGGTGATCCCGCGGTTTTATACTCCAACCGCTCTGCTTCCAATGGTAGACTCGGCTGGTGTGTACCCTTCCTCTTTCATGTCAATTGTAAGACTGAAATGCTCTTTTCTAGCTCACTTGAAGCTCGTTCCGATGCTCTCAAGGTAACACGGTTGTTGCCATTGTTTGCTCATCCTGTGGGGTCATAGGCTATCGATTTGGATCCAAATTTCGCAAAAAAGCTTTTGCTGGATTGGCCGCCGCTGAACCCGTACATTGTATGACAACGCACGAATACGCCTCAAGAATCTTCAATCTTCTAAAGGGGGGGGCCGTGCTAAATGGTTGGCCGTCAGCGCAGATGTCAAAGGCGCCATATTCGAAGATGAATTTTTCTACTCTACACAAAAACTGTACATGATCGTGTTCCAAAGTGTGAGTTGCGTCGGGAAGGCAAATTTTTTTCTGTTTTTTTTTTCTTTTCGTGACTATGTAGTTCTGAAAAACTATTTTTTCTTTCTTAGAATGTGAAATATAGCGACGCGGAAGCTAATAAGGAAAAGACACGACAGGAAGCGATAGAACATGTTGGAGAGATTGATGCTCTAAAAACAATGGGCTGATATATATCCGTACTTGAAATGGCGCGGATACCAATTGCGAGCATGGTATAGACCAGGGTGGGTAGGGTCCTGGCTTAAAGAAGGACTGACTACGTCCGAGATGATGATGAGGCCCACATGGAGCTATGAATTCGACGATGCAGAATCTGTACGTTTCATATACTCTTAACAAAACCGGTTCTCTAAATCTCACTACACCCTAGTCCTCTGGCGCACCCACCGTGATCGATGTTCTCCGAACCAACGACGGTACACCCGTTGCTCTCAAACTTATATCCATGTCACCCTCTATCATCACACCAGACTCTAACGAAATCGAAATCCTCCAATATTTGTCCTCACCAAGTCTCGCTCAAGGCCCACAAAATCATTATTACAAATGATCGACGGTTTTCAGGTATTCACTCCGGCGGAGATGAAGGGCCTAGGTGCGGCTGGATACTCGAACGCGTTCATTGCTGTGTTTCCGTTTGCGAGAAGGTGGAAGGAATTGCCGTTTAGGTTGGCATGGGAAGCTTTGGATTGCGTCAGGCAGCTTTTGGAGGTATGGATATTCGAAACTGGAATTTGCTTTGTGTTCCAAGATTGAATGAGTATTTTGACGCCAGGGACTCGCGTTTCTTCACAAACATAACATCGCACATCGGTAAGCGACCTTTGTGGGGAATCACCCTTCTTCTTCCTTGTCGACTGATTCCTTCTATTAGTGACATTCGCCCGGAGAATCTCATGCTCGACGCTTCCAGCCAATGTTTTTCTCGTACGTTATATCCCCAATCGTCAGCAACCTCTTCTCAATCCTTGATTGTACCCTAGTAATCAACCCTCTTGACCGAATTGACACTGGCGTTCGCTACATCTTCATCGACCTCGGTTCCAGCACTAAATTCACTGAACCACGTCTCGTTCCATTCCGAGACGGCTGGTTGAAGGAGATACCGGAAGTTCATGACATTGACGATCAAGGGAACCGCGAACGGACGAGATTTTATGAACCGTTCAAGGTGTTGACTTCCGTGTCCGATGTCCGATACTTAGGCTTTTTTGGCAGTTCCAATTCCACCATTTAACTAGTCAAGACGATGCCCACCTTAAGTTTTTTGTCGCTGTCTTTTACAATGTACGCCTCTACTACCATGAGATGACCTGTAAGGCTCGAACGGCTGATCATCTGGTGCCGAGCCTGTGCTTAAGGGCAAAGATTCTTCATTCTTATATGCTTCAGCTCTTGGACCATGCCGTGTTGCCGTGTATCCGATTAAGGTTTTTTTTATCCTTCTTTCTCTTCTTTGATCATGTGAGTTTCGGTGAAAAATGAGGATGACATGCGGCACGTAAACATTCAATGATTCCAAGCTCACCTCCATCTCACCATCTCAATAATTCGCTGTCTATGCCTCGAGTCAAGAACAGCACGGGGACTCAGGCCAAGGCTCGAACTCGAAGGGAAACTATTTTGAGCCTGGTAGAACAACTCCTCCAAGCTGGTGACGATTTTGGTTGGTTGGTTTTATTTTTTCGGGATAATTCATAAATTATCTTCACTATTGAGCATAGGTCTGGGCCAGCAATCTACTGTCGATGATCATGATGAGACGGACGATCGTGAGTGGGTGGAAATTTGCTAATAAGAAATAAAACAATAAATTCGAAACATTCAGTCCCTCTTAACGAGCACCTTGAAAAGTTTGGCGCAAAAGCTTTCGATGATTTTGAAAGGTGGCAATTCCGGAGTTTTATTCCGGTCTACGTTAACACCGCCTGTTTTTTAGAAAGGTAGTTCGTCTCGACCAAGAGGTGATTCCCATTGTTCCAAACGTACTATTATTGCTAACTCGAGTGTCCCAGCTTAGCAATTTCTCAGTTGCAGCCCGGCGCATGGGAGGTTCTGCTGCCATTATATATTTTGCTCCACGTTTACAAACAAGGCTTGCAAATCTCCTCTATCTATACCAATGCAACGCAGCGCATTTGTATCCGCACAACATCCAACATCCATCACAGCGTGGTGATGAGACCTCAAATCATCCACCGATCAGGAGAACCCCGCGGTCGTATAGTAAACATGGAGTTCTTTTTACGTTGGACCCTAATACCACGCTGGACGAGTTTCCAACTCAATTTAGAGATCTGGGAGTGGAAGTGGCCGCCTTTCTGAACTGTTTGAACGATATTCCAGACTTTGTAGATGGAGCTCTCACTGTGTCCATTTCGAGCTTTGAAAGCGACCTCAGATATTGGGCAGACTGTCTGCAAGAATACAGAGGTACGTAAATCCTTCAGGGTGATGCAGATCATCATCCCACTGAGCTGATTTTTCCATACTAGGACAATTCCGCCACTCTGCTGTTCAGCGCTACGTCCAGGAAATGTCCCTCAAGCTTGGTATCCATATTGATAACATAACTTCTGCCTTGTCGTCATTCATTGCAGTAGGTATTCCGACCTGTATTCCGCCCAAAAATACGCTACAGCCAACTTGCTCAACCTTTCTACGTTTACCACCTTCTTCTCTGCGCTCACAGCCACAGGTTTACAAATGTCCTTCGAACTGCCCAACGGTTGGGCCGTGAATTCTTTTTGGTTCGCAAGTCTGGTTTTTAGTGTTTCTGCAGCCATAAACGGTCTGCTGGCGTTACGGTGGAAACGTGCCATTTAGTGAGGCTATTTTTTTTCGATTACTTCTATTCATCCTCTATATTACAGCCGTTCTCCTGAGCACCGCGTTCCCTGGTGGATTCTTATTTGGATGAATCGCTCGCCATTCATATTCCTAGTATTATCCGTGGTCTGTTTTACGATCGGTCTCTCTCTATTTGCGTTCGCCTCTGGCCAAGTAAGCCACTTATCTTTTAGTAGTATGGGCCGCATGAACACTTTGACTCATTCTCGCCCCTGGCACAGAGTCACTTCACATTGACTGTTACCACGGCCTTAAATTCCTGCTCCTCCTTTGGCACGTGTCTCACTACCGACTCTCAACCTCTCCCTCAACCTTTTTCTTCCTTTCAGGTACCCTGACCATCGCAGCTTGGTTTGCCTTGGAAGAATGGGTGTATAGCATTCATCGGGGCAAGAAATGGCTAGGAGATATAATATTCGAGCTGAGAGAAACATTATTCCAGTCACCCATCGTCTCCTCTGTGAGACGCGCTCTGATGGGGTCTCAAAAATGGATATCGGCGCGTACTACATTGAGCTCAAACATTCAACTACGACGCGTTAGGTTTACAGAATCTGACGTTGAAAAAAGCAGTGATATAGAAGGTGGCCTCTCAGAGTCGTACAGTATGCCATCCACTTCCAACATGAGTCGCCGTTGGGGTCTGGAAGCGGGATCCATTCCTCTCATTTCTATCCCCGGTGGATTTAATGGTCTTCCAGTCGCAAGCGGATCGGGGCTAGCCAATTCCTTCCCTCCCAGCGTTTCTGTTGGGAAACAACTCTGGAAAAATGCCATCCGTACAGTGAAGATGCACAGGGAAATGTCTCAACGCCAAAGGATGCCTTCCAATCCAAAGCGCCAAAGGATGCTCAATCCAAAGCGCGCAACGACAAATCCACCGTTTAAAGCTAAAACTCAGTCTCGAGTGAATACATTAATTCCCAAGCTCGGATGTCTGCAGCTGACGCAGGAAACTATTCCTCATCAAGCAATGGTGGCACATCTGCAGTTCTCGCCTGACGGTCAATTTTTGGCGAGTTCGTGGTAAGGATTCCTTTTAGTAGAAACTTATCCGGCGCGGTGTTGAATATTTTTAATTGCTCAGCTGGGATAGAATTGCTGTTATATTCCGTCTTCAAGTAAGTCTTCTACTGTAGACTGCCCCTTTATCCCTGACATTCTGATATGATTATATTGTGTAGGAATCTGTGCTAACTCATCATCGCACGTTGGGTCACGCAAAAGGATTTGCAGATCAGATCGCGTGGTAAGTACTACGTTTTGCTATATGCCATCCCGGGTTTTCGGCTTATCTAGGCATGTTTTGGCATGCATAGGTCTCCAACCGGACTTATTCTACTTGCTAAACAGAGCACTGCTATCAAGGTGTGGACACAGGTGAGTTGCCAACTTTTCAAACACCGAGCTAGGCTGGTTACTCCTTTTATCTTCTTTTTTTTCAACTTTGTCGCGATTCAGCCTGACGGCGTGTGCAAACGAACCATTGAACGGCACACCTCTGTCGAGTCTATCGTATGGTTCCCAGGTGGTGAAGGTGAGCAACTCGCAGTTTTATGTGACTTCCCGTCAAATTCTCGTTATTCCTCTTGCTAAAAAAAATATGTAAAGTGTTCCTGTCGGTTGAGGGTAGCCTTGTTGTTAAATTGGTACGCACTTAGTATCTGTTTTTGGCTTAAAGTTGTAGTATGTACTCACTCGCACCTTTAGAGTTTGGAAGGCAAGGTATCTTTGTATCCTTCTTGGCATGCTTTTTGAGCTGGGTGGATGAGATGCTTACGCTCATGTTATGTCTAGATACTGGACTCGTACAGTTTCGGAAGTATGACGCTACAGGCTGTTGGCGTTGGATCTTTACCTAAATCGCCCAACGGTCTTGAACCAAGTAGATCGAGGGCTGAAAATCGGCTAACTGGTACGAGTGGCGCTGAAGATCTCTTCCATTTTTATTTTAATGATGCCTCAGTTTATAACATGGAAACTTCGCAAATGGAACAGTCAATGATAACTTTTTTTCTTGAGTGAAATACTACTAACGACCGCTTAGTATCACCCCCGTGCTCGACAATGTAAAGGGTATCAGTCTAACTAATACCCGCGATGGTATACTAGCACTAGTCTCGTACAAGGGTAAGGTATGCATATCATTTACCTCATGCTATATCTTGCGCGCTGTTGTTCTCACTCTGCCGCTCTGGCATCGCAATAGGTATCGCCACAACTATGGAAACTTCAGATAGGAAAGAATACGGCTCGTTTACAACTTCGGTGAGTAAAAATAAATGAATCAAACGTTTTATCATATGAGTATCCTTTTTGTATGGCTGATACACATGTTACTGTTTCTCTTTTGATCAAAGCCAAGTTTACAACGCAAACACGTCAGTCGACTTTGTTGGTTCAAGTTATTTTGGTGGTAAAAACAACGAATTGGTCCTGTGTGCTGGGAATAGTACGTAACAGACTTCCCGGCATAATATACGCTCCAGTATCCTTATTTTTTTTTTGTCTTCTAACAGCTAGGGATATTCACATCTGGGATCGAGATTCGGGTATTCTTATCCACGACATTCGAGCCCAGCACTTTGGAGAGGACCTAGCCTGTATCGCCTGGAACCACGCAGCGGAAAATCCGTTCATGTTCGCAACTAGAGGACATGATGGTCGTGTACAGCTCTGGACAAAGCCGGAAGAGGAGCGGATCCAAGAATCAAAAGAGCAGCAGCCGCAGTCTATACTAGAGGATATTCCATCGCTGTTTACTCGAAGCACGCCTCCGTTGGATGTGGAGGAGTCGCAACGGACAGAGTAGAAAGTTCGTTGAAGAAGCAGAATTTGCGGAATTGTTTGCTAAAGGTTACGGAAAGCTTCAGTTTTGGACCTCATTAGTCTCAGTGAATCTACCAATGATACCAGTGGTTACGTTTCTTGGTAGATCTGATACCGCACATTGACGGTTTCCTAAATCGGATATGTAAAAATTGCTTCGACCTACTACCGTAAACATTTCCCAGCCTCATTTTCTTTTTGGCTTTCTTCCTTTCCACCATGAACACGGCGGAGCTGTGGCATTGATGTCTGTCAAACTCTTCCAAGCTGGATCTGCTCATTTAGACCTCGTGGACTGACATTAAATATCAATAATTAATCGAACAGCTTCTTTTCTCAAGTAACATCGATCGAACAGGTGTTTGTCGGACGTCTCAGTCGTTTGAGCGTTACTAGAAGTTCTCTTGATGTTTTCCGTCAATTTTGAAGTTCAAACCGTTGAGCGCTGAGCCCCCGCGCGCTCTGTCCCTTTGATCTCATGTTTCCGATTCTCCGAATCGCAGCTTGTTCACCTTACTTTCAATTGTTCTCAACTTGTGTACCCTTGCATGACCGGGGCGATCTTCACCCGAGTCAAGCATGCAGCATTCATTACTATTGCCAAGCTGAAAGTTGAATAAAACGCCATCATGCTCCATCACTCCGCCCAGTCGCCCACTAGTTACTCTCAAGACCTCCAACTACTCCACCATTAATATAAGCGACATACTTTGGATTCGATTCCTCGCTCTCTTAATCCTTACGTTCTTCTACATTTGATCTACTTGCCGATTTCAAGTATTTGTACGTTCTCTGACCTCTGCCAGTTCCCATTGCCATGCCATGCTGAAGTCGATAGTAGAAAATATACATGGATAATACCTTCTCCGATGTTCTTGTGGCTACTGTGCTATGCATAATCTCACCGGCACTTGTATGTCCCGGTTCCTCAAACCCGTGTCAATACTGAAGTTAATAGTAGAAAATCCACACGGGTTTTGTTGTAGATTCACTCAGTAAGCAAGTGCATAAACTAGAACTTTCTATTACTTTCTATTATCTTCGCTGCTATTCCTCTACTTACATCTCATAGTACATAGTAGAACCTTCTAGATACATGTACTTAGGTATATAAGGCTTGTACTGAAGCCTACAGACAACAATACTATTATCTTAATCTCTTATTCTCACAATAGGTTATGGGCCCCGCCGTCAGCCATAACTGATTTTGTACTCCACTCAACTCTCGCACTCATTTGATCCAAATTGATTGCCATCATGTCGGACGCCGTCACTTCCGCTTATCGCATACAGCACCTTTCCGGACCGGAGAATTACCCAACATGGAGAACGAAGATGTTGGACATTCTCACAGATTTGGGCCTTGAGGAATATGTTCTCGGCACCAATACCGAGCCTAACGACGCGTCGGCAAAAACATCTTGGGCCAGAAAAGACCGCCAAGCCCTATCCGCCATTCGACTACGAGTCGGTGATGAACCACTCGTATATATTTCTGATGCCACTAGTTCGGCATCCGCGTGGGAAACACTTTCGGAGATGTACCAACCGAAAGGAGCAATCGGCATCGTTGTTGCACGCCGCAAGCTTTTCCGAGCTGAGTGCCAAGAAGGAGAAAACATTCAGACTCACATTCGCACCCTTACGCGCTATCGTCAGGAACTTGCCAGTCTAGGTTCAAAAATCAGTGATGACGAGTTCTCAATCACCATCCTCACATCCCTCCCCGAGTCTTGGAATTCTTTTATCCAAGGAGTAGACACCACGGCACTTTCAGATTCGACCAAAATCATTTCCCGCATCCTCGAACAGGAACGTCGAAAAATTGCCAAGCCATCATCGGATGACATCGCTCTTGCCGCAGGAAAGCGCGGAGCATTCAGTCGAAAGCATTCAGGGCCAAAATGCTTTAGATGTGGAAAGAAAGGACACTTCATTTGAGATTGTCCTGAGCCCGAATCTGACAGCTCGTCTTCGGACTCAGAAGAGGACTATCCTCCCCGTCGTCATTCCAAAAATGACAAAGCAAATGTAGTCACCGAAATTGACTATGCATTCTGAATTCACTAATTCCCTACAATAAATCTTTCTCCGATCTAATGTGTTTGGATCGTCGAGCTCTCGCATGTCATCAAGGTCATTATCATCAGGTTTCCCATCAAGTTTCACACCATTTATTCCCTGCCGCTACTTGTCGTTGTGTTCGCTTGTAGGCCCGGCCCCCGATTCCTTACTAGTCGCTTACGCCCGGTGTGTCCGGCAAAGCACTAATTGAGAGCTGTGCCTGGTGTGTCCGGCAGCTACTCCCGAGTTGTATTCACTGTGCCAGGTGTGTCCGGCAGTGCAATGCATTTATTGATGCTGTGTCAGGTGTGTCCGGCAGCCATCAGAAGTTATACCAATGCTGCGTCAGGTGTGTCCGGCAGCCATTGCCAAAGTCGTTCGATACTGCGCCAGGTGTGTCCGGCAGTAATCTGGAACTCTATTGTTGCGCCAGGTGTGTCCGGCAACAACGTCTACTGAATTTCTCATGTGTTGAGAAATCAAATCTATTCAAACGCGTGTGTCGCGAGATTATAGATTCGAGGGGGAGTACTTACCGACTTTACCCTTAACAAGGTATCAGTTCCACTGCGTAACTATAGCCATTTTTATTTTTGATAGTGTATTGCACTTGAGGGGGAGTGTTGTAGATTCGCTCAGTAAGCAAGTGCACAAACTAGAACTTTCTATTACTTTCTATTATCTTCGCTGCTATTCCTCTACTTACATCTCATAGTACATAGTAGAACCTTCTAGATACATGTACTTAGGTATATAAGGCTTGTACTGAAGCCTACAGACAACAATACTATTATCTTAATCTCTTATTCTCACAATAGGTTTCACTGTCGTATCCAATGTTCTTGAAGCGCTATGCATATTCTTAATGGCGACAAAAATGATAAGGCTACGCAGAGTAGAGGCTGAAGCGAGGAAGAAGATATGCAGAGTAGAGAACCAGGCCAGCAGAAAGGCGGAGGTGGCACAGAGGTTATTGGGAATAGAGGTAGAAAAGCTGAGAAAAGCAAATGCGGAAATGGGGGCGGAAAGAATGCGCAGAGAGGCAGCCGAAGCAGAGGCGAGCGACATCCGTAAAGAGACAGCCGAAGCAGAGGCTGAAGCGACAGAGAGGATACGCAGAATGGAGGTCAAAGCTGAGATACAAAGAGGCGAGGCGACTGAAAAGTTGAGAAGGGCCGAGACCGAGGCAAAGACAGAAAGAACGGGCAGAGAAGCGGCCAAAGCAGAGGCTGAGACGGCAGAGAGGATACGTAAAATTGAGGCTGAGGCGGCTGAAAGGCTGAGAAGAGCGGAGGCCGAAGCGGAGGCGGAAAAGACGCGCAGAGAATTGGCAGAAGCAGAAGTGGAAGTAATGCGTAGAGATAGGGCTGAAGCAGATGTGGAATGGATTCGCAGAGCTGAGGCTGAAGCTGCCGCTGAATTTCTGCGCAGAGCAGAGGCCGAAGCGACCCGGACCAAAGGGATGTGCTAATTGGAGACCAGTACGAGATGCTTCAGTAGTTAATGCTTCGGTATCTATATGGGCTATCAACTCAGCTGCTAAAGCCTCCCCTCGAACGCATGCAGCAGATCAATTTCCTAGTTTGGGAAGGTAAAGACCGCTTTGGCTTGCCGTAACATTTGTCAGCATCGAAACTCTTGAATTTTTCTTTCATCTTTCTTTCCTTTCCACTGTGATCCCAATCTCTCATACTACCTTTATTATGATATTGTCAATTCAAAAATCTTTGTCTATGGTACGATATCTCCGTTCGGCTCCAAGACGGGGCAGCTGTTGAACGCAAACCGGGCAAGCGACGCGGACTAAAATCGGTCTCTGCAACACCACTACCACCAACACCACCATGTACTGCACTTGAACCTACTTATCTAATATGGCTGAAGCCGGCGCCGCTCTTGGAAGGATGAAGGAAACGGGCTTTTCAGATCGAACAAGTTTTCTGAGGCGTTAGAAAAGTACAGCAAAGGCCTTCGAGCTGGAGGTGACAGCGCGGTTTTATACTCCAACCGCTCTGTGTGCTATCTCAGACTCGGTTGGTGTGTATCCTCCCTCTTTCACGTCGATTGAAGGACTGATATGCTCTGTTCTAGCTCACTTGAAGCTCCGTCCGATGCTCTCAAGGTAACACGGTTGCTGCCAATGACATCCTGACTATCATCCCGTGGGGGTCATAGGCTATCGATTTGGATCCAAATTTCGCAAAAGCTTTTGCTCGATTGGCCGCAGCTAAATTTGGTTAAACCCTCAAAATTGCTGTTGCCACTGTCCTCGAGCTTATTATTCATTCTAGTCGCTCAACTTGAAGGACTCTGATCTGAGCTGTGTCCATCACATCAAGGCCTCGCAACGACTTCCCTGTGAAACTCATGCGACACGTCATGAGTTTTACCCACTCTCCCTTATCGTCCGTTATCTTACCCCTGGCTCCCCCACCCCTTCTCACCCTGCGTTTTGATACAGTATGCGACAAATCGGAGTCTGTGTACAAGATGCTCTGGCCTCGCCACAGCTCTCCGGAGAGAATACAGACTATCGAGGTACAAGGCAGTGACGAGGCATGAGGAACCATTGCACCAATAATGAATGTTCGGTAAGTGCCACCATTTTCCGCTAAGCGGGCTGAAATAGATCTCTTTCTGAACAGCAGGTGGATCGCTCGCTCTTTCTACGGTATGTCTGTTCGAAGAGAAAGATCTCACGTCTGTTAAACTCCTTCTCATTTTTCTCGATACAAGCTTTAGTGAGTTTCCGTTTCTTTCCTCGGGCGTGTAACCAAGTCCAGAGACTAATTATATTTTCAGTCTTTCTCATGTAACACGTTAACATGATGGATCATACGTTTTTACCGCGCCTACCTCTCATCAGTTACCTCTCATCGATCGGGTATGCCAGGATGTCGTACCAAAAATGGAAAATATATGGAGACACTCGCATCTTGACAAGATGAATTCGTAGGTCGTGTATTGAGGAAACGGATTTCTTCAGTTCTATTGGATTGGATTGAATGAACGGAGCGTTGTTCGTGCTCTTTCGATTGACCAGTGGACAAGAAAGAAAGTCGAGTATTTTTATTGTACGTGCTTGTCTATGTTTGCAATACGATTTCGTAGTCTGGAAACCGAGGCAGGATTGATGAAAGGAAGAGCGGCCTGGACCGAACATTGGCTCTCTATTGAAATCCAAACGACGGCGACGGCGACAGGGAATACGGAGTACCAGGTGATGGCCGCTGGCCCTCCTCGGAAGAGGGCAGTTTAGGAGAGTTGGAGATTGAGCGGCGCGGAGGATTATCATCTGGTACGCGGATGGACATGAAGTCAAGTTCATCACTGGTCGGACCTTTTAAACGGCTCGTTGGTCAGTGGTCACAATGAGTAACTGTGATGATGCGACGAGCGTTTGCTAGTGAATAAGGACATCTTGATGGTTTGTTGCCTTTGGGATGCCAATCACACTATATACGTCCCTCAAGTCTCTAAGTGCGTTGGTACCGCCATCCTGATCCAATATTAAATGACTCTCACTTTTCTCATCCTCGAAAACAATTTCCCTTGTACATGTTGATTCTCTCAGGCTCTCGTTGGAGCTGGTACGCTGCTGCCTATATCATTTCATTGCCGTTGTCGTCTTTTCTGATACATGAGTAGGATTCCACTTTCCTTCCTTTTCCATCATTTGGTCTTAGAAGCGCGGTGCGCTCAAGTCGTCCTTGCCAGTTCACTTGCCACTGTCTCAGTCCCTATCACTGCAACCTGGCTTATTTCTAATGGAGAATCTTCCACTTTTGTGATGGCACTCGTCATTGACAATGACCTAGTAGGGGAGTTGACAGAGACGACCACTACTGTGCATGCACCTACTGGCTCATCATCAGGTCCTGTAACGCTCCGTCCTACCGCCACTGGGTACGTCCTCCGTCGATTTTGTCTAGGAACCCATCAGTGCTCATCGACATCTTTGACCGTAAGATCACACCGACTGGCTATTGTTAGTCCATTTGTAGAAAGTAGCCCGTCGTTCGATGTAGTTGATGCTGAGGCAGCGGGATCTGAAAGCCCTGGTGGCAGTAGTAGTAGCCGTGCACAAAGCGTACAAAGCACCACTGCCTCAACTTCGAGGTACGTCCATTTGGGTTTATGTAATAAAATTCTAACCTTATCTATATTGGTTTACTATAGCGCCGGAAGTTCACCAACTATCTCCATCGATACCCCGACGTACGTCCATTCCTCTGTTTCATTGAGAACTGTAGTATGAGCTTGTTCCCCGTTGTGTCAGTGCAAAAAATACCACAAGTAGCCTCCCCACCACCTCAACTCCAACTCCAACTCCAACTCCAACTCCAACTCCTACGACGTAGGTCTATGCCTTTGATTCATTGCAACCATATATGAATATGTATTGTTCTACGTCAGTGCCAATTCTACGAGCAATGCAACTCAGATCAACATTATAGCGATCATCTTGGGAGCCATATTTGGGACAATGCTCTTTATAATCATTCTTACCGCATCTACACTTTTCATTCTTCGTCGTCGTCGTCGTCTTCGTCACCTTCGTCCAACCAGTCAAGCATACACATACAACAGCCAGAAATCTGAGTGGGAACCTAGAGGCGGAGGAGCATACGATGATAGAAGTTCCGCGCTCAGCTTCCCAAAATCTCTCTGGATACCTCCGTCTATGTTTTCGACACTGGGACCTTCAGATTCCGTATCTCAAACTATGCCAAACAATCAGGTAGTATCAGGTTCCGAGTCGCCACGGAACGATGCGAAAGAGAATGGGGAAAGATGACTCGGATGGATGGCGGGTGGGCTAAAGCAGTGGCAGTTGGTGATTCGAAACACGGGTAAAAAGAATGATGGATGTTTGACCACTCAGTTGCAACAGATGATACCATGCCGCCGTAAAAGTGACGAGATCTTTTCCTCCCCTACATGAAGACTCGAACACCTGAATACTTTTTTTACTTGCACCATATACTGTATGTAGTATTCGTCTACTAGACGCAATTTTTTTCTTCTTTTCTTCTGCTGGGCTGGTTTCAGAGGGGTATCAATAGAAATGCAAAATTATGTAGTACATATGTGGTATAAAGTCGTCACAAGTCACACTATCTGGGCATTAACCAAGTTGGCCCTGAAGATACCATCGCGGACTAAACGACATTACTAAGGACAAAAGAAGAGAGGGGAGAATCGTGTCTGAAATCTGCTCACCAGATCGGAGAGTGGCTGCTGTGGCTTTTGTATCCTGTGGTACTCCATTCGTGAGCTAAAATAATCAGGTGAGAGGATTACCGTAAAGTTACCGTAACAGATGTGGTATAAATGTACACCGGCCGTTCATCAATCGAGTGTTTGGCAGCCATAGTTGTGAATTTATTCTTGATAACTAACCGAAAAATAGTCGTTAAAAACAAGTCAAATATTTGTCTACGAGTTTTGAGCACGTACATTTAACCACAGGCGCAACGTCGTTGGGTCTATCCCCGTATTCTCCGACGTACCGGGAAAATTGTATCCCATTCTTTAATTTTCTTTGAAGAATATCGCATTTGTTCAAAAAGCACACCATGGTCACGTTTTGCAGTAGTTGAGACGATATGATAGCTTTCCACAGTCCTACCGAATCATTGAGACGGTTGATGGAGGCATCTTCTAGGAGAACTTCGTCAAAGCCGGACACGGCTGGTAAAGAGGATTTAGATAGTGAGAAGGAACGGGGTTTATCCTCGAAACTCACGCGCAACTAGAATGGCCAGAGATGTGCTGCTCAGCCATATAGTTCCCTCTGATCATGCACACAACTTACGAAATATGATAGCGTTGACATTGTCAAAGAATGGGATCCACGCTCGACGCTGGAGGGAAAGAGGGAAAGAGAGAGAGAGAGAGAGAGAGACATGAATTTTGGAAATATATAAGAAAGTAGTGCGTATGATACTTGCCATTGTTCTGGATCCCCCCACATCGTAGATGATCCATTCTCGTTGAGGCTTAGCATGAAGAGCTAATCCCCTATCTCAGCACGTCGATTAACGAGCGTTGAATTGGAGCACTTACTCTTAGGGACGTCAACGTGAATACGATATTCTTGGACTCCAACCGTCCTCAAACGGGAGCGCACTATATCGTCGTCCGATGGGATATATGATTTTGATGCAATTCGGTCGATATCATCGAGGAAGCTAGTAAACATGGCGGTTAACTTGAGATCTAGTAGTCGAGAAAACAAAAGCCAAACTTACAACCCGGCATTATTCTCCATGTCGACACCCCGTTTCCTTAGGACGCTACGGAATGTCTGATTGGTCCAGACTGTGTTCATATCCTCTCTGCATCCAACCAAAATTTCCCCGACCTCGGTCTCCGTCGAATCCTGCATTTTTACGTTGGCACCCCTTCCCAAGAAGCCATTATCTCTTCGTGCAGATGAAAGCAATTCCCTCCACCCCCTCACCACCATTTCGGCTCCCTGTATCCTCTTCCGCCTCCGTGCTCGAACCAGATATCTGCTGTCGGGAGCTTCCGCTGGACGCTTATTACTATCCTGACTATTGGGAATTTCCTGATACTCGTCCATATTCGTGACCTCCTCTGTTCCTGCTCCAAGTTTCAGCTTTAAAACAGTCTCTGCCCGGCGCAAGGCTGCAAGGCGAAGACGTAGAGCCTGGAGATTTTGGACGTCATCTGCAGAAAGCTGCACATGCGCGAGGCTAGAGTCCGCCAAGTCGTCCTCGGCGGAGGAAAGGTCGAGAGATCCTTTGGTAGAGTCAGCGAGAGGGTCGATTTCGTCAAAATCTATTGAAGACGGCAGTGGTTCGCCGTCAAGTTCGGATTGTAACGTATTCAAAGTGGAGCCGATAGACCGGACAAGGTTGAGCTGTATGACGGCTTTCCATGAGGTTTTTTCGGCCTCCCATTCTTCGCGAGCATAGGTCAACCGAAAGTCTGATACGGAACTTGCATGAGTGACTTCAGGAGAAATATAGTATCATGAGACTTGATAGCGTACTCTTCAGCGTTGTGGACTTTCCTAGAAAACATGAAAAAAAAATTTTCATACACCCTTCAAGTTGTGTTGTTGATAACGGATACTAGACAAACCACTCACCACTTTCGGACTGACCAAGAAGCAAGATTTTTACCAATCCCTTTGTCTTCTGCAACGCCTGCTTATCCTGCTTGATTTGCTCGTCTATAGCATCACTAACGAGCTTCTCCTTGGCCTCCCGCATCTTTCGGTTAGCCCGCTCCGAAGGTGTTTCGTCTACTGGTGGCCGAACAAAGTCGTCGAAAGGGTCCAGCTCATTTGTTCTAGGTAGTGCTCTGACCATGATTGACTTTACGGGTCAAGACAAAAGATAAAGACTCCGCTGGGACTAGGGCAGGTGTAAGAAAGGTTGTAAAATAGACTCTCAAACTTGAATATTATACATTCAACCGAAATCAGATTATGATATTCAAGTTTCCGGATTATGATCTTACCGTATGAATATGTTGCGTTGGCGCGATCTGCATAGCTTTCACTCACCGAAAGGAAAAATCACGATGAAAGCTGCGGTATAGTCAGTTGTTAGGACGGGAACGGGTAATTTACTTCTGAGCAAAGAATGCACAGACGGCCCAAGGTAGGGAACCTGGGAATCCCATCACTGATCTGTGGGATTTGTGGTCCAAACAACGTGAAAGAATTATAGAGGCGATCCCTCAATGAATTTTAGCGTGCCTCACCTGTCGAAACATATGATGCTGTTTCAGTCTCTGGGATTTAGACTACCTCAGCCATTCAAAGGAGGGGAATCAAGCTTACCCGACGAGCTTCGTCGGCCTGTGAAGAGGCAGCCGAGAGCTCCACCATCATGATGGCCGCGCACACAGTTGTGGTTCACCAAGGATAGCCAGCAGCAGAATCGGGCGTCGGTATGTATCCGAACCTCTACTTGCCATGGTAAAATGTAGTGGTGTTTACACCAGGAATGTAACACGTTGGGTGTCAGGCCAACATCCGTAGTACGTTGCTGGAGTAAAGATAATAGTCAACTTTAACCCGACAAATGTATTCCGTGTCAATCACAAGCTAATTTTAGCTGGAACTCACTGATGCCGCCGCCGCTGGCTAGAGCCGACGAGTTCAGTACCTTATCGCGCCTGGAACAATTCCCATTTTCTTGTAGAAAATTCAAACGAATCGTGCGTGAGAGATCATCGGGGTTTATTATACAGACTCGTAACCGGCTATAAAAAGCAAGGGCCATGGAACACGTCGCACGTCTAATCTGCGGTTCGGGGACACGACTAATAATCAGTGGTTTTACTACTGAAAATATTCCCTACTTACTTGTGCCAATACCACTGTGGTTTCCTTTCAAGACTCGGAGCGTAGCCTGAGGGTTAGCGGTTATTCAAGACTGCGGCCGGAGACTCCGCCGATAGTGCGTCCTGATGGGGCTATACAGGATATACTAGTACCTACCCCAAGCTTGGATGTCGAAAATCTTTTTACGATCTATGGCCATGGAATGGCTAAGATGAAGAGGACGAAGGTTGAAGAGGGGCGAGGAATAAGTCACGGGGTTGAATCAAACATGGCATGACATTGATTGCCGACTCGGCGTCTACAGTTAACTCGGACCACCACCTTCGATAATCTATTCCGTCGTCGTTGTTCAACGTTTAACGCCCACTACTACGCTAAGAGTAGCTCAAGATCACTAATCCGTTGAACGCT
The DNA here is from genome assembly GCA_013368555.1 of Collybiopsis confluens. Taxonomy (NCBI): domain Eukaryota; kingdom Fungi; phylum Basidiomycota; class Agaricomycetes; order Agaricales; family Omphalotaceae; genus Collybiopsis; species Collybiopsis confluens. Next base: position 72,030 of record JAACJN010000037.1, read on the forward strand.
TTTATATAACCACCGTAATGGTGCCCTGCATTTCAAGGAAATTCCCTGGCTTGATTGGCTCGGAGTCAAGGCCCGCAGCGAACCCAACCCATGGGCTGTTCACGTCTTCTAGCTCCTCCAACAGTGTATTAAAGTTACGACTGTAGCTTATGCGCTGAGCGCTGCTTTTGAATAACGGTATGTGATGACCGTTTGATGCCAACCGACTCAGGGGACGCAGAGAATTCTGAAAAAGCATCGGATGCTTCATAAATATACATGTTGGTTGAGATGCCTGGGTGAATGTCATAATAAGATGGATGACCATGAGATTGCTGTCGTGGAGATCGAGAAGATACAGAAGAGGAAGCTCCGACATTACCCCGTGCGCCGAATTGAGCATTATGAGCATCAGGGTTTTGCTGGTACAAATGAGATGGAGGTAGTGGAAGATGAGATTGTCAACCCGAGTGGGGAATAAATACGCCGATGAGACAATGAAGTCCACGGTTAATTATGATCACTGCAGGCAGAGCATACATCTTGTACATCGATCGATGAGGCGTTGTCAGAATCTCCAGCTAGGCATGCGACGCGCACGCCATGCCTTGGACTGACCGCGTTGCAGGGTACCGCGGGAAGAGGGGGACAAGACTCGAGCGACTGAAACGACATCGAGCACGCGTAATCCGTAAAAGCGGAACCGGGAGGTGATTACCGGAGTATATAGCCTCCAAGTCCTAGACAGATATCTTCCTGGCTTTGAAGCGCAAATCACCGGTTAAACTTTTCAACACAAAACAGTATGATCTCCGTATTTGCTGGGTTTAGCTCAACATTGAATCCTTGTTTGGGGCGAATTGAGTACTCACCGATGGTATCAAAGACCTGGATGGAGCCCTCGACGGTAACTACGAAGATGAAGCCGCCATAGTGTTGAGTGGAATGAAGCTCTAGCTATTATGCGTGTTTTTGGGAGGATAATTTCGCAGCGGGATGATAACCTACTTTCAAAGAGTCTTTCATAAATTTTTTGTTTTTGGTAATCTTCGACGACAGCATACTACTTTAGAGTCGGCATAGTCCGATAGTCCGAGACGAAATGTCAAGAGGTCCAAAGTCGCTTCCTCGAAAGATAGTTTCTGTTGGAAGAAGCGCCTAGCGGCAAAATTTTTTGCCATTCGCTCCGGCTCCGGACCAAATTCGGAACGCCACCTGCCGGTCCATCGACATCCCTCATCGAACTTTCGACCCTTAAAATCGTTTCACTGCCTTATCTGTCTTCATAATTTTGACCCCAGCACATGCTCGTCTTCAACAGCTTTTGAGCCGATGGAGCTTTCACGTTCTATAATTGCGAACGAATATCCAACAGACGCTGGCCATGGCTTTCAAGTCTCAACTTCGTGTTCCCGCATCGGACCCTGCAAGAATTCAGGCCGACGGCTACGCGAGCCGGCGCAGTTCAAATTGAAATGATTGACCACGCTAACTCACTTTCTTCCTTTCCCTCTCGTACGAAAGGGTTGAAATGACTTTTGGGTATCCAGGTCGAAGCAGCACAAGGTAAACTTATGTGCTGCGCAGATATATGTCATATTCGGTGGCTTTAGGAAGGTGAGCGATTGAGCACACTATTCCACCAAAGAGCTCCACAAGGTTTCGAAACGGCTATAAAGGATAGTAAATGGAGAGCAGTTGGAGATTATCCTCCTCATATCTGGCTCTGTTCTATCATGTTGTTCTCATCGACTTTTACTGCTCTCGTCTCTTTCATCTGTGCTTCAGTCGCTTTTGCTGGCCCCGTTCATGGCCCTCTCGTTCGCCGCGATAACAGTAGCACTGTAACGACCTTCACCAGTTGCTCATTTGTCGTGACATCCGTCCCTGATCTGAGCGGTAATGTGCAGGCAGCGACTACCGATCTTCTTCACGGTGTGTAACTCGGGATAGCGCGTCTTCATATATCGCTCATCGATCTCTTTCTTTCTGGTCCTGTCTACTAGCTGAGACCGATCTCATTTCAAACGAGTATCCCCAAAGTATCTCAGATGAAGAAGTCGAGGTGAGTGAACGCCCCATTCTTTTTTTTCGACTCGGTCTTCTCAAAGACTCACCGGATAGATTCTTGTTCTTCCCATCGCTCACAATACTGATGGTACCAATAATGCTACTTCGACTTTCCTCGTTGGAGAAGTGACGGTCGCCAATTTAACTTCCTTTATTGAATCTTGGGTCGGACGAACAGTGGCCGGACCAACGGCTCAGTGGACTTTTAGAGCAGCTACTTGCCATGCCTCTCGTGTTACTTGCGATATGGTAGTAAGCCCCACGCCTGAAATTAGCAATATCACAGACGCCGGCAATGATCTTCTTGATGGTGAGTCGATTCTCTTTAATTTTCTATTCTTCGCTGACGGTCGTTTGAATCAGCCGAGGCACAGCAAGTGGTTGACCGATTCCCTGACCAAGACGGCTGGTTTGTGAGTTAAAGAGCACCCTTTTCACTATGAAGAGAACCGATTCTAACTCCGCTCGAAATATTGTTTTTTTTTCCTTAGCTCAATAACGATCAGATCGTTCAAAACGCAGATGGGAGTTACAACGTGACCTCTACGCTCCAAGTCGGCAACGTCACCGACGGAGATCTCCTTGCTTTGGCTAATTCCTGGGCTGGACAGACTGTTGATGGAGCAGAGGCTCAGTGGGCTGTCGAGACGGCTGAGTGTCATTTGGACGAAGTCGATGCTTAGAAACCTGTCCTTCGGACTGAGCGTCTGAAGTGCAGTTTGATATTCTGACGGACTTTACCTACGGACTTTGTTCTATTTTTGAATTTACTATACAAATTTATTCGCTGACATTTGTAGACGACAGTTCCCGTTCAACAGCTTCGTGATGAATTTTTTCATCATGTAGTACATCTCTGAGGTTTTGGTTTTATGGAAAAGAATCAATATGTAACTAGTCGCACAATTTGTATATGCAGAATTGTACTAAGGCGACTGCGAGTTCGAGACTACGACGCAATATTTTCCCTCCAACGTCAACAGTTTCAATCAGTCCTTCGACAATTATCTGGGCCATCGTGCACATTCACTCAAAACTTTCCTCACGTCTCCATGGTGCGCGTTGGCTCCCCAGGATAAGTAGCCCTTATTCATCCCGCAGGTTTTGCTTCATTTTTGGCTCGGCTGAAATCTTTCCCTTAGACTATGTAGCCGGAGTCGGCGTACGTCGTTCCGTCTTACTCGCTGCTCTCTCGAGTCCCCCGCCTAACCGTGTGTGTGTGTGTGTTCATGTCCATCAGTCCTAGTATACCCCGAGGGAGTTTTGTTTCACCGAGACGCAACCTTCCATTCAAATCTGGCGTGTGACCGTCTTCAAAATTCCTCTTCCACTATCCCTCTTCCATTCCTCTGTGTAATTTCGTTCAGCCATGTACCGCTTTCCAGTGCACGCAGTGATTATAGCTCGTGGGGGGTGAAAACCGGTTCTTCGATACGGTGTGCGACGGCCGCTGTCAATTCACTGCCTTGGCAATAGAGTTGCGTAGAAGAGGTTCTACTTTAAACGCTGTTAAAGCTGTTAAATCTCCCAGGTCCGACGGTGTGGCTGCGCAAAGCAGCTTGAAAATGAGCAAGAATGAGGTATTAGTAAGTGCTGTATATAGATTTCAGCGCTGAACGTCAACTTGTCTGTTACTATCTCCCATGATCATTGACAAGGACAGTAAGGACCCGGAAACTATTTCTGATTCCAAGGGCAAGCACTCTTCTAGGCCCCCAGATTATTCGCTCCATTCTGAAGCCAGCTCGAGCTCCGGGACTCAACATCTTCTACCCCGACATGTGTCCAATCCCTCGTTGACGTCGTATCCACCACAAACACCCCAAGGATCATACCCTTTTACTTCGTCGAGTCAGGCCACCATCACCAGCCAACCACCTCGAAAAGTCAATATGAACTTGAAAGAAATAAAAGGAAGTCGGAACGGTCGTCAAATGCCAGTAGATTTGAGGGAAAAGAGAGACTGGAGCTCGAGGTTGTTTGGATGTTCCACAGGAGGCGATACTGAAACGGATACATGTACGTCTTCGTTACTGTTTCGTTTTTGAGAAACTTGCGTAGCCATCTTCAACTAAAGTATTTCTCAGGTTGTATGGCTTGTTTCTGCCCGTGCATTGTCTATGGCCGAAATAAGACACGGTTAGACCATTTATCCAACCACGGCTTACCTGAACCAGAGGGAGGAACGACTGGAGGCGAATGTGCCGCACACGCTCTTGTGACAAGCCTGTTTTGTATGGCGGGATGTGCTATGCAGGTCAGTACTAAAAAGCTTCGTTTGCTGATATCATGTATCTGGAACTTACCGGGAGGGTTTTTTTTTTTTTTTTTTTTTCAAATTGTTATCATAGGCTCCGTTACGAAGTACGATACGTGATCGATATTCTATCAGGGGATCAGGCGCAGGGGACCTTTGTACATCTATTTGCTGCTATCCGTGTGCGCTCACACAAGAGCATATCGAGATTAGTGCAGAGGAAAATAGTTTTCCACGAGGAGTAGGAGGAAGTACGGGAGTGTATTATGGTGGATGAATGATCTGGCAATACGATACTGTGACCAAGTTCAAAGGTTATTTTTTTTTTGTTTTGTTTTCGTTCACCTCCTGAACATGTGTCTTTTTTTTCAACATTACCCCACGCACTTTTAATGGCCTTATGTTGCGGATTTTTATGTATCCTTATTTTCTAGGACTTTTAAAAATCTAATTTAAGGATGATTCTAGTATATGCGCGGCCCTGCCAGTCAGTGTTTTTAAAAAAAGATCGTGCGGGGAAAGTTCAAAAACGATCTCTTTTCGCTATCCAGTTCTCAGGCCTGATCATCAGCATATCTTTATTCGCGGCGGTCTACAAACGAGCGAAACTACCATGCGTTGTACCTATTAGCGGCTCATTATCCAATAAATCTGGAAGCGAAAAAAAAAATCATTTCAACTTACGATGGGAGGTAACACAACTGGGCCCCCTACCGTTTGAACTGAAGGAAGACTCGGGGAGGAGGCCGTCCCTGTCAAATAAAATAATTCTAGTCAACAAACGTTCAGCACCTCCATTCAAGTTTTTTACCGCACACGCTTCCGACGATCCCGTCTATCCGAAACATTCGGGGCGGGGTTTGTAGTGTACAGTAGGCGACGAAAAAAAAAAACAAAAGAAAACAAGAAAAAAAAACTCATGATGCCTGTGAATGGAATGAATGGGCGGAGAGAGAGTTTCGATTATGTCTTCGTCGACGATCGTAGAGTTGAGGCCTATGAACAACCGAGGGAAGGTAAACAGTGCCCGGATAGTTGTGGGAGGCTCTCGTCTTTGCAGGAGCAGATGCAATGCGGCAAGAAGAATGCAGGCAGGACGTACTCACCGGTCCCAAAAGGGCCCTGCTTTCGTTTCTTTTCCACCTCCCTTCGCTAACCTTCTGTCTTTTGACAGGCGAACTGGGCGGTTCGTTGCACGAAATTCGGTATAAGGGCAATCAAGCCTCAGGAGCCGAGTTCATGAAAGATCTTTCAATATGAGTCATTGAAACGGTTGTTCAGGTGTCCGTTTGGTGCGGAAGAAGACATTGTCGAGAGTGATTTAGAAAAATCGATGGGAATTGGACTGGGGCTGTATTAAGACATGACATGGGCGTACACTAAAATGAACATACCGTTGGTGCCCAGACAGAAACACGGCGTTTCAAAATTTGGAGCGTGAAACACGACGAGGCTGGAGGCAAAAAGATTGAAAAAATATTCAAGACGCCGGTGCGTGAGACATTCTTTCCAAATTCAGATTACCAATCCGAGTTGGGCTATCCGGAACCGACAAAGTCAAAGCTGGTTCTAGGAGGCCATATTCGGCGACCAGTTTCTCTCTTCTTACATAAAAAAAAAAGTGAACCGAAAAACAATTTGACATATGGGATACACGGAATCAGCTTTAACTTTATCGGTCCGAATTCCGAATACTCTTACTAGGCTTCGTCATTTCATCATTTCATACGCCGTTCGTTGACATCCCTGCGCACAGCGGTGGCGTCCTCATAGCCGTTCAACAAACACATACTCGAAACTCTCTCCGTCGTCTGGTCAACGTACACGAAAAACCGCGGCCAACATTTCGGAACGGGATCGGGGCCAAGCGAGTCTGATAAGTAATGGACATTGAAGAAGGTCGTTAAAATCAAGCTCGTTCAATCATCCCCCACTCCCGATAAAACGATTATCTTCTTTGTAAATCCGGGCCCAAATCGTGTCGCATCCAAACTCCCAACATTCGAGCTCCTGATTATTGGTGCTCTGCTGCTCGGGTAACAAAAAAAAAAAAAAAAACCGGTTGAAAGAATGAAGATGGATCATCATGATGGGCTCCTGGGCTCCTGTGTACTAGTAGCACGAGTCCGAGTCTTAGTAGGTGTATGTAGCTAAGCTGCTTTCCAGCGACCTCTGAACCTGTACTAATATCGATCATACTAGTGATTTTCTGTTGTTATAATCTAGGTTCAGGCTAGTGAACGGTGGGCCCTCCATACCCGATGGCTCCCCTTTTCCATTCTTTTATCCCGATGTTCCTCCACTTCAGCATATTATCTACAGATATTCGTTTGGAAGCTATTCCAATGTCGGGATAGTTTAGCTCCAAGTCATTGAGCATCAAATAAGATTTGGTTCGAGATCCGGGGACCGTAGGGCGAGAGGGTAGGGTCATTAGGGAGTGCTCGTTGGCTCATTGGGGAATCGGAAAAGGTATAAAGGCCCACCAGAATTCGCTGATGATGAGAACAATCATCAATCATCAGCTGTAAATCGTTCAACTGTAACTTCTTTTACACTCATCATGCAGGTCAAACTCGCTTTCATCTCAGCCGCCCTCGCTACTCTTGTGATTGCCACACCCACTCAGCCTCGCGACGATGAGCTCGCCAGCGCTTGCACTACTGGATCACTTCAGTGTTGCGACAGTGTCGTCTCGGCTGACAGTGCTGCTGCTAGTGTTCTTCTTGGCCTCCTCAGCATTGTCGTTCAGGACTTGAACGTCGACGTCGGCCTCACCTGCTCCCCCATCACTGCTGCCAGCAGCTGGTAAGTAAACCGTATCTCAACTTCCGGCTAAAATGCTCATGTTGAACTTTCTCCAGCTCTTCTCCGAGACACGCGGTCTGCTGTCAGGATAACATCGGTACGTGTTGCATTTTAGTTCACTGCAAAAGGTTGTTCGCGGACTTATATCATGAGCAGGGGGCATCATCGCCGTTGACTGTGTCCCTGTTCACAATAACCTCTGAGAAGACCATCGTCATTAGCGGCGGTCTACAAACGAGCTCAACCGCGGCTCATTTGGCGATTCATGCACTCCCTATGATTAGTTATTTGGCAGTGATTGTGTTGTGTTATGTTGGTTAATAAATGTGTTATCCGATAATAATAAAATTGTTTTTTTTTTTTTTTTTTTGATGTACGTACATGAGAGAGTTGGAATCAGCTTTGACTTTTTTGGGTCCGGATAGCACTCGGATTGCTAATTTGGAAAGAATATCACGCACAGCCCTTTCGTCTTTCTGAATTTGAAACGCCGTTGTTTTCAGCAGCATGTTCATTTACTGACGCTAATTTCATGCATCTCTGATACACCGGTCCAATTCCCATTGATTTTTTCCTCTATCAGATCAACCTGTTCCCGAAAAGTCTTCTTCCGCACCAAACGACAACACCAATACCCCTCTACTCCTGCGAAGACGACAGGCTCCCACAACTATCTGGGTTCACTGTTTGCCCTGCCCTCGAAAGTTGACCATATACCCACAACTTGAAATACTCAATTTGTGCTCGTCATCACCAGAACCAGTATCACCCATACCCAAGCGGCCCACTTTGCTAACCAAACTCGGAATCGACGGTCGTCACTGGCATCCTCATAGCCCGTTCGACGACTCACACATACTCGAAAACTCTCTCCGACGCCCGCCCATCCACAGGCAACATGATTTCTCCGTCGTCTGCTCAACGTACACGACAAACCCGCCGCCAACGTTTCGGATACATGGGATAAGAGCGTGTGCGTCGGGAGGTAAAAACTTGGATGGAGGTGCTGAACGTTGTTGGATATTGTAGAACTATATTCTTTCTAGCAAGCGCATGATTCGACGGGGACGGCCTCCCCCAATCTTTCAGTCAAACGGTGGGGGCCTAGTTGTTACTCCATCATTCACTTCATAGTTCACATCTCATCTCACCAGAAGTAACCTCTGCAAAAAATTCGGTTGAAAGAATGAAGATGGGGATCATGGGCTCCTGGGCTCCTGCGTACTAGTAGCACGAGTCCGAGTCTTAGGTGTATGTAGCTAAGCTGCTTTCCAGCGACCTCTGGACCTGTACTAATATCGATCGTACTAGTGATTTTCTGTTCTTACAGTCTAAGTGAACTGTCCCTCCATACCCGATGGCTCCCCTTTTCCATCCTTTTATCCCGATGTTCCTCCACTTCAGCATATTCTCTACAGATATTCGTTTGGAAGCTATCCCAATGTCGGGATAGTTTAGCTCCAAGTCATTGAGCATCAAATAAGATTTGGTTCGAGATCCGGGGACCGTAGGGCGAGAGAGTAGGGTCATTAGGGAGTGCTCATTGGCTCAGTGGGGATTCGGAAAAGGTATAAAGGCTCACCACGATTCGCTGATGATTAGCTCTAATCATCAGCTGTAAATCGTTCAACTGTAACTTCCTTTACACTCATCCATGCAGGTCAAACTCGCTTTCATCTCAGCCGCCCTCGCTACCCTTGTGGTTGCCACACCCACTCCTCGCGACGATGAGCTCGCCAGCGTTTGCACTACTGGATCACTTCAGTGTTGCAACAGTGTCGTCTCGCCTGACAGCCTGAGTAATACTGTTAGTGGTCTTCTTGGCCTCCTCGGCATTGTCGTTGGGGACTTGAAGCTCCTCGTCGGCCTCACCTGCTCCCCCATCACTGCTGGCAGCAGCTGGTAAGTAAACCGTATCTCAACTTCCGCCTAAAATGCTCATTTTGGACTTTCTCCAGCTCTGCTCCGAGACAAGCGGTCTGCTGTCAGGATAACAACTTTAGTACGTGTTGCATTTTAGTTCACTTCAAAAGTTGTTTCGCGGACTTATATACTATAAATAGGCCTCATTTCGATCAACTGTGTCCCTCCTCCGCCCTGAAGCCCATCGTCATTTGCGCATTTGCGGGAGTCTACAAACGAGCTCACCCGCCACAGTGCATATCAGCAGCGGCTCCGAGTCATTTGGCGATTCATGCACTTCCCATGCTTAGTTACTTCGTGATTGTGTTATGTTCTTTGATAAATGTGTATCCTATAAGAATCAAATTGTTTTCGTGTGCTAGAGTTGGTCGCCGAATATGGCCTCGTAGAATCAGATTCTTTCGGATTTGCGCTATCCGGACCGACAAAGTATAAGCTCACGCACAGGCATCTATGGCCTCTTGCCCTTTGTCTCATTTAACCTCTATCAGATTCCTGCTCCCGACAAGTCTTCTTCCGCACCAGTCGACACCTGTAATATTGTACACCAAAACTACCAGCTATCCGGCCAAAAGACACCGGTTGCAAGCCAAAGGCGGCGAAGGAGATAGAAAAGCAGCGAAAATAGAGACCCTGCCGGACTGGTGAGTCAGTACTGCCTAGTACTGCCCTCTCGTCCAATTCTTGTCCTCTTATTACCGCGTTCCGTTTGCTCCTGCGAAGACGGCAACCCCACACAACTATCCGGCTCACTGCGTGCCTGACCCCGAAACTCGAGAATAGGAAAGCGAAGAGGGTTCTTGTTCATAGGCCTCAGCTCCACGATTGCCGTCTGGAAAAAGACCAATACCCACAACCCACAAACACCAAATCCGTGCTGGAAACAGTATCAACCATCCCAAGCCTGCTAAACAAATTCGGAATCGATATTTTCCCTACTGGCATTCTCGAAATACTGACTATTTTCCCGTCCATCAGCAAGAGTGACGGTGTACGTTGTGAACATCGCCATAGGTCAGGACGATCACGAGCATCCGACTCGGGAAGAAGATTAAAGTGAAGACATCTGAAACTATCTCATGATCAACCCGCCGCCAATGTTTCAACTGCAGGGAATCAAAGTTTGTTCGTCGTAAGGCAAAATTTTATTGTGTTGCATGTAAACTACCAACATCTCAGTTCCTTGATTACTGCTCCGCTGCTCGGGTAAAAAAAGCGGGTCAAAGGTATTAGAAAAGCAGCAAAGATGAGATCATGGGCTCCTGCGTACTAGTAGCACTCCGAGTCATACCCCTAATGTGTGAGATATGATCGCAATAAGGTTCAGTTACCCAGGAAGAGCGACAAACCCAAAGGAATATCCAGAGAGCGTAGGAATTGAATGGAATCCTAAAGTACCTAGTCATCTTGGGTATCCCCTGCAGTTTGAAAGTGGTCTAAGGCAGCCTGAGCTTGGAGTGCATTTCCGGATGATGTAGCGAGCTCCTTTCCAGTGACATGAAAAATGCTTCTGCCGCCGCCCTGCGAACCCGTAATATTGATTGTACGCAGCGACTTTCTGTTGTCAATCACTTCCGACTCGAAAGCGAAGGCTTGAGCTTGAACTCCGGAATCTTTCAACAACAATCATCATCGATTGGAAGCCGAGGCATTCAGTAAAGTGATTTGCTTGAAGGATCATCGGATTTTAGTCATTCTAGGAAAAAGACAAACACATACTCGAAACTCTCTCCCCCCATCCATTCCCATGCAACATGATTTCTCCGTCGTCTGGTCAACGTACACGAAAAACCGCGGCCAACACTTCGGAATGGGATCGGAGCGTGTGTGCCGGGAGGTAAAAATCTTGGATGGAGGTGCTGAACGTTATTGACATTGTAGATATAGATTCTGTTGAGCAAGCACATGATTCGACGAGGACGGCCTCCCAAAATCTTTCAGTCAAACGGTGAGGCCTAGTTGTTACTCCATCATCCACTTCATAGAAGTTCACATTTCACCATAAATAACCTCTGCAAAAAGTTTTGAAGGTTCACGTCACCAAGAAGAAGAAGAAAATTTTTGTGAATACTTGCCAGTAGGTACCGTCTCATCCAACAGCGAGTCTGATACTATACATTGAAGGATGTCGTTAAATCAAGCTCGTTCAATCATCCCCCACTCGCGATAAAACGATCATCTGCTTGTAAATCCGGGCCCAAATCGTGTCGCATCCAAACTACCAACATTCGAGCTCCTGATTATTAGTGCTCTGCTGCACGGGTAACATAAAAAAAAACCAGTTGAAAGAATGAAGATAGGGATCATGGGCTCCTGGGCTCCTGCGTACTAGTAGCACGAGTCCGAGTCTTAGGTGTATGTAGCTAAGCTGCTTTCCAGCGACCTCTGAACCTGTACTAATATCGATCATACTAGTGACTCATTTTCTGTTGTTACAATCTAGGAGGGCCCACCGTTCACTAGCCTGTACCATACCCGATGGCTCCCCTTTTCCATTCTTTTATCCCGATGTTCCTCCACTTCAGCATATTATCTACAGACATTCGTTTGGAAGCTATCCCAATTTCGGGATAGTTTAGCTCCAAGTCATTGAGCATCAAACAAGATTTGGTTCGAGATCCGGGGACCGTAGGGCGAAAGGGTAGGGTCATTAGGGAGTGCTCATTGGCTCATTGGGGAATCGGAAAAGGTATAAAGGCTCGCTGATGATTAGAACAATCATCAATCATCAGCTGTAAATCGTTCAACTGTAACTTCTTTTACACTCATCATGCAGGTCAAACTCGCTTTCATCTCAGCCGCCCTCGCTACTCTTGTGGTTGCCACACCCACTCCTCGCGACGATGAGCTCGCCAGCAGTTGTACTACTGGATCACTTCAGTGTTGCAACAGTGTCTTCTTGGCTAGCAATCCTACTGTTGTTGGTCTTCTTGGCCTCCTCGGCATTGAGATTCAGGACTTGGACCTCCTCGTCGGCCTCACCTGCTCCCCCATCACTGCTGGAAGCAACTGGTAAGTAAACCGTATCTCAACTTCTGGCTAAAATGCTCATGTTGGACTTTCTCCAGTAATGGTGAACCGGTCTGCTGTGAGGATAACAGCCACGGTACGTTTTGCATTTTAGTTCACTGCAAAAGTTGTTCGCCGACTTATATACTATAAATAGGCAGTCTCATTGCGATCGACTGTGTCCCTGCTCCGCCCTGAAGCCCATCGTCATCTGCGCATTTGCGGCGGTCTACAAACGAGTTTAACCGTCATGCGTGGTAGCGGCTCATTTGGCAATTCATGCACTCTCCATTCTTAGTTATCCAGTTATTGTGTTTGATAAACGTATATCCGATAATAATCAAATTGTCTTCGTTTGCTTTTTCTTGATGTACTCTACATGAGAGCGGTTGGTCGCCGAATCTGGTCTCGTAGAATCAGCTTTGCCTTTGTCGGTCCGGATAGCGCAATCCAAATTTGGAAAAAATCTCACGGCACAGGCTACCGTTGTCTTTGTCTCCAGCTCTTAGCAAACTCGTTGACACCCTGTGCTTTCTTCTGCAACCCACTCCCAATAAGTTTTCTTCCGCACCAAACGACACCTGTTCGGCTAGCCCAAGCTCAACTCCTGAGTGCAACAAGATGCTCAGCTCGCCGGCTAAAAGGCACCGGTTGCAAGCAGAAGGCAGCGAAGGAGATGGAAAAACAACGGAAACAGGGAATCCTGTGGGACTAGTGAGTGCTAATCCAGTCCTCGTCTTCTTCTTCTTACCGTGTCTCCTTTGCTCCTCCTGCCCCTGCATCGGCAGAGAATAGTTTAGATCTCTTCTGGCAGCATCCCAATTCGAACTCAACACCCTAGTTTAAGGACGCTTGGCTGGTTCACATCGAGGTTTGCCGTCGCTATAGCCTGAAGAAGGAGGTCAGCCACCCGCAACTATACACTGCCTGCCCCGCAGAAAGGAAAGCGAAGTGGTATTTTTTTTATAGGCCTCAACACCACGATCGCTGTCTGGAATAACGACGACCGTCCCTGTGTACTGCCCGCAACCACCAATTCGTGTTCATCTCCGCTGAAAACAGTATCACTCATCCACAAGCCTTACTAAAATCAAACTCGGATCGTCGTCGTCCAACTCCCCGACAAGTTTTCTTCCGCACCAGCCGTCACCTGTAATCTCGCGCAACCAAAACCACCAGCTCTTCCGGCCAAAAAGATACCGAGTGCAAGTCACAGCCGGTGAAGGAGATAGAAAGGCAGCGGAAATAGGAATTCTGCGGGAGTGGTGGAATCAGGATTGCCTTCTCGTCTGATTCGCGTCTTCTTATTACTGCGTTACGACAACCCCACACAATTATCCAGCTCACTGCGTGCCTGACCCCCTGATACTCGAGAATAGGAAAGCGAAGAGGATGGTTGTTCATAGGCTTCAGCTCCACGATCACCGTCTGGAACAAGATCGATACCCCACAAACACCACCTTGTGCTCATTACAACCTTGCTTACCGAATTCGGAATCGACATCCGTCATCTTAGCCACCCAACGAGCGCATATCCGAAGCTCTCTCCGCCTATCGATTCACAGGCAACATGAGTTTCTTCGTCGTGGACTCGCCTACACAACACTTTTGGTGGTGAGGATGATCAACCCGCTGCCAACGTGTGATTCAAGAGATGGTAAGGGATATCTCTTCCAAGTTATCGTACCGCATGCTAACTACCAGCATCCGATTCCAGTTCCTGATTGGTGCTCCGCTGCTCGGGTAAAAAGAATCAGCGAAGATAGGATGATGGGCTCCTGCATACTAGACTGGTGGCACTTTCAGGGGTATGTAGCTATCCTCTTTCCAGCGACATGGATACTGCTTCTGCCGCCCTGCGAGCTCGTACTGATATCGATTGTGCTAGCGATTTTCTCTTCGGAATCTTTCGACATGGGTACAACAATGATCGATTGTGCTCATCGGAAGCCGAGGCATTCAGTGAAATTTCTCGCCTGAAGGATCATCAAATTTTAGTAACTTACAATCTAGGTAAAGGCTGGTGAGCAGTTCCTTCTTCCTCATGGCTCCTCTTTCCACTCTTTCACCCTGACGTTCCTCCAACTCAGCAGATTATTTACAGATATTCGGTTAAAACCAAACTATGCCACTGTCGGGATAGTTTGGCTTCCTGCCATCGAGCGTCAAGTAAGATTTGGTTCGAGACCCGACGGTACTAGGGTATCCTAGAGGGGTAAAGTTGGGGAGTGCTCATGGGTATTGCAGTCATTGGAGATTTGGAAAAAGGATAAAAGGCTCACCGCAATTTGCAGATGCACCAGAACAATATCAGCTATCGTTCAACTGTGACTTCTTTTACACTCATCATGCAGTTCAAACTCGCTTTTATCTCAGCCGCCCTCGCTACTCTTGTGGTTGCCACACCCTCTACTCGCGACGATGAGCTCGCCAGCAGTTGCACTACTGGATTACTTGAGTGTTGCAACAATGTCCTCTCGGCTAGCAGTCCTGAGGCTACTTCAATTCTTGGCCTCCTCGGCATTAGCGGTCAAGGCTTGACCGGCCTCGTCGGCTTCGACTGCTCCCTCATCACTGCTGGCAGCAGCTGGTAAGAAACTCTATCTCAGCTCCCGCGTAAAATCCTCATGTTGGACTTTCTCCAGCTCTGCTCCGAGCCAAGCGGTCTGCTGTGATAATAACTTCAGTACGTTTTGCATTTCGGTTCACTGCAAAGAATTGTTCGTGGACTTATATACTATACATAGACCGCCTCGTTGCGATCAACTGTGTCCCTCCTTCGGCCTGAGAAGCCCATCGTCTTTAGCGGCGGTCTACAAACGAGCTCAACCGTCATGCGTACGAGTAGTAGCGCGTAGCGGCTCATTTGGCGATTCAGACGCTCCTCACGCTTAGTTATCCAATTATTGTGTTATGTTGTTTGTTTGATAAATGTGTATCCGATAAGAATTCAAATTGTTTTCGTTTGCTTTTTTTTTGGACGAACATGAGAGAGTTGGTCGCCGAATATGGTTCTCGTAGAATCAGCTTTGACTTTGTCGGTCCGGATCTCACGCACAGGCGTCTATAGTTTCTTTGCCCTTCGTCTCGCACCAGCAGCATGGTCATTTAATCCTCTATCAGATTCCTACTCCTGAAAAGTCTTTCTCCGTACCAAACAACATCTGTTCGGAATTCCCAGCCCAAGCTCAACTCCTGAATGCAACACGACGCTCAGCTCGCCGGCTAAAAGGCACCGGCTGCAAGCAGAAGGCAGCGAAGGAGATTGAAAAACAGCGGAAACAGGGAATCCCGTGGTGCTAGTGAGTGCTAATCCAGTCCTCGCCTTCTTCTTCTTACCGCGTTTCCTTTGCTCCTCCTGCCCCTGCATTGGCAGAGAATATCTTAGAAATTCTCTGGCAGCATCCAATTCGAACTCAACACCCTAGTTTAAGGACGCTTGGCTGGTTCACATCGAGGTTTGCTACCCCACAAACACCCTCGCCCCTATCGATTCACAAGCAACCTGAGCTTCTTCGTCGCGGACTCGCCTATACGACACTGTTGGTGGTGAGGATGATCAACCCGCTGCAAATGTGTCGATTCAACGTATGGTAAGTGATATCTCTGTATCCTGTCGCATGCAAACTACCAACATCCGATCCCAGGTCCTGATGGATGCTCTGCTGCTCGGGTAACAAAACCGGTCAAAAGAATGAAGGGTATCAGAGAATTAGCGATGGGCTCCTGCATACTAGTAGCACTTTGAGGGCTACTATGTAGCTATCCTCTTTCCAGCGACATGGACACTGCTTCTGCAGCCCTGCGAACCCGTACTGATATCGATTGTACTAGTGAATTTCTCTTCCGAAGCGAAGGCTTGAGCTTCGACATAGGTACAACAATGATCGATTGTATTCATCGGAAGCCAAGGCATTCAGTAAAACAAGTTCTCGCTTGAAGGATCATCAAATTTTAGTCGCTTACAATCTAGGTAAAGGCTGGTGAGTGGTCCCTCCATCCTCATGGCTCCTCTTTCCACATTTTCACCCTGACGTTCCTCCAATTCGGCAGATTATCTACAGATATTCGCTTAAAACCAAACTATGCCACTGTCGGGATATTTTAGCTTCCTGTTATCGAGCGTCAAGTAAGATTTGGTTCGAGACCCGAGGATGCTAGGGTATCCTACAAGGGTAAAGTTGGGGAGTGCTCATAGGTATTGCAGTCATTGGAGATTTGGAAAAAGTATAAAAGGCTCACCACAATTTGCAGATGCACCAGAACAATATCAGCTATCGTTAAACTGTGACTTCTTCTACACTCATCATGCAGTTCAAACTCGCTTTTATCTCAGCCGCCCTCGCTACTCTTGTGATTGCCACACCCACTCCTCGCGACGATGAGCTCGCCGGCAGTTGCACTATTGGATCACTTGAGTGTTGCGGCAGTTTTGGATCGGTTATTATCCCTATCGTCCCCGATATTTCTGCCCCCTTGACGTTGGCATTCCGGGCTTGAACGTCATCCTCGGCTTCAACTGCTCCACCTTCCCTAACCCCATCACTGCTGGAAGCAGCTGGTAAGTAAACCGTATCTCAACTTCCGGCTAAAAATGCTCATGTTGGACTTTCTCCAGCTCTGCTCCGAGACACGCGCTCTGCTGTGAGAATAACAACTTCAGTACGTTTTTGCATTTCAGTTCACTGCAAAAAGTTGCTCGCGTTTCGCGGACTTATATACTATACATAGACGGCACTGGCATTGCGTTCAACTGTTTCTCTCCTCAGCCTTGAGAAGCCCGGCGGGGACGCTGAACCCGCCCCCACGAACGGTCACGTGACTATATTCCCACGGTCCGCCGACGTCCCGAATTTGCTCGTATCGTAAATTTCTCTTGTTGCTGTTATACTGACTTATCAATCGGTCCGTAATGACATTTTACTGTATCAATCAATAAATGATATCTACATATCCTGTACATTTTATGGACGAAATAATATTACAAAAAATGGAATTCTTTGCGGCGCCGGCCGCGACGGCCACTGCGTGGAGCCCGGGGGCAACTACGTTTCCCCGAACCCCCTTCCTTGCGCTCGCCGCGAAGGCCCACTTAGCGTGGGGCTTTCTTGGGGGCAACTACGTTTCCCCCAAACCCCCTTCCTTTCACTAGCGCTGCTTTTTCGCTGGCGCTACCCTCTCGGAACTAGCGTCCCGAACCCTCATTTTCGCTAGCGCTGCCTTCTCGGGTTAGGCACCCGAACCACCTTTCCGCTAGCGCTGCCTCGTTTGCTGGCGCTACCCCTCTCGGGACTAGCGTCCCGAACCCTCATTTTCGCTAGCGCTGCCTTTCCGCTGGCGCTACCCTCTCGGGACTTGCGTCCCAAACCCTCCTTTTCAGAGCTTTGCTCTGAAATTTTGAGTTTTGCTGGAATAGTTGATGGTTCGGGCTCGTAGCGGGGAGTCTTGATCCCAATCAAGTCGGGCAGAGGGTTGATTTGGCCGGACATCATTGGGATTTGCGTGAGCGGTTTAGAAGAGGAGGCAAAGAAGACGCGGTGATCGTAGTGACGTCACGCAATTTAGGCACAAAAATGATTTCCTTAAAATGATTTCCTTATTTGTCCAAGTCGTTCGCTTTTACTTCAGATCGTTCGCTCTTAACTACGGTATCGCTCATACAGTCTAGATATTTACTATGTGACGTGACGTGACAGCGTCACGTTTCGTGGGGGTGAGTCCAAATTCCTCCCACCACTACCGAGCTTGTCCTGCTTTGTGGAACCGCTATCCTTCTCGTCAAAGGCTTGGAGGAATTTAGCGCAGGCCTTATCGGTCATGGTACTCGGAGCATTTCGACCAACGACCCAGGACAGAACCCATAGAAAAGATTCGATGTCGTCCCCAACGGTATGTTTGACTGGCTTCTCGTCGGTAGCTTCTCGTAAACGGATAGATCTGAACTGCCAAGTTCCCTGGAAACAATAGTCAGCAAAGATGAAAGGCGGACGAGCGTATGCAAAACTAACGGTTCTTTCGTACGACCTTGAACCTTCCTGCTTCACATCTTTTGACAGCTCCCAGTCAATAAGCATCCCTTTCCCCTCATCGGTGATGATGATGTTTCCAACCGAGATGTCCCTATGAAGCCGAGAACCTTTTTCAAAGGCGACCTGATGAGCTGGAAGACAAGAGGGCGTCAATGCGCAGAGATGACAGATGATGAAAGAAAGACCAACCAATTAAGGCGTCCCTGATAGCACAGACAAGCTGCCAGGTAGAGTTGAAATGAGTAAGAGAACGGCCGACCGTGTCGAGCACAAGACGGTAATGATGATGGATACGATGTCGATGATGTTCCAAGAAGACTTCGTCGCCACAGGTCGACCCAGGGCACCCCGAAACGTTCCCAGCAGTGAGCAGGTTGGGAATATTTGGAACCGGTATTGAATTCAACGCGCGATAGGTGCAACCTTCTGGATCATAGCCTTCCACCCTCCAGTGATCCTTCAACAAAACCACCTTGTCACGTGGAACGTCGTAAGCAAGGAAACAGCGACTGCAGCGCCCCGTAGGGCTGAAATGGGAAGTAGTGAAGGGTTCAGACACGAGGAAAAAGGAAGTTTTGTTGGAGACTTCGTCAACCACAGAGACTCGGTAAACCACCGCTTTATCCTCCAAATGCAACGCTACGCGTGCTGCTTTGACGTCCGCATCCTCTTCCGTTATTCGGCAAAAGGTGGTATCGATACCACGGGTTTCAGGACTGGAATGGGACAGACGCCAAAAAAAGGTTGCGAGCGACGGATCGTTGGTATAGTCGAAGCTTCGAGTGACAGAAGTACCACTTCGAGTGGCACACATGAGTCTGCATGACGAGCGGTTGATAAAGGCTGAGAAAACGCGAGTTCGGAACTGAGACGCCGCTATGGACGTGTTGTAGACGGCGATCTGCCCCCGCGTATCTCGCGGTTTGACAGAATCTGGTTCGAACTTGGGATGATTATCTGAAAACGGCTCATCGAGAGGATCATTCTTGAATTCCAGGAATCCAAGCATTTTGCTGGAATCAGTGGGATGTTCGGGAGAAGGGACGTTGGAATTGGCGTAATAGGATAAGTCAGGTTTGATTCGCCGACCACGAAAGGCACCAGGTTGTGAATCTAAGCTTTTCGACGTGTTAAGAAGAGTGATTCCTTGGCAGAAGGGCCGAAGGGCAGAAATCTACTTTTTGTGAGCGCTCGCCGTGTCAGATGTGATAAACGCGTACCATATAATCGTACATCGGGATTTCTGTAGGTTGAGAAGCAACTTTTGTAAAGCTCTGGGGATCAAACGGCGGAATAGGTGGAATTTTCTCGTTATTCGGGAGGTATAAATCGAGGAATTCGCTGGGTGAGATAGGCCCGAAGTATTTGTCTGTCATTTCTTCAGCGGCAATGACAAAAACTGGGTCGAACTCTTGAACAGTGGTGGTGAAAGGAAGGATAGAGCTCATGCGAGCGTGAGCAGGAGTATCATGAAGCTTTGCCGGAGCATTCTTCGTTGGGGTGGACAGGGCGTTTGGTGTGGACATGGCAGTTGAACGTAGCGCGTTGAAATAGGCGCCCTTCATCGAAACTTGATCACGTGTGCCATCTCCGGCTTTGCTCCGGTTCGGACTCTCACTCTCGACTACGGGCGTTACCCCCAAGCGCTTTTGCCACAACATTTTAGATGCATGACAACAGTAAAGCTCAAGGGGATCTCAGTATGGAAGCGGCCGCGCCAACGTATTCACATATCTAGTTAACCCGGAAGTGTTGGCCTTGAAAGACGAGTACGTAGCTATTCTCAATTTTCACTTTCATAATGACACCTGTGAAAAATTTGTGACTTACATACATTTTTCAGAAGCGTCACTCAGTCTTTCTAGCATGTTTTTGTGCGAAGGATCATACCCAAGGTGCTCTCATCACTACAGAGTTTATTTCAATTTTCACTGGAATCTATATCCCTGGACTCGGAGAATAACAAGAGACCTTCCACCTATGCAGAAGATTTGACGATGCCAATTGAATAATCTGATGAGGTGGGAAACGGCCGTACTTATAAACAGATGAACGAGGTAGGGTCGACCTTTGGACATGTATGACGCCAACGTCCATGAAGCGGCAAGTATCCAAATCGAACCCTCGTTTTATCGTCCCACTTTGGCCGGAGCTTGGAGAGGCGAAAAGTCGCGGCTTGTGTTCAGAACATGTGATAAAAAGAGGATGAGACGCTGTATACGTTGGCGGCCGGGGTAGGAGGAAAAAGACAAGGGGAGTATACGCAAGGAATGACGAGGGCACGGATTCTCGTCCCCCAGAGCCTGAATTCTTCTGACGACTCCCCGGGCCAAATATTAGCGAGATCGTCAGCATAAAAAATTGCGTGTCCTTCATTCATTGAAAGCTGGCCTTGTAGAGACGATAGTGGCGGCTCGCCCGGTGATGTATGGATAGAATTGGGCCGGGTATTAGTGAATCTGATGTAGGCAGCGATCCGTAGGCCGATATAACTGTTTAGTCCATATTTTAGTACTATACCGCTGCATCAGCTCCTCACATTACAATGAACACTGGATACTGATTTTACATTCCGCTTTGCAAGTTCTCGTGCAAGTGTCGTTTCACTTTTCATATTTTCCACTGCCTAGACTGCGCCGGCGTCACCACTTTTTGAGAGGCTGCCTGTGACTGCTGGTGATCAGCTCGTTCTGCGCATTCAACCTCCCGCCGTCGACGCTTCGCTCATTATTTGCATTGAATTGAGTCAAAAGTCGTACTCGTGCGCATACGGTAATTGTATGGTCTCTTCCATCGTATCGAACATCCAATCAATATCTTTTTTGTCAAAAAGGGGATGGGAAGGGGCGTTGAAGACAAGGTAATAGCTACATAAGAAATGCAGAGAAGAGGATGAAGTAGTAATAGCGGGTGCAAAGAATATCGGTAACCAATTCTTACTCGTAAAAGAGACAGTACATAAGAAGAGGATCTTTTGTCGTTCGTCAGCTCTTGGCAAGGAACGACACTTCCCGGTCAGCAAGCTCAATGGTTCGTCGAGGTGGCGGATTGCGCAAGTGATCTTTGAATGAAGGTGGTTTCAGAATCTTTGTGTATATCGCATGTTTGATTGTTCGAGTACTTCTGTTCAGTTCTACAGGGTGTTCGAGTATCAGTAGGCAGGCACAAGTCGTCATTAGGATATACTCCGATTGTTGAAATGAAGGCTAGAAACCGGAATGTTTTCAGCTATACCGTGTACGAGTGTCATGCTAACGCCAAGACGAAAGCGTGGCCTCGCGCTCAACAAATCATATAATGAACACAGCTGAAGTTTTCCATCAGCTGAGAAAATATTTGCTGACCGCTGCCGCACTGGCAGTAATTATCTGTGTAGGAGAGCCGACTCCACTGAACGACCGTGATTGAAAAAGCACACCAAGCAGTCGCCGCATCATGCCCTCCTAAAGAATTTATAATTTAGTACTGGTGCATCCATGTATTCGGCTGGGTGTAGTGAGAGCCAGGTTTGAAGTCAAGTCAACTACGAAAGCCCCCTCGTCAAATCGTCGTGGAATACACTTACTTTGCCATGTTATTATCCATAGTCATCCCAGAAATAATGTTTGTCCCAGGCGCCCGTTAGGACTGGCATTACCAGTCGAAGTATTCAAGGAACCCAGGAGAACCACTGTGGTAGACTTGCGTTTGACCTCTGAAACAGATAGCTTCAAGTCATGTCTATGTAAAAGTCTCGAGTAACGTTACGGATTTCTGCCGATGATTTCAACTGCTCAATCTGACCATCTTTTTTCTTTTTTCGTTCGGCGAAATTTAGAAAAAGAAAAATACCACGGAATTCGCATTCACCGGTTGCGTGTTTGCGGCGGTGAGAAAGCTGTAGATGCTGAAGGGGATTTGATGATAAGCTTTCAAGTCCATCTTTCGAAACGGATAGGCTATCGTCATCATCTCCAGTTTCCTTTGTAGCAGTTTGACGTAGCCGTGGATGAAGTTTTACTAAGTGGAGGAACTTCCAACTGGGGCAGATAGAGAATGGCAGAGGTAATGCATACACACGTCGTCTCCCGGTTGGACGAGTTCGAGTTCCTGATTGCACGAGTTTACGAGTTGAGCTTAGAAACTCAACTTTACATCTACTCACCACTCTGACGGAACGAATAACATCACAACTGCGTGCTTCATGAAACAGGTAGGTCAAACTGGACTTGATGCGGCCTTGAATAGGCCATTGGGCCGGGATAAATGCGCCATGGACGATCGAAAGGCTTAGCTTCCAGCTGCCAGGGTTGCATGTACATTCGTTGCATCTTCTACGCCCGCTGCGAGTAACGTTACAACTGCACGTTTTAGATTTTATTTGCGGTCATGGAGTCGATAGAGGTAAGGAGGCATAGTGAGTTCTTCATCGTACCATTGGATTTATGCTCGTACTGTACCTTTGCACAAGGCCGTAAACACTCCACTGGTTTTGAACGCCGGACTTTCGGGGATCGTCCGAGGTCGGGGAAAGATATAGAATAGACCATGTATTCTCGCGAGCAGGTAAGATATTTGAATACATTTTATAAGTGGGTCAGTTCGTGGTTCTTCTTTAAGGGTTCGTCCTTGAGGCGCCGGAGCCAGAGCCATTGCTCATTATGTTCACGTGACACACTGCCTCGTAAGACGTGTCGAGTTTGGCTGGCTTTTTTTCCACTTCTTCCAATACACTCGGGACCTCGACCATGAAATTAAAGGAAATACATAGAACGTCAACGTTCGCATGGTCGCCCTACGCGTCTCTTCCACTCCTGGCCACTGGAACAGTTGCCGGGGCATTGGACGAATCCTTCAGCAACGAAAGCCAACTTGAAATCTGGGCGCCAGACTTTCTCGACAAACACGAACTTGATCTGGGAACTCCAGGTCAGAATGGGCCTAAGGGATTTGTAAAGGATACGGCGAGGTGTGTACAATAGACTTTCTGTTAGAATTATCGTTGCTCAAACGAAAAGAACAGGTTCAATCGTATCTCTTGGGGTTATTTGGATCCCAGTCGACCAAAAGGTGTTATCGCTGCCGGAATGGAGAACGGAGAGCTGGCCCTCTGGGATCCGGCCAAAATACTCGCTGGGGCTGGGTACGTGGCCAATGCAGAGACTTTGTTCACCTTTTCCCAATACTTTTTTATATTTGTAGCTCGACCGGATCGCTCATCCTTCGAAACAATCAACACACTGGGCCCGTACGAGCGCTCGATTTTAATCCCATCCAATCCAGCCTCTTGGCTTCAGGTGGTACTGGCGGCGAGGTAAGCGAGTAAACTCTATCCCTCTTTTTGAGCTGTACTGACGCGCATCTCAACAGGTGTATATCTGGGATCTCAAAGACCCTTCCAAGCCATATACACCTACTCCAGGCAGTCGGAGCACGAAACTCGATGAAATTACGTCCGTCGCTTGGAATCAGCAAGTTCAGTACGTCCTCGCTGGCGCCAGCAGTACTGGCTATACAGTCGTTTGGGATCTGAGAGGTAAACGCGAGGTTGTCGCGTTGGCCTATGGCGGTGGCGCGGGCACCTTGGCTGGGCAAACATCTCACGGCAATGGTCTTGCTGTCGGTGGTAGGAGAGGTATGAGTGCTATTGCTTGGCACCCTGATAATGTACGTGAAACTGCCTGTTCGTATACACACCTTCGTTTTTAATCCCCGATGGACAGGCAACGAGATTGGTGACTGCCTCCGAAGACGATTCGTCCCCCGTCATCATGGTATGGGATCTCCGAAACGCTAGAGCCCCAGAAAAGGTAAAGAGTGTAGTTCTATCAAACCGCTGCTTTCGTGTCTAAATTTGTCGTTTTCAGATCCTGACTGGACATGAAAAAGGCGTTCTATCTCTTTCTTGGTGCAAACAAGACCAAGACTTACTGCTTTCGTGCGGCAAGGATAACCGCGTCCTGTGCTGGAACCCACAGTCCTCGGAAATCATAGGCGAGGTGTGTTTTTCCTCACGAACTTCCATTCTGTTTCTTGCAATTCTAATTACGTTTCACCTCCAGCTTCCCTCTGCGGACAATTGGGCCTTCCAAGTCGAATGGTGCCCACGCAACCCGGATCTTCTTGCCAGCGCGTTCTTCGACGGAACTGTTGGTATACACTCGATCCAATCGACCAATGAATCCACTACTTCTACTGCCATGACCACTTCCACATCGTTGGTATCTTCCGCAGACGGTTCCGATGTGTTCAACGTCTCAGGGTTCACCCGATCCTCTCAAAGCGGTGCTACCCTCTCACTCAAACAACCACCTAAATGGCTCCGCCGTCCTGTATCGTCTTCGTTTGGCTTTGGTGGGAAGTTGCTCAGCGTTAGCAATCTCCCTTCAGCACAGCCCGGAAAGAACCAATCCAGCGTGGTTCATTTGAGGAACGTGGTTACAGAGGAGGAGATCGTTGCGCGGGCGCAGAAGTTACAGGAAGCTGTTGAGCAAGGTCGCGTCAACGCTTATGCAGAGGAGAAGGCCGGGAAGGAGGGAGGTAGTGAGAGTATCTGGAAGGCCTTGTTGAGCACCTACCAAGCCGAGTCGAGGGATGAGCTGGTCGCGTTGCTTGGTTTTTCGAAGGAGGAGGTGAAGGTGAAGATCGGAGAAGCGGTAGAGAAGCTGAGAAATGCTGATGTGGTCAAGAAAGATTTGGAGGAAGAGGACCTCGCAGATATGAGGCCTCCCATGGTGTCGTTTGCAGAGCCCGAACTGCACGAGACTGAGACGCCAATAGCGACCAGGAGACTTGGATTGGTGTCAGGTGATGATGCAGAGGACCGCCGTTCACCGGATAGCGATAGTGCGGCAATGGAAAAGACGCCCTCGGAGATGAGTGGAACTACTTCGGATGCAGGCTACTCAGCTGGTTGAGACGGAATCCACGACAACCGCCCCGTCTCTTTTTGGCGATGAGGGTATCAATGCTGCTGCTGATGGAGTAGACGGTGCCGACGACTTCTTCAACACTATTGGCGTCCTCGACGGAGGTGAAAACGGTGCAAGACCTCATCACGGCCCCTGATCCCTCATACAAATTACGCCGTGGATTCGTCGGTGGCCGCCACGATTGGCTCTAGACCATCGAGTGTTGCCTCAGAAGTGCTAAAGAGCAACACGTTCAAGATTTATCCTGCGGACGAAAGTGAGACTGAGCGACTCGTAACCGAGGCACTCGTCTTGGGCGATTTTCACCTCCGCAGTCGACCTCTGCCTGTCATCGGAGCGATATGCTGATGCTCTGCTGCTTGCCGTGCGAGGGGGAGCAGACTTGCTGGCCAAAACTCAAAAGGTATATTTCGAGAAGCAGACGACGAGCGCGCCGTACCTCAGGCTGTTCCAGAGTATAGTGGCGAATGATCTGGCGGATATCGTGCAGAATGCGGATTTGCAGGAGTGGCAGGAAGTCTTCGTCGTACTTTGCACGTTTGCCAGTCGAGAGGAGTTTTCGGGGCTTGCGGAGCAGCTTGGGCGGAGGTTAGAGTTCCAGTACACGATCTCCAAATCGTCGGAGGAAGGATTGGACAGTGGGAAGACGGTCTCAATAGAGTTCAGGAAATATGCTACTCTGACATATCTTGCTGCTGCGAGGTTGGAGAGGTTGGTGGGTATTTGGTCAGAGGAGATGGTTGAAGAGGAAGCTGCGGTGTTGGTTCATGGTGATAGCGATGAGAGTGCGAGTAGGTTTGGGTCGAGGTTTACCGCGCATGCATATGCCCTACAGACCTTCATCGAAAAAGTCACCATTTTCCGGTCGGCTACGGGCTATACAGACGGCGATCTGGCTTTGGCGAGTGAGCAGAGTGGGGTCGAGGCCGATGTCAAGACGTACAAGCTTGCTGGATTGTATGATCGGTATGTGGAGTACGCCGAGCTTTTGGCTTCCCAAGGGTTGTTGAAGGAGGCTGCGAAGGTCTTGAAGCTCACCCCGGCAGATTACAAGGGCTCGTCCGCAGGTGGTAGCAGTACAGGAGATTTGGAGGTGGCGAGGAAGAGGTTGATCGGTGCGACGGCCAAGGTGGTTCCGACTAACGTCGGAGCTTCCACCTCGAAGGCTGCGTATGGTGGAGGATATGCAGCCACTCAACCGGCTGCTACTGGAAGGAGCGGGTATCCACCTATTCCTGCCCCTACTCAGGCTACGACCGGTGCTCCGTATGGTGGATATCAGTCAACGAACACGTATCCGGCCCCCGCAGGTCCAACAGTTCCTTATGGCGCCACCGGACAATACAATCAATCGCTCCCGGCACCTTCTGCTCCTCCAGGGCCTTACGGACCTACGTCACAATCAACGAACTCTTTTACTCCAGCAGCGCCTACTTATAACCAGTACGGCCATAGCAACACTAGTTCGCAAGTCCCTCATGTACAGCATCAGCAACCTATAGCCCCCCCTCCGCCAAGTCGTGCTCCGGCTAACCTTCCTCTTCCTCCTCCCAAGAGAGATAACGGTGGATGGAACGACGCGCCGGTTGTCAATCCCGTTAGTCGGAGCTCAAGCACCAAGCCGACAGCAATTACGGCTCCTTTTGCCAACGCTGGACCTTCTCCATTACCGCTGTCTCCCCCTACAAGCGGCTCGTTCACGCAGCCCGGACAGCAACCACAGTCAATGGCTAATTTGCCACCCCCTCCCCGTCCTGGAAGTGTTACGGGAGGTCGTGTTCCTCCTGGCCCTCCAGCTTCTTTCCCTCCCCTTCCTCAAGGTAGATATCCTGCTCCTCCAGGTGGAGCTGGTATCCGCCCACCTTCGGTACAAGGAGGTGGAATGCCACCCCCTCCTCCTACACGTATGATGTCCCCGCCTCATAACGCTCCTCCTGCGCAGTATGGGCCTCCGCCTACCAGGGGAAGCTCATTGCCTGGACAGGGGCAAACGCCTCCTCCTGGTCAAGGGCAGTACGCGCGCCCCCCTCAGCAGCTCCCTCATATGCCTCATCCTCCTAGTGGACCGTATGCTCGGGCAACACCTCCGCCCATGCAAGCTATGCAACAGGGACCACCACCCCCTTCTGGACCGTATGGACTACCACCTGGACAGCAAGGACAAGGAATGCAATCTTCTCCCCCGAGTGGTCCGTATGGTCCTCCTCCGGGCGCTAGACCTTCCGGTCCTCCTCAACCTGGTATGGGTGGCCCTGGAGGCTCTTCAGCTGCTACACTTTCTCCGCCTCCCGGTGGTGCCCCACCAGGAAATGCTCCCCCTCCAGCACGTCCCCCACAAAAAACAGGACCTCCACCCCCAAAATACCGTACGTGAAGTTTTTCTTTTTTCATCGAAACTTGATCTCATGAACAAATTTTCTTTGATAGCTCCTGGTGATCGAAGCCATATCCCTGACCATGCGCGACCAGCGTTCGAAATCATTTCTACAGAACTCGAAAGAATGAAGAGCAATACCCCTGTGCGTCCTATCCTAGATATTCTTCGCTCACCTCTGTTCCCTGTACTCACCCCGCGTACTAGCCTGCGCAAAAACGACAAGTTGATGATATGGAACGCCGAATCAATCCTCTCTTCGATGCATTGAATTGTGAGACGCTATCGAAACCTGTCGTGGATCAATTGTTGGTCTTGGTTGGAGGTGAGTAGATACGTCTTTTTTGCACATTGAGTTCTAATGAGCACTTTTTCCATTCTCCTCTTCATAGCCATGCAAGCTCGCGATCGTCCTGCGGCCCTGGCCATTCACGTCGACTTACTTACTCGCGGATCGCAGACGGATAACATTGCGCTGTGGATGTCAGGAGTGAAACAGTTGATCATGCGTTTGTAGAAAGAACTTGGGGTTGACGAAATGGGATGTTTAGAGCTAGAGCTATATTATACTCAAGCTTCCGTAACGATACGTGTATCCTATGTGACCTTTCCTGCTAAACAATGATTTGTTCCCTCTACATCGAAAATAGAGTGGAGCTTCTATTCGCCTCCGGTCTGACATGAACCGTTGAGTCATTTCCCACGATGATTCTCTTCAACGTTCAACGCACAACGTTCAACACACTCGCTTGCTCTGTCTACCATCTAGGCTACGTTTCCTCTATACAGACGGTAGCCATCTCTGTGGAACTGCAAAAAAAAGTTGGCCAGCAATTCTGATTTACAGGACCGCCGAAAATGACTCCGATCCAGTCGTTAACAGCTGACGCTGGCATTGAAGCGATTTCTCACAAACGTTCTAGAACTGAACAACCTGAAGATGAGGGTGCTCGGGTAAAACGCAAGAAGATTCCTACAAAAAAGGAAAATAAAAACTTGGAGTCCTCGAAAAAATCTTCTAGTCGTCAGAGTAAACGCGCGTTTCTGGAGGACGTTCCTCTTGATGTTGTGCTGGATGTATGTGATCCTCGTTCTTAAAGATCAAGTAAGCCCTCATAAATATTTCGTCAACTACACGCAATAGATATTCAGTTACCTTGATTCATACGAGTTGTTCAGCATATCTCGCTTAAGCCGGGGCTTGAGAGATATTCTCATGGACCAGTCCGTCGAGTCTGTTTGGCGTATGGCTCGCAAAAACTGGGATTGGGAACCTCCTCCAATACCTGAAGGCATGAGCGAGTCTTGCTACGCTGACTTGCTTTTCGGTAATCATTGTCATGTCAGTTACTGTATCTGGGACCTATACGCCTAAAGCTGACCAGATAAATTTTTCCCTAGATGTGTGGACAGAGCGGAGGTTGCGAGCCCACCTTTTGGTTTTTCCGTGTAAGGTGTTGTCGGGACTGCGCGTACAAAACGTGAGCATGAATAGTTCGTCTGGGTCGATGCTAACTTGGACAATTCCATTTTAAAAATACCTAGGTTTCCTTTCTTTAACAGTCTAAAACAAAAACAACCGTTAGCGTATCGCGACAAAGATGTCCTGCCCCGGGAAATTATTCAGACGAAACGCGGTTCGTCTTCCTGCCGCTAATACAGGATCTCCTTGAATTACTCATGTCCATATCTTTCAGGCTCAGACAAAACGTTGCCTCGTCGTCAAATTGGACATCAAGCCTTGACCGACCAATTGAAAGAAGAGTTCATTGCCCTCAAGACCAAAGAGGAGTGTGCCAGTTGGATAGAGTCCAAGCGCCAAAAGCGAGCGGCTGTAGAAGCGGTGGGACACTTCTCGTATATTAAGGTGCATTTGTTGATTTCCCTCTTTGTTGATTCAGCATGCAAAAGAATGTAACGAGTGGTACTCACACATGCTTGCGATCTGACGCTTCCACAGAGAGGCGGAGCGTGGGCAAGCGTACGTCCCACATTCTTTGATCTTTGCCGTTGAGTTTCAGTTGCTAACATTCATAACAGAATCAAAGAGAGGCTGGCGAAACTCGGACTGAAGCAAGAAGTAGATGAGATGGACAGCAAAACGGTGGATCATTTTGATAGATACAAGGCGGCCAATGGTGCAAAGCCCTTGAGGAACAAAGGTACCCCTTCCATTTCGAAATTATTCGGTGGACCCCCACTTATGGTATCTTTCGACCAGAATGGAACATGATCAAACCTGAACTGGTTCGCATATTCTCGGACCAAAAGAATCGGCGTCTGAAGTGGGAGAAGGAAGCGCTTGCGAGACAACGTCGCGAAGTCTTCTGCCGAGTTTATGAACAGTTCATGACAGATTTTGATTATCGTAGCGCAGTTCCTCGCCTTGGCGATGTTTTGGAAGATTCGGTCTGCCAAGAGCTGATTATAGGCAACAATCATGATACACTGGCGGACGAAGCTTACGAGTCACGACTTGTGGAATTTTTTACGACGTTCGTTGAACGGTGGACACCGAAGAAGGTTCAGGAGGTCCTCGATGTACTGCAGAACGCTATCCCGACCGCTACGGTATCCGATCTCCATCTGGCCACGTCGGTTTTTATCTGCACGATGTGTGCCCAACCCTTGGTGTTTCCCGAAATGTTCCACCATTTGTGCTGCTACAAGTGGCATCGTCCCAAGATGGAAACTCGAACGGAGCTTCAGAAGGAAATCGGATCACTTAGTTCGTGGAATTGTGACATCAGGTTCAGCGCAGAGGGATCTACGTCCGTCAAGGATATTGTTAAAGCATGCGGTCTAGATCCCCTGACAACAACGACACAAGATATGTATGCCACCAATCCCCTTGTGGAATGTCTGTGTGGTCGTGGTCCTCGTCGAGATGGACATGGACGGTTGTTCATGCGCTGGCCAGGAATTGTAAGTGTTGTGTGCCCACCTGTACTCGCTCTGGTCCATCTTACATCTCCAACCACTTAGCTTTGGCATCGACAAGGCCTACACCCCTCGTACAGTCCTTTTCCGCAACCACGCTTTGTAATGGACTCTTTTGGTGAAAATACGCAAGCGATTCTTGACCGCGAATCCGAGTTCAAGGCGCAACTCCGTGACCACCTTCGATGTACGCATTGCCATAAATCGCTCGACCGCGAACGCGCGGCTGTGATGACGCACCTGAAAGAAAGGTAATAAAACAGCGAGACTCTTCAAGTTGGCGAAAATTGCTCACGAGATGTTATTTGTCTGAAGGCATCAAATCATCCTAGACGAGATCACCGAGCATTGTTTGGGGTCGATGCAAGATCACTGGTATTGGAACCCTGCGGTGAGGGACCGGAAGTATAATGATTATACCTTTGTATGGTAGAACGGGGATTGGTAGTACATGTAATTTCGAAAAGCTTGATTCGAGATACTCTCCGAAAGGCGAATGCATGTCTTCCTTTGACGTTGGCAACTCCAGTGCACGCGCCTTCAGATATACAGTCTGCTTCTCCCGCGCTGCTCTATCAGCACTAGATCCAACAGCAACGAGCACTGACTGGATTCTTCTTGTTTTCTACTTCTTCTCCGGTTGTTTGCTCCTTAAATGTTTGAGCCAAGTATTGCTGGCGCTTTTCTCTTGGGTATATACACATAGTTGATGATATCTGCAAGCTTCAGCAGATTCAAAGCCCATAGGAATGACGGGCTGCAGCCGTCATTAGGCGCCCATCGCTGTTCTTCTCATCTCGCATCCACGTCGACGTGTACTACGCGACACAATTCGATTCGCCACCCAGCCTCAAAATTTAGATAGCCAAAACACGTGACGACTTCTTCCCCACTCCCAACTGTCCTTCTTTCGCTTTCGATGTCAAGCGTCCACTTTCTTCCTCTCACTAGAACAGACGCCCTCACTAGAACAGACGCCGATGACGGCCTCTCCTACCGGTTCATCCTTCCCAAGTGGACGAAGCTCGCCATCACCCCCAACTCCCAGGGTGAATGTTCAGGCCAGGAGCTGATCACCGAAATATCCAACCACAGCTGTTTCTCCGGATCACCCACCGATATGATTTTTTTTCTCGACGTCTCGAGTACCAAAGATACCCATCAGGATTGGTTCGACAATCCACACCGGGCGCAGCCGATTGGTGTTGAGAAGATATATCCGTATCCCAGTATACACACCCACCAGGACGCTGTGCGATGCTCTTTTGTCCTTGCAATCTGTGATAGAATCCCCACCTCTCCTCACCTCCTTATTCAGCCTTCGTCGGTCGAATTTCCACCTATCCAGAGCGTGGAAGACGTCGACGGCCACATAGAATTTGAAGAATTCGAAGCACTCAAGGAAAAGCTGTTAGGTCCCCAGGAAGCGCCAAAACTGCTGAAACATGTATTACTCCGCGATATGGTGTACTCACGACTTGGTCCCCAAACTTGTGAAACCAATTCCATTGCGACAGAACCGACACCGGCGCAGAACATTCCAGACTGGCTCCGGTCCTTCAAAAAGAGTTTGTTGCGGAGAAGAGAGATATAGGTGTTATGGTACGTCGTCTACCTCTCGTTCTTGAGCCGTCTGACATGATTCTAGGAGTACTGTTCCCTCTGGAAATTCGCTGTGCAGAGCCCTAAACTGAGGAGTACGGTCCTGAAGCTCTTCTATTGCAACGATGGCGAAGTTCGAGACTCTTACCTCGGCCAAAATAAAAATTCTCGGACAACTGAGGGCGCTCTTCATACAACGGCGGTCTCGCACAAACTACAACCGTTAACTGAAGGCCAGTTCGTGGACTTTTTCAAGTCCGTCTTTAATCCAGCAGTCCACAATCGATTGCCAGAGGCAGTAGAGCATGAGCTCAGCCTGTAAGTTATATATCATTACAAACACGGATCTAATTATATACCTCTTTACAGTCTATGCAATCGCCCTTTACCTCTTGGTGTCCCTGTGGAAACACCTAATGGCCAAAAGTTATGGTATCCTGTCAAGCCCAATGTAGCTTTATTCAGGGGCTTGGAACCATACCTCGTCGGCGAGTTTCAAGCTCGGTCGGATGAAAGCGATAGAGCGAGGATGCTCTTGTACGCGGCTTCACTAATCAGATGGATGGGCCGCGTCTGCGCATATCATTTTGCCCTTCCCCTCCTTTACGTTCGCAAAACTGCTGAAGCCGAGCTGATGTACATGTATGATTCCGGCGAACAGGTATGACCCGGCGATTCGCTTGTGTTTCCAAAATATTGATTTTCCTTTACAGATCTGCTATGATTCACGGCGCTACAACCTCAATGCTGCACATGATAGATTGGAACTCGTTGTTACCATCTTCAACATCATCGATAGGTGGCCTGTCGAAACCCTCCAACAGACTTTGACAACTCAATGCTCTGGGCTCATGAAGCTTGTTCCGGACGTCGGGTTCACTACCACAACCGCTACCCCGAGTGACGACCTCCCTGCCGAGGACGTCGAGGACGAAGATGTCGATATGGATACATGGATGATGGTACCGATGCCGATGTGATGGATGCCGATGGTGAGGATACGGAGAGGGGAGAAGATGATGACGATGAGGATGACGAGGATGGGGATGGGGATGGGGATGAGGGCCGTGGTGGTGGAGAAGACGGAGACCATCGTGGAGGTACTGGAGGATCCGGCGGCGGCTCTGCCCGCACGACCCGATCGATGGTGAAAGCAGCGGCCGAAAACACAAATAGGACGCAGGGAAAGACGCAGGGAAAGACGCGGGGAAAGACACAGGGAAAGACGCGGGGAAAGACGCGGGAAAAGCAGAAAGAGACGGGAAAGGAAGAGATGCAAGCAATCCAGCATCTTACCCATGCGGGTTATATCAGCCTGGTAAGCCTTTTCATGCCTTTCCCATCTCTTTCTCACCTCGCTCGCCTCTCCCAGTCAAACTTAGCGCAAGATATCCTCTGCGCGAAGAAGGATACCCGCAAATTCGTCGTAAAAACTGTTCGAAACAAACGCGAACAAAAGTTTTACGATATGCGAGTTAATCATCGCAACATCATCAAACCTCACGAGGTCATCCACCTGTTCGACTCGTATCTCGTTGTCTTACCTGAGCGAATCTCGCTGAGGCTCTTGCTTGCACATGACTCAGACAGCTCGGCAATCCGCAAGTTGACACCTATGAGCCATGACTTGACCAGCGGTCTCCAGTACCTGCATAACTTAGGTATTTCCCACATGGATATCAAACCCGACAATCTGGTTTACCATTCGAAGACTTATGTTCTTCAAATTATCGACTTCAACTCGTCTATACGGGTACCAAATGAGAAGGAAATGATTTCAGGTCGTCGGGGCACCTACGGCTGGATGGCACCCGGTATGTATTGATCCTTTCCATGTCAAAACATCTGATATATCGATTCCTATTAGAAGTATTGGGGGGCGCGCCGTTCAGCCCGATATTGGCTGATCGATATTCGTGTGGTTTAGTCCTTTGTGCAATGGCTGGAGCTGCACAGGCGAGTGGTATGAGGGAAGTCCGCTGGCTTGAGATATGGTTCTTTTCGTCTCAACTCATGAATGCTGATCCACTTCAGCGTCCTGCGCTTAACATGTATCCTAAAAAACCACCTTTGCAGCCCTTAAATTCACGCCTCTTGAACTAAGCTTAAACTGACATTTTCTTTATTTTGATCGTCTTTACGCTTAAACATGTACTTTAAAGTGTTTATGTACTTTCCATGTAGTACTAGGACTCACAATTTGACTGCTGAATGATGCCACACGACTCTCAAACATCCGCATTTTGTGGGTCGCTTTCTTTCTCATAATTGGAGCTCCTCCCTATCCATCGTCGTCGACATCATCATGAGCACATACTCATGCTCTCCTCCATCCACGTGTAGCTCAAGGCCCGTATACTGATATTCGTACATCCAGAGACTCTCTGAACCTCAGCATAAACGCTCTTTCCAGGCTTCCGTCAGGATTAGTGACCGGAAAAAGATTTTCATCTATTTGCCTTCCCCGTGCCCCCCATACCCCTCCGAACCAACCGCAAAAAAAACGTTTCCGAATCCAAAAAAACGTCTTCGCGATGTGAATGACAGTCAGCGGATGGTTATTATAAACTCGATGGGAGATGGAAAGAGTATATCTCGAATATGACGTGCATGTGGAGAGATATCCAGCTGTCGAAGGTCAAACAGATTGAAGATATTTTCGAAAAAAGAGCGAGAACGCAATCTCGAGAGCACAATGGCGGACCTGAGCAAGTCGCAGAAGGCATATTTTAGTGGTCGAGACTGCAAACGAAAGCAGTGAGAGCAAAGATAGGGTCGATGAACGCGAAGGCTACCGACGAGAGTAAAAATGGTAGCTCCTGAGACCGCGGAAGACGACGACACTTCTCGGGATGGGGACGTGGAAGAGGAAATGTGGCAACCATAGGGTGACGCGCTGGGGAGGAAGAGCATCA
Source organism: Collybiopsis confluens (assembly GCA_013368555.1). Lineage (NCBI taxonomy): Eukaryota > Fungi > Basidiomycota > Agaricomycetes > Agaricales > Omphalotaceae > Collybiopsis > Collybiopsis confluens. The sequence continues at coordinate 106,847 of JAACJN010000037.1, forward strand.
AAAAAGACGGAGACGCGTAGTTTCTAGACGTAGACGAGACGTGAGTAGGGATATAAGACGAGGAGACGGCAAACACGCACCTCACAAAACCCAAATAATCTGTGTTGAGCTTCGATAAGCTAAGCTAGAAACCTGGGCAGCTGTAGGGGAGGATTGGCGCGTCGTTGATTATAGGAGATAGACAAATGGTTGTTGGAAGGACCATGGCTTAGGTTTAAGTACCGATGTTGATGATCTAAGGCGGTATTCCAAAGTTATAATGGTCGGAAATGGCGGAGGCCAGTCGTAGAGAAAGCAGGCAAAAGGATGATTAGAACGCCTAGAGAACGATGAGCGTATGAAAATCGAAAGAATAATCGATAAACCTTACTTGTTAAGCCAACTAAGAAAAAAAAATTCGGCCAAAACAACGAGCCGATTGTATACCCTTTCGGTAACAGCGTAGTTGAGAGGAGCAGAGGGCCAGTGTACGGTAGGGCGAGGCCCAAGGGAGGACTTTTCGAGTGCAGTCGTGAAGTCGCTCATCGTGGTCGGTCGCTCGTGGTCGACAAAGAAGAAGTGTCGGGTTACCGGACCGGGACCGGAATTTCCATCATTTTTTCCCACCCGTGTCTTTTACTTTCTCTCCAACGTTCAGCTCGGGGTTATACTCGACAGAAGCACGCGAAAGGGAGAATTTTACCGGGTAGGTTTACTCTACTTTTTCACTTTTTTTTCTCAAGCTCTGTACACTTAGAGACGATTATGTACATGTGGATCTTGGGCCATTTCAGCACGTTTATTTTCAAGCGGGCTGCTTTGTTTCGTGCTGAAACTTGTAAGATCTACAGGTGAAAAGTTATGATTTTTGCTGCGCATTTTGACTTATAATTTTATATAGTATGACTGAGAGCGCTAGTCATTTCCGAGATTGGCTTTTCAACTGGAGCGAAAATGACCTCGCTAACGTGCGCGAAATTTGTCAATGTGAGTCTGCTTCTTCTTTCTTCGTCCTCTCATCACTCAAAAACTCCCAAGCCTTATCATCTGAGGGTGACATCGTCAACATTGAGCCAAATGGCTCTTGCGGATTCTCAACACTTCGCGAGGGGGCTTTCGAGCATTTATCGCCAGAGCAACATCAGCTAGACACATTAGGATAAATGCAACGACCAACGTTTTCGTTCGAGCTCACGCTGTGTCCTACACATCGTCCGTGTCGTCCTCCTAGTAAGTTTAACGCCATTCAGCTTACGCGTGCAAGAACTTGCTACCTGGTCCATCGTTCCGCCCAAAAGGAGAACTATTCGACTGCCGTTGGTAAGGCCCACAAGCAGATTCTGTCTTCAATGATATAGCTCACCTTTTCCTTATGACAAGGCTATCTTATCAGGTTTCAACGGGTTTTTAGGGGGAAAATCAACTCTCGAAAGAGACGACGTACGTCTTGTTTCCCCCCTTCTGTTTGCACTTGCGCTGAAAACGTAAATGAGTAGTTTTTCCGACTCCCCCCCCTCTTCCCTTGCCTGTCGCTATTCGTTCACGCCTCCAGTGTCACTACTACGGATAATCTTCTCTTCTCGTGGCAGAAGTTTCTGTCTTGCGAACCGCCGCCTCGCCCAACCAGGCAGGATATCAGAGGAAAGTCGATGATTGGTTTTATCGCCCTTGCACCTTGGTTTTGTGACGATGAACGACGAAACGGGAAGCGAGCCGAGGATGGGCTGGTGGCGGGACCGTGACATCTGGGCAGGGAGGGGTGTTGTGTTATTATGATAACTTGTAGGTTAGTCCCCCGTTCACAGCGTACTAATTTGGTTCGCGTTCCTGACTTTATCCACTCGTCGTCCTTGTAGTTCTTATACCTCGGATACACATTGTCTTTACCGTCTACCGATGGCTGTAATAGATGGCTTTGTCCCGTCTGTGTCGGTTTTCGAAAGCAGATATATCCCGGATCCCGCCTTCGCTTTTCTATCAAGAAGAGCGACTGTACTTGCCCGAAGTAGTTTTTTTTTTTCTTCTTTTCGCCCGGGCGTGAATTAAGAATCGAGGAGGGCCAGCAGGAAGAAGGCGTAGTATCGAGCAGAAACATCAGTCTTAAGGTATGTATTACTCGATTATCCTCAGCTTGAAATGCCCAATCTCAGTGTGGTTGAAACGAAATCCTAACGAAAGGTGGTACGGCGCATTGTACCCCTTGTTGATCTCTTTTTGTTTCGTCACTGTCTATTTCAAGGATTCTATTTGGATGTTGTGGCTGGCATGCCGGTGAACTCGAGAGATCCGCATCTACGCTCATTGGCTATGCTGAGCACCGTGAGCTTCCAGAGCACCAATAGGATTATCCAATGCTGTCAATGTGATCTTGTGTGTGTGAGGGATCAAACGATGGTCATTTATTGTAACACACAGCCCTGCTTTCTCGTTCTCCCCCTTCCTCCCTTCATGACTGAAACAGTGGCCCCTCAGTACGTTTATGGCTATTTCTACGCTCTATGACTTTCTGAGCTTCTCTCTAGAATTTTTACTGGTGCCTCTCGATTTGATATATCAAACAGCGTTTTCATTGCTGCCAGTAATCCTACCACAAATTCTAACATCACGAATGAGGCCGGACCCTCAACTTCCGAATCGTACATATCAAGATTGAACACCGGCGAAGGGAAGCAGGATGAGAATCCTCCAATCGAAAGCGAGGTTTACGCGCGGCTACTTCTTCCACGAAAGAAAGGCTATCCTTTGTGGAAGCCAAAGCCAGACGAGAACCTACCGGAGGCCTACAGATGCCATGGGGTGCAAATTGGCGACGTTGGAATACTCGGTGAGGGTGGAAGGTTTGAGTACCTCTTCAACGCGTGTCTTCCAGTAGATCATCCTGTAAATCTTCGAAGAACTCCGCACAATTTTGAGCCTCTACTGGCAATGGATGATGAAGACATTTCTAAATCGACCCAAGAATATTCACCGGGGGAGCATATCCCAAGTTCGTACGCCCATATCTTCAAACATCGGATATCCGACCCCTCTGGAGAACATCAAATACGGTATGTTTGGGGTTTCTTGGCTTTGATCTCTTGACGCTGATTAATCTCTTTTAGGGGAGTATCACCCCGAGTGGGAGCAGGATTTACTTTCAGGTCATCTGCTTCCAAAGGTGCATTGTTAATTCTCCCGGAAGGAGGGAGTAGAACCGATCATCTCAAGCTGGATAAGTTCCGCAGTTATGCAGCAAAACATGCGCAGTCTTGGTACGCTCATGTTAATGGACCCATGGCTCGTGCAGCACATAATGGAGCCTAGGGGTTAGGGGTTATTAGAAGCAAAAAAACAACCCAGGGGTTGGCCAGGGGTTGTCTTGAATGGTGGCTGTGTTGCTCAATTAGGACGGCGCGCATGCGTTTCACGTAAATGTCAAACTGCTCATCCTTTGACCAATGAGCAAACGGCAAATAGATACACATGTAGATTAGATTGATCAAATAAGAACAGCAGCTGACGACAAACATTGCAGCCAAAGTGATATGTGAACCGCACTTTGACGCGGCGTGGAATCTACGCCGTCAGGAAATTGGCCTCTTACTAAAGACCTACACCTATCTCCCGACGGATATCGCCCGTTCTCCCGAATCCTCTTAGCTCCCCCCCTCAACTGATCCTTTGTTTCCCCTCCGTTCCCTTTCTTTCTGGTACACTTTCTCTTGCCCTTGCCACTGGCCTTTTGAGCATTTTCTCTCCCAAGACCCTCCTATTTTTTTTTTTTTATAAAACATTTTTTTTCTTTTTTTTTTTTGACCCCCCCTTTTGTACCCGCCTATCCTTCATTTCCTCCTATTTTTTTTTTTTTTTTTATAAAAACATTTTTTTCTTAAACTCCCTTTTGTACCCGCCTATCCTTCATTTCCCCTCCGTTCCCTTTCTTTCTGGTACACTTTCTCTTGCCCTTGCCACTGGCCTTTTGAGCATTTTCTCTCTAGAGACCCTCCTATTTTTTTTTTTTTTTATAAAACTTTTTTTTCTTTTTTTTTTTTTTTTTAAACTCCCTTTTGTACCGCCTATCCTTCATTTCCCCTCCCTTCCCTCCCTTCCACTGGCACTTTCTCTAGCCCCCTCGGTTGGCTTTCCAAGGATTTTCTTCCCAAGACTCTCCCTATTTTTTTTTGTTTTTATTTTATTTTAATCGAGCCCAAGCGAGCAATAGGGGGGGGACTTGATGTGTGGGAACTATTGCAAATCTAATCTACATCGCTATCTGTAATCTAATCTATATCATGTGGTCCATGAGTAAGCCATTACCCAACCCTCGGCAAATCTAATCTACATCGCTATCTGCTAATCTAATCTATATCATGTGGTCCATGAGTAAGCCATTACCCAACCCTCGGCAAATCTAATCTACAGCGCTATCTGTAATTATCACAAATCTAATCTACATCGCTATCTGTAATTATCATGTGGTCCATGAGTAAAGACTATGAGCCATCATTATCATGTGGTCCATATGAGTAAGCCATTACCCAACCCCCTCGGCAAATCTAATCTACATCGCTATCTGTAATTATCACAAATCTAATCTACATCGCTATCTGTAATTATCATGTGGTCCATGAGTAAAGACTATGAGCCATCATTATCATGTGGTCCATATGAGTAAGCCATTACCCAACCCCCTCGGCAAATCTAATCTACATCATGTGGAACTATTACCCAACCGTATGAGCAAACCGCAATCTAATCTACAAATTCCACCTCATCGCTATCGCTATCCGTAATCTCCACCACATCAGGCCCTCTACTCGTTCCCTCCCCCTCTTCGCTATCCGTAATCTCCACCACATCAGGCCCTCTACTCGTTCCCTCCCCCTCTTCGCTATCCGTAATCTCCACCACATCAGGCCCTCCACTCGATCCCTGCACAAACTCCTCATCTTCATCACTAATAACCACTGACGGCAATGAAAACCTCCTTGGCTGAAGCGGACGCCCCATTGTCGCAAGTCTAATTTGTTTGAGGTTCAAAAATAAATAATTAAAAAATAAAAAAATAAAACTTAACGGAGATGACATCGATTCTCCCAGCGGCCTCCTGCGAACACTTTAAGGGGGGGGGGAGGAAACATTAAAAAATTAAAAATTAAAAATTTCAAACCCTCCCCCCCCCACTCACGGAGTTTTCATCCTGTATCGATACTTCTCCAAAAGCGGTCCAAGAATCGGCAATTCAGGTGATGTAGGCCTTGTAGTCTTACCTTCTTTTCTTGAACTTTTGGATTTCGGTCGAATATCATACCGCCTCTGCAACTTTTCATTCAGCTCCACATTGCTCTCTAGCAATGCAATCGGCAGCGGCTGGGTTTCATAAATGACTACGCCATATTGCTTTTTTAATGCGTCAAAACATTTAAAATAAAAAAAAAGAGAGAGGGGGAAACATACAAAGCGCATAAGGCTTCCCAAGCGTGGATAATCTCCATCTCCCCGAATAATACATCGTGTACTCCCCGTGAATATATTTCGCCACGGCGCTTTGACTGGGCTTCGGGTAAGGCTCCGGCGAAGATCAAGAAGAATTTGCGCAATCTCATTGTTGAGCTGCTGTCGCTGCCGCTCCAACGTTGGTTTTTTCATCGCAGCCATGATGGTGGGGGGGAGGAATGGGGATGAACCCTGCCAAGCGAACAAGTTGGAGCACACTAATTAATGCAGGGTCAATTTAATTTCTGACATGTTGGGAAACTGCCCGCTGTCGCTCTCTTCGTTCTTTCTTTCTCCCTCCACCCCAATAGTATGCCCTCCAAAAGTCGCGTAGGAAGGCCCAAAGAACGGAAAAAGTAACATTTAATTTATATATATATTTGGAGAGTTATTCTCATTCCTTTTTTTTTTTTTTTTTAATATAAGAGTTAACTGTGATTACGAAGATTGCCCTTTCCAATGGGAAGGTCCAAACGATGCAAACCACAGATATATGTTCCATTCCATGATCAACAGAGCATTTACCTGGCAAAGTAAGTTTATTAAGGGGGAGCAGTTTATCAGTTCCATCAACTCACTGGGCCCAATTAGCCGGCGCCGAAACCACGGTAAAAAGACGCCCGGACGGAAAAGTTCCCTGTCCTTGCGGGCTAGAAGCTCACGCCCGGTACGATATCACAAAGATTGTCTCCATCTGCCGTGCAGCAGGTTCTCATCCAGATGCTGCTACTGCCTATGCAAACTGGCCCGATCCTGAACCTTATCTTGGCACCGCTCGGCCACCAAAGCAACCACGGCCACCACCCCGAAAACGTCCAAAGCTCTCCAAACCGGACCAGGCAAAGCAGGCAACAATCACATTCAGTAAGCTAATATCGTTCTTCTCTTTCCCCCCCCCGCTAAGAATCTAACTAATTTTATTCACAAAAAAAAAAAAAAAAAAAAAGAATCCCGAAAGCACGATATCAATGGCGGCAGCAAACCCACCAGCGGGAATCATGTTTCATCATCCAGCAGCAGCGACAACGACAACGATGATAATGGGAGTAATGGTATGTACCCCCCCCTCCCCCTCCTCATTTCCGATCTGAATCCCCTCCCTCCCCCCCCCCCAAAAAAAAAAAGAAAGATCCACTGCTATCCCTTCTCACCCGCAAGGCAACGAATGGATCAACCCAGTTCTCTCCAAAAGGAACGACATCTATACCTTCAAAGCGGGAGGAATTCAAATAGCAAAATGCAGCCATCCCGCACATTCCCATCTTTCACACAAGGAAATAGTCGATAGCAGCTGCGCGCTATTGACATACCTCCGCTGCTACTACTCCCCTCGACTCCAGGCCATTGTCTCAACTACATCCCAGAGTCTTATCCCCCTCTCTTTTTTCACCTTCTGGGATAGCCACCACCACCGACGCAGTCTGGGCGATCATCCATATCGCATATTTTTGCTCCTCCTCCGAGATGCCACTTCCAGCCAAGAAGACAGTGACCTCCTCCTCCGCCATATTACCGAGGCCTTCAATCTCAAAAAAGAGGACGAGTCTCAGATTTTCAAGCGTCTCCTCTGCGATAAAAAACTCACCTGTCCAATCCCTTACCTTCCGGAACCTACTCAGTGCATACAGTGCGTGCACTGCCGCGGCTTCTACGCCTGCATAGCCGAGGGGAAGACCATGAGATGGTTCAGAGGAATCGAGAGCCATGTACAATGGGGGAAAAGCGACTGTGTCGAAAAGGAAAAACAGACTCACCTCCAGGATGTTCAGAAAAAGGATATGAATTCCATCGTATGGGGGATCAGGATACTTCGGGGAGGAGGCCAAGATGTGCAGAGATACCGGATCATCATGGAGAAAGGCTGGAAGCCCTCTCTCCAGAATCAACCCGAGTTTCCAAACGGCATCCCGCAGCCCATTCCCCAGGATGACTTTCACCCTCCACACTGGATTCCTTCTCGCACATCCCGCGCACTCATTTCCTATCAGGTTCTCCGTACCGCCAATGAGAACCAGAAAAGATCAGAGCACCGCCACCTGCTGCGCTCACTTGTAATCCCTCCACTGAACGGCAAGGAGTTCTCTCAAAATTCTCCTGGCTGGAGGAGAGAGATACTGCTCTCCAGGTTCCGGTCCGCCGCGTTCAGGTACCTCTCTCATGCCGAAGACCTACTGAACAGAAGTGATCAATCGGTCAGGAAGGCACTGACAAAAGAGTACGTTTAAACTTTCTGTTCCCCCCCGTTCTTCTCCTTCAAGCGGTGGAGCTGATTTCCCCCCCCAATTTTTTATTTTTATTTTTTTTTAGTGCTCACTACGAAATGAACCCCATTCAGCAGAGCACTGTACACTCATACGGTACCCCCTTTGTGAGGATGGTCTGCATGATTGTCCGGTGGTGGGATCTCGCGGCATACAGCAACATCGACTTTGGTTCATGGAAACTTGTCTTCTATTCGGAGGATCATGCCTCTCTGTTTCAATCCCTGATCTACTGGATACGACCCGCAGAGGCTGCAAATCCAGAAGACTATCGCGATCTCCCCTCCGTTGACACCCTTGCTCCTCTGGTTCACAAAATTTCCCGTTTTTGTTGGAGATGGAAGCTCGACGAAACAGATACCGAGGCCGGTCTCTCGCAGCTGGAGGAGGCAGAGCTCCTCCTTATGCTCAACACAGATGGTACCCTTGGCCGCGCAAGAGATATGACCCAGCAGTGTGCTATGGCCTGCCGTCTCTTCCTCGACACCTCTCTTCTATCTGCATTCTTCACAAACGAAGACGGCTACAAATTTCCTCCAGAAGAGAGCAAGGTTGCGGCACCGACTGCCAAAGGTCGTCTCACTGTTGTACAGCTTGATGAAGAAGATCAAGCAGAAGAAAGGGAAGAGCAGGCCAGATTAGCTCAAGCCGACAACGACGCAGCTTCCACTGCCTCCATCCTTATTCGAAACACTGCCTCCGCCTCTCAGCAGCCGCAGCAGGGTCCATTCAAACCCACTGTCATGGTATCAAAGCCTTCTTTACCAGCTTTTGTTCAGTTCAAGCAGCCCGCACAGCAAAAAAAACCCTGTACTTGTGTACGTTCCCCCCTCCCCCTCCCTCAAATTTGAGCCTTTATTTATTTTTTTATTTTTTTTATTTTTTTTTCCCCCCCATTCTCCAGAAATATAGAGGCCGACAAGTGCTATACAAGCAAAATAGATGAAGGATTTGCATATGCCGTTGTCCAGCGCCGATGGCGTGCGCTAGACAAAATTAGTCGAAATGAACGCACCGGAACGGAAGCCTCATGGGAACGGAATGGATCGGTTCTCAATCTTCTGTACTGCGGCGATCGAATACGCCTGAATCTTTTCCAATGGCATCAAAAGGCCAGGGAAAAACTGGCTCAATTGGACCATCTCGTCGAGGCCGTCTTCAAGGGGGTGGATGTGCGCTATTCTGCCTACACCCATACCGCGCTGGAGGATCAATTTGCCGAAGATAGGTCACTCTTTGACCGCCCAAACAACATCCAATATTTCTCAACCTTTGTCGTGCACATTAACCGCAGCATCGAACAAGGTTCCGGTGTCCTATTTACCCCTTCCAGCTGCAATCAGCTCCTCAATTCCATTCACACCCTCGACAATGCCATCCTCGATCTTATATTTGCCTATGCCGGAGTTCCCATGCGAAGCTTTCAGGCTGCCAATCTCAAGCATCGCGCCATCGCAGATGGATCCAGTCACAAGCGAAATCTGCGCCTGCTGGAAAGCCATGGATTCATTACAAATCCCCCGCAAAACAGAATAGACATCGCGACTACTATGCCTTCTGGGTTCTGCCCTCAAAAATCACAAACGCTCTCACTTTCAGTATTGGGGTTCTCCGTCCGGCGGTGATTAGCCAGCTTCGCAAGCTTGACACCGGAAACACCCTCGTGTTCCACACCGTTGAGCACTTCATGTTCGGTCGATACCCCCACTTTGGCAGCACCAATCCCCCCCGCCCAATGAAAAATTTGTTAACGGTATTCTCAGACAGGGTATCATGCCTGGATCTGACGCTCGAACCCAGCGGCAAATCATCAACGCCATCATTCGAGAGAAGCGGCCGGATCTTGCTCGACCAATACATGGAACCGACCTCCCATCTCTTGTCGACATTTGCAGCCAGCATTCCCGCTCAACGGGAGACGCCATGTATGCTCCCACCGAAGTTTTCCGGACAACAGACCAGCCAATGGAGGCCGCTCGTCACTGCGCTGCTCTCGGTGCAGCCATGCAGAAAATGCATGATTCTCTAGATCCATCGCTCGCTCAACTTATGAGACAGGATGGCTCATCTGAAGAAACCCCCAACAATTCCATCAGCGACACTCTCCGCTGCGCTATGTGTGCCTGCATGGCATCCTATCAGCTTCATTGTCCCGGTACAGCTCAGAGAATATTGCGCGAGAGGCCCTATCAGTTTGGTATTGAGGTATGAATTCTTTTTTTTTTTTTTCTTTTTTTTTTTTTCCTGTACCGTTAAACCCCCCCCCAATCTAAATATTATGCTAAAAATAGGCTACATTGTCAAGGCCCAGTCTTCCTGAGCAACAACGAATGTGGACCGATATCGGCGACTCAGTGTTGATTGCAGTCGTCACGCAGCTTGTATTTGGTAATTCCAAAGCACCCGTACTTGCTGGGACAGGAATCTTTGACCAGATCACGCCCTATACGGTAGCTACGGGGATTTTTATTGTGAGTCTCCTTGTGCTGTACCACTCATTCCCGCCGTTCATTCACGAAACCGTTCCCCCCAACTAGATTGATTTTGTGATTGGAGAATGGTTGACGGGAACCTTCATGGCCGCAGATTTTGCTCGCGATCCAAACAAAATTTCCAAGATCGCCACTTTAGAAGAGTCCCTGAAAAAATTCAAGGATAACAGCGTTACCAACAAGAACTGGCTCAATTTCTGCCGCAAAGTGTATGAGTTTGCCTCTGACCGTCCCAACAACGACAGAACGGTAACGGTGCCCGACTCTCAGTTGGTCGACCATCCCGCCCCACCTTCAGAACCAGAGGAAGCTGTGGAGGTTCTCCGGATGGCAAGGAAGCCAAAGAGAACGGCCAAGAAACGGAAGCGTGTTCCAGACACGGATTCAGAAGCGGAGTTTTCCACATCCCCAGTGCCAGACAGAGAACGTGGTTGATACTCATTTCAAATCATAAAGACAACAATGGTGAAGTATTGCCGTCAAATGGAACCAAATCGGACAATCTTTAGCTGAGCTCTCCGGCGATGCAGAGACATTGGAATTTTGAAAGGAAATACCATTTTGTTTATATATTGTATCTTTAAATATATGTCCTCAATGATTAATGGAATCTGATGAATTAAAGCTCCAAACATAGAAATAACTTATATACAAGCAACGTACAGTCAAGCCAAGGAAGCAGGAAGTTCGACTGAAGTCAAGACTCGATATGAGCGCCCAAATTCATTCAAAGACCAAAGCACCTGACTTGATGTTTTGGCGCTAAATCTTTCTAGTCTTTCGTTGATCCCCCCCCTGCTTACCTATGCCGGACATTTCCCTCTTGTAAGTATTCCTTGGTGTCTTATTTAACCCTCGATATGTACTCATACTGTGGCAGACTTGCTGAGCTCTCCAGTGATCCGGCTCCTTTACCCCAGGAGAATGTTGGACTCTTACAAGTTGTCATCACTCAGCAACGTCGCCTCATTTACGACTCAAAAGATGGCCCAGTAGTAGTTGAGGGTCTTGCCCTGAGCAACTTGGAATTTGATACCATTGTTTCAGGCTTAGGTATGTTGCATTGGTGCTTAGTTTCTTTGATACTGACTTATCATACTTCAGAGCGGCAAACACATCAAAATTCTGAACCTTCTTTTTGACGCGACCGATGACCGACTTGAAAACAATCTTTATCATAGCATTTTGTCGAATACATGTACCAGATGCAAAATACAATCCTAGTGAGAACAAGAATTAGAGTGAGAGTGGACACACTTTTGAGAATTATTTTGAGCGGGAAGTTTTGAGGAGCTCGGAGGGGCAGTAGTCTTGATGGGCGGACAACACACACCAGGAGGGGTCAGTGCTCAGTAGAAACTTTGACAGTGTTTGTTACGGCCCCTGTTATGTTCAAGTGACTTTTGAGGCCGAAAAGAGGATGGCGTTATATCTCGGTCCACAAGAGGCTCGAATATTGGGCCGGACAAACTTTGGTGTCCTTAAAGCATTTAGAATTAGTAGTATAGCACGTCTCATCCAGTGCCTGCAACTCATCTGTCTTGCCTTCCAATTGATCTTTTTTTTTTTGTTAGTCACAGCCTGGCCGCCGATATATACGCTCAAGGAAAATTATACGCTCAAGGAAAATTCAACAGCGCAGTTTCGTACATGACGAAAGCCATGCAAGACAAGGACAATGTCACTGACATTTTCATTAGCTATGCCTTTGTCCAGCATACTGACCACGATGCACTGTCTGTGCTCCAAGATGGGAAAGCGAGAGGTTCAGAAGGATCTTCCGAGTCTAAGAGTGATATTGTTTTTTTGATAGTCATATACTGTTCTACGTGAACGGCTACCAATTGAGCAGCTTGGTCCAAATGTCTTTGACGGACCACTCATGGGCAAATTTTTCCAAAAATCCAAAACGAGGCCGTACATACGCGTTCTGAATCCGGCCAGTCCTCACGGGTAACATATCCAGATGCTTGTTTGCGTGTGTTTATAGAACCACTTTTGTTATTTGAGGAGGTAGCAACATAGGTGTATGAAGAGGCGGAAATGGTTGTTTGTGGATGACTCCGAATCGCAGGAAGCAAACGGGCTTGGTCCTGAGATGTTACCGTGGAGTGAGATACCAGGGTATCTTGAGAATGAATATGGTCAGTGAAACCTAAAAACAAAAAAACCTGCTTACCTGGTAAGTCGAATCTAGATGCCGTCCTAACAACTGTGCACCGATTGAGAAGAGACCACCGCGAAGCAGCAGATGCTACTACTCCGGCGAGCCCAATATGGTCTACCTATGGAAGGAGTCCAATGGACTAAACTTGTGTGGACGCAGGAGAAGTAGAGGCCCAAAAGTCTGGACAGCAAAATGGGGGACTCTGGATAAGGGACATATGACGAGAAACTAGAAAAAAAAAGACTGCACTCAGGCAAAACATATTGAAACCCGAATCAACCTAAAGTTTCATTTGCTGTCAAGTGTCCCGCTACAAAGAGCCTGGAGATTGTAAAGAGTGTTCGAGCGGAATATGCGTCGGGTGAGGAGAACTTTTGCTATCTGGACCAAAGACAATTATTGAAGTTATTGCTGGAAATTTGTCATAGGTCCACGTAGCTAGTTGCGAGTATTGTGCGAGTATTCTGACGGGTGAGAGATTGAGAATATGAATGGACCTAGACAGTGATGAGAAATAAACATACTCATCCATGAAGGATACGTACTACCGGGCTTTGTAAAGAAAATATGTTCTAAGGTTGGTAAACTGGGGTTCTGGTGTCTGAGAACTTTAAGGAAAGCGGAAGACGGGAAAGGTGAAGTGCTGGGAGATGAAACAGTCAGACAAAGAATGAGAAATAGAAAAAAACGACACACTTTTGGGAATTTGACAAGAGCTGCTGCAGTCTATGAAAGTTGCATCACGCATCAAAAGGTCATTGCAAAAATGTCCAACGCTTGAGCTTACAAAACCCGGACATGAATCGGAAGCTAGAAAAAAAAACAGGACGAAGAAGATCAACTAAAAAGAAACAGAACAGAACAAAGCGCAAAAACTCACATCTCTCCCCATTCGCCGCTCTGCTTGACACCCTCAGAACGCTCCGCAGTTGGTACGACGGCACTCCGAATCCTGCATATACACCTACCAAAGGCGTAACTCTCGCCCAAGCTCTTCACCATTCTGGCATTCAGGACGCCCATGCTATCTTGGACGAGTTCCGGGCAGTGATGTCCACCCTTACATCGCTCGCTTCTTATTATAACGACCCAGATCTTGACGAGGAAGAAGGCGGTGGTGTTGGCGGAGATGACAGTGATGATGATGATGCAGACAATTCGGGAGGAGATGGTCCAAATGACGATGAAGACGACAACGACATGCTTCGCCGACATGGCTTGGGGGATCTGGAGGTCGGAAATTGGGATCAGAGCAAAGGTCGAGGCAAGAATTGGGGACAACGAACTGGTGGTTAACATCAAGGGGTCCGCAGAGCTAAGGACCTGACTCCGAATCCCTCAGAGATGTCTGATCTGCCTCAGGAGGGAGATGTGTTGATTTTATGGGAGTGCAATCCCTCAGCGACGCCTGGAGCTTTGATGACTCGGATGAGGGCATGGTCGTCATGGAACCAGGGGCACCTGATTCCTTGCTTGGTCTTTCTCCAGCGCAACAGATTGCTCTGGAGTGGCTTGAGTGTCATTATCCTTCACCTTCTCTCCGTTCCTTTTCATGTTCTTCTGCAACCCTCTTACACCCTCCGTCTTCTGTATCTCCTTTGCTATTCCCGCCAGCTCCATCTCTACTCCCATCAGAGCCTATGGCCAATTTCATGGGCACTACATTGGACGAGACAGTCAATGACTTGTGTCATCATCCAAACTTTGCTTTCCTGCACTCTAATACTTACAAGAGTGGAGGCAGGAAAAGCGGTCATCATGGCGCTGGAAGATCTTGGCTGGGCGCAGTGTACATTCACATAGACGCCTTCATTGAGGAAGGGCTCTGCTTCATTGATAGAGATGGGACAGGGAAGTGCTTTTGTTGTGTGAAAACGCAAATGGAGCCTACTATTCTCAATCTATGAATTTGTTAGGGTCTTCCATTCCTGGACCTCTTTTAATGTTCAACAAATGTTAGAAGATTCCAAGAAAATACAAATACAGAAGGATCAACGTAACTAAACTTGAATTTGGTGGTAACTTTGGCGTCCAAGTCGGTTTTTTGAGATTTTACATAACCAATGTTCTGCATCGATCATATCCCAACCATATAGACTAGAGTTCCAATGTCGATTAAGCCATCCGGTATATGTTTCAAATGCCGTGCACAAATCATCCAAATTGACTTTGGGAGGTTTTTTCCCCTTTTCAGTCACAACGGCAGGAAGAAGTCCGAGTGTTCGTAATCCGGAAACCCCACCAGCGTTGACCTCTCGAATACCCTTTAAGAAATCTTGTTGATCAACGGTGAGAGCATTTGCCTTCGCATAGTCAATCGCAATCTGAAAAGCACGCAAAGAGCCGAGCCCACGTAAATCCTTGTGTTTCTTCAACATCATCATAAATTTATAGAAGGTCATGGGCTTCGACTCAATCAGCCAGGAGTTGAGTGATGGATCGCCAGACGCGTTCCAGTATTTCTGAGCGTTTGCAAGAGAGACTGTAGGGGAAGCTTGGCCATAAGATGCGGGCTTACAAAAGGACATGCTATCAAGGTCCCAGCCGTGAGTTGTCGATGCCTGGTTTCGCACCTGCTCGAAGTGCTCAAATGAGCTGAATATTGGGGAGTAGTTCATAAGGAATTCAGTGGAATGGGTGAGTGAACGAGCAATCAGAACGCTAAAAAAACCAGTGCGAGTACGAAGCAGGTTGTTTCCAAAAGCTCCAGTAGAAACAAGACGATAGCGAGAGGGAGCAAATTCGCGAAAGGGATAGCGCTGATCCGCATTTTGCATCACCTCTGTAAGGAAAGAGATATAACCCGAATTCTCGGACGATGGTCCAGGAAGTCGAGCAGGGCCTAAGCGATCAGGGCTTAGACAGGCTAGACAGTAAGACAGCTGTCTGATCAAATCCATGAAGACTCTGGGAGTCTGGGGTTCGGACGCACTTGAGGATGACAACGATCCTCCTTGTGGTTGCTGGAATTGAACAGTGGAGTTAGATTCAGAAGTCGGTGATGGTAGGGGTAAAAGTAATGGGCTGTGCTTCTCAGCAGAAGCTGCGGCCAAGAGATCAGCAAAAAGTGAGACTTGTATTTCTGAGCGTATCTTCTGAGCAACCTCGTTTATTTTTTGTAGGCATTCTAGGATGGCTGGAAGATCTTCAAGACGGTGCACATTCTCATCAATCCTGGCTATCAGAGCCGAAGCCAAGGGCACAGTCTGGCTTTCTGGACCCATGACGTGATAGGAAACATTTCGACAGGCTCTCCAAACGTCTTCGACAACCAAAATGCCAACTCCGAAACGATCCAACAAAGCTCGAGCCAATAGCACCCCACTTTGAGCTTTCTCCGTGCTGTCTATTCCAAACCAGGAAAGAACACATGATACAGCCTTCAAAGCAGACGAGAGTCGTAGATTTTTGGGATAGGAATGACGTTGGTTTACAACAAGAGAAAACACCGGAGAATCATCGGTGGAGAAGCACTCCGGCATATATTTGTGCGCGGGAAGCTGTTGCGTTTCCGACTGAACCTCGAGCCAACTTTCTATGTCGCGCACCAAGCGGTGAAAAAAGTTGGCTTCCGTATAGCTGTTCGGGTGTTCGATAGCCGCATTTCTCTCTGCAAGAAGATGCTCCCATAGGAGTATGTTGACCAGAAGGCGGTCCTGACGGAATGGTCTAATCTGGGAGGAGTAGTACAATTGGTGCTGGTCCAGTAGACGATAGGTATTGGCAAGGGAATATAGATTATTTGTTTGTACGAGGGGAATGGGTTCTTTGCCGCACGATAGCTGTAGGTCGGTCTCGATTTGAGCAAGTTCGCTTTCCAGATGATATAGCTGAATTACGCCTGCAAGAGGTAGAGCAGATATTGAATCTGGATTTCGTTTATAGATAGAGATTTATCATGCAATGGCAAAATATTTCTTACCAGCTCCTGAGACTTTCTCGGATTGTCCTTTCCCCATCTTTTTACTACTACCACCTTTACCATTACCGTTATTGCCACTCCCACCATTTTGTGTGTTACTTGACAAGGGGGGATGTCGTACAGCTTTACCCTTACCCTTATTGCCGCTTCCACCATTTTGTGTGCTACTTGACAAGGGGGGATGTTGTACAGCTTTACCCTTACCCTTATTGCCACTCCCACTATTTTGTGTGTTACTTGACAAGGGGGGATGTCGTACAGCTGGAAGCGCAGTCAGAAAGCTAACAAGGTCAATGATTCCAAAGTTCAATTTACCTGGACCTCGATATTTACGGCGAAAGTCGAATGAGGGATCATCGTCCAAAATACGCTGCATTTCATCTGACGCGTGACAGAGAGGAATGTGATCACAGCTTTCCAACCTCTTCCTCTTCCAGAGTTCCTGCTGAATCTGTATAGCAGCGTTATTATAGGGTATCTCCGTCTTCTCATCAGTCTTCCACATTGCTAATTGTTCCTCGGGAGTCAACGTCTCCCACCCCTCATACACCTTTCCTTCCTCTGTATCGCTCCCAGTCCATCCGGGACCTAGCGGCCAGGATTCAGGACGCTTTCGGACACCATCAACAACCATGGAGAACGACGACAAGAAAAGTTCTTTGTCAATGCGAAATGCAGCAGAAGCCGGTGCCTGTCTTGCAAAGAATAAGGCCAGCTCCAAAGTACTGCGAGCGTTATGGTTGAGATACGAGCGAGGTTCCATGAAAGTGAGGCCGTCGGCAAAATAGTTCCCGGATTCACATGTGGACTGTTGAAAGACATGGGGTCTAACAAGTACGTTAGCTCAAGATCAAACAGAGACACTCCAAAGATAGGATCTTACCTTGCAGTTCTCATCATTGGCGTGACGGTCAATAGTCCGTTGCGAGGAGTAATGTCAATTCCGGCTAGCGCAACCCGTGAGATCCCATCAAGCTCTGTACCGGCAGGATAAAGAATGAATGTGAGGCGTGTATAAGGCTTTGAGGAGCGGTTGAAGGATTTTTTTGCAACAGCTGGTGATCCTCCGTGAAAATGAATGCCGCAGAAGAAGATGGAACAGAGGTCATCCAACCTCCAATAGCAGCCCATGTCCATCAAGGTGAAATACTCATCTTCAACGTCTTTGTGTCTTGGTGTGAGGTTCTTCATTTCACTGACCCAGTTCTCGTGGTCACGATCGTCAACGTGAGCTTGGCCAAAGCTCCCGAGGTCCGATATAGCCGTGGTTTCATTTCCCAAAACTGAGAAAGTATTTTAGATTAGGTTAATCAATGAATGGTCAAACTCACCCCGCTGTTGCTCAACATCTTTTATTTTCAATGATGCAACGTTGAGCTGACCCGTTGTCCAGTACACGTTTTCGTGAGATCCAAGCCGGGGGCAGTTAGTGAGATCTGCTTGAGCACGCATGATCTCTTCCATATCCAAATGAACCTTCCGAATCCCTTTCAGCCCAGATTCCACGCCTGTCTAGGTCCCGGAGTCAGCAAATCCAAGAACCAAAAAAAGTGAATCTACCTCAATCAAACGCTTCTGTAATTTCCGGCTATCATCTAGCTCAGCTGTATATTGTTTTGAGTTGCCTGCGGGTCCCTCGATGTTTGGGATGGCCTGATATGTGACCCCAACTGCGTAGGAACGATCGGAGTTGTTTAGACTTTTCGTACCGAGTTGTTCAAATCGGATGCCACCCTTTCCTTCTCGATGTTCTTCGCCGATGAGATCCTCTTGAAGACTCCGATGATTTTCCTCCTCCTCTTCATTTAAATCTTCCCTTTTCACATGTTATTAGTTTCAAAGACCTCTCCGGGTATGTATAGCACGAACCTGCACAAGGACCATGATTTGAGGATATCGTCTTTCATCTCACCGCTACCGAATCGATTCCTCCAGAAGATAAAATCATTCCGATTAGGGATAGCCTCAAAAAAACCTGAAAAATCTTCTAAGTTCAATCTCGACCAATAGGTTAAGAGAGAAAACGTACCAAGTGCGTCACGCTTTGTCATATTTCCCGGTATCGAACGACCTGCGCACCATTTATTGAGCTGAACCATTGACTCCTTGTCAAAATCCAGAACAATAACAAAAACGTTTCCAATTTGAGTATGTTCATCGTATCGAATCTTGGGATGAAGAAGTTTGGTTGTGTAAACACGACCAAGGATAGGATTGCGAGTGGGAGGTGTGATATCCGTGTAATCGGATGGATTCGGCCAACGTTCGACCCGTTTGCCTTTCTCCACTGCCTTTCGTTCTCGCCTTGTCTTCTTAGAGGCTGGTTCTAGGCGGTACGACTTATCCTTGACTGGTCGGCGCCTCTTGCGACCAGGAGAAATCACTTCAGAAGCTCCGGTAGCTGAGCTGTGATCTGTGTCACTCTCCGAATAGTCGTCGGAGTCGTCCAAATCGTCCTCGAAACTGTTCCCTCCGATGCGATAAGGAGGAATCAATACAGAGTCCAGAACTTGCCTGGATCCTTGAAAAGGAGAAGGTTTTGGCGTTGGAAGCATGTTACTGAGGGGAAAACTGTGGCGGTGGAGAGTAAGGTGATAAGCCTAAAGGAGAATGCTTACTAACGGAATCTTTGAGGGGTCCCGCAAGTCCGAAAAGCCCGTAATTTGAATAGATGCAGAGAATGCTTACTAACGAAATCTTTGAGGGGGTCCCACAAGTCCGAGAAGCCCGAATTTTGAATAGACTGACGCACGGGGTGTTGAACTAGGAAATGCACAAAAAAAGGGTGTATTTTGAGCGGTGAGATACAAGAAGAATCCTTTATATCAAATACTACATGAACCTATAGAATGGGCAGCGTAAGTCAGAGCGTAACAAGGTGTTGAGAAGATCAGACGGATATATTGATGGACGAATGGCCTTGGCACTAGAAGGTCTGGGTGTAGCAATAACGTGCAACCTAAACGTTTCAAAAAGTCCAGCATTAGCTATGAGCTGATGATGTCATAGCTTTTTTCACAAAAGCTATGGCGTCATGAGCCATCCCCTTCAAGGACGACATGTGTGCTGCTAGAGGCTGGATGTTCTGTATTCCGGGTGGCGGTAAGAGAACATGGCAATGAAACGCCGGTTTTTGCGGGAACGATAAGACTGGCGGCAAATGCAATTCCCGCGTCGTCAGAGGCAGAGGCAGAGGCAGTAGCAGCAGCACCTTCACCCGTCCTAAGCACACTCCAAACATCCGGTCTCCGATCATCAACCACCTTCCTTGTCCCCGCCTGAAACCTTCCTTGTCCCCGCCTGAGCCAACAACTTTCTTTCCAACGCATCCAAACCACTTTCCGACGAAGTCATTGTTCAGTCTCTGTAGCGGTGTGGAGGTAGGGGTTGGAATGGGAAGGTGAGAGGGAGCCAAAAAGACTCAGCGACGTGAGTCGTTCGGTCTCGATGGTGCTGTAAGGTAGTAGGTGGGCTTGAAGGGGCCAAGATGGCCAGGCAAAGCCAAACAAACGAGTCCGTTGGTCTTGCTGGCGGTGCAGAAGCTGGGAGGAAGGTTGGGATGGGGTGCAAGAATCGCCAGGAAAGGGGTGGAACAGTGGAGGTTTTGATTCCGGGAATCGAGCGCTTTCGCTGTGGAGGAAATACAAATGTCAGTCTCAGTTTGAGTTTTAAAAGACAAAAACTTACCATCGTGTTTTGCGAGACATCATCAGAGCCTTGCTGCGTCGTCCGTGGCCCTTTCCTCTGCTTCTTTCTCCTTTACGCCCTTCCGCATCCTTGTCTGTCCCTCCTAGAATCCACTTCCGCTGTCGCTGTTGTTGCCATTATTTGGAAGTGCTGATAGAGAAGTTGGATGGAATGGGAACAACGAGACTGTAAAGTCTGGGATTTAACTGCGTATAAGGGGCGGAATGGATCGGCAGAGAGACAAGAGGATGTAGATGAAGGAAGAGAAGTCACGCCAAGCGATGGTCACGTGACTCTGGTCGCAAACATCACAGCCAGCCCTCTACGTCGTTCGCGTATTCCCCGACAACGTACTCAACCACCAAACCATAGGGTTGCCAATGAGATAAATCTGACGGTGATCCTTGACCCAAAAGTTCTGTTTTAGACGCGGTCAGTGTGAAGAAGAAAAAGAGAATAGATTGAATGAACGTACTATTCCTCGTCTCAATCTCGGCCATGCATCCGGTCTCAAATCGCAAAGATGTCGATCGGTCAACCCAGCATTAGTAGTCCACATAACCTGCTGGAGTTCCAAAAACTTGGCAAAAAAGCCAGGAAGGCGATAGTTCACTTTCGGTGCATCGGCAGGGACTAGGCAGCTAGACATCAGCGACAGAATATAAGGACGAAGAAAAGACTTACGTTCGGGATGCGTAGCCGTCTCTACGAACCACAGCGAATTCATTCTGACCGCATTTTTGTTACACGTAACCTCTTGCTGCTCAAACCCCCACTCGGGAAGTTTGACCTTGTGCGAAAAGAGGTAACACCCTGTCAACGGATGTCTCAGCCGAAACTTGGTCCTCAAAGTCCTCAACCTCTTCGCCGCCTCCCGATCCTTTCCCCCCCTACTCGCTTTCTCGTCAATCTCTACAATCCAATCGTCGTTCGCGTCGCCTGCAAACCCGGGCGCTCCATAAGCAGACACTTCGTTTTGGAAATCAACTTCTGAAACTGGAGGTCGGAAGTCGTGCGAATGGAGATGTTTTTCAGTCGAGATGTGATAAAGTTTGATGCGCATTCCGTTGGTAATGTATCTTAATCCCTCCTATTATTCGGCGATGACGGGAGGATCGATATGCATCGCGTTCGTGACTCGCCAGTCATTGTTTTGGTCCCGATGAGGGTAGAGCGTGATTTGCTGTTGCTTCGACCCGGTGGGGTAGACGGAAGCATGAGAGTGGAGATATCCACCCTGCGTGTTGTAGTGTCGGATGGAGATTTCTGACCCGAGGGCGATATCTAAGGAAAAAAGAAAATTAGATACAACCCCCAGAAGAACCTCATAAAAAACTTACCTGCAAAGGTATCCTGCATACCGCGCCCGCCGAGCGTATGTTGAAACTCGGAGCTCATAAACCCATCTCCTTCACCAGAACTTCCCAGGAGCAAGAAACGAACCTGGAACATGATCATGTAGAATGTGATGGGGATGAGGATGAGACATAATGCCCTGGCCATAAAGTGCCGAATGAACAGCTTTGGAGAAACACGAATGTCGGTGATGAGGACCCAGAGTTGATAGAGCGTGCTGCACCCGACGGTTGCAATGGTGAACAAGCCAACCCATTTACAGCTGACGACAGCGCCGAGAGATAGACCTGAGAGAACGAGCCAAGCCCACCACGACTCTGTGAACGGCTTGTGTTTATCTTCATTACAAAAACCGACCCAAGCGAAAGTCGAGAGGGAGGTAAAGAAAATGAGGGGCGAGTCGAGTAATATGTGCCGTGACTGCGTAACGAGACCGTTTTCAAAGGTAATGAAGAGGGCAGCGAGGAGGGAAGTTGTGGCTCGGCAGTCGAGAGCACGAAGAGTGAGATGTGCGAGGGGAACAGTGGCGACACCTAGAAGAGCTGGGACCATACGCATGGCGACGTAAGGTACATGTTCGTAGACTCTGCAAACACCAAATTGAGCTTTTGGAAATAAAAAAAGAACAGAAATCAAGAAGGCGTACTTTCCAATATCCTTGAAGTCAAAATGACCGTCATATCCAAACAAAAACGCAGCCAGAGTAATCAACAATTTAGCCAGCGGCGGATGGACGTCCACAAAATGCTGCGTTTTAATGTATCTGCTTGCGAATTTTCCAAAGTGGACCTCATCGAAACTAGTGCAAACGAGACATTGTCAGTCATAGTCGGACACAGACAGACATGCAACTTACACAACACTATTCGGCCTCGAAATTTTGTACAACCTCACTGCGGCTGCCACCAATACCAAACCGACCAAAAGCTTGACTTCTCCAGATGTCAAGTTTAGTCCTCCAGACGGAAACGAAGATTTTGATTTTCCAGGAACATATCCCTTCGAAGCAGCTTCCCTGCGTGCATCCGCGTCCAAGTGGTCTTGTCGAGCATGAGGGAATCTTGCTGAAGTCGTCGTTGGAGGATACCCTGCTCCGAGAGGCGGTGAAGCTGGCCGTCGGGCTCGAAAGCCGCCAGACATTGACTAGATCGTTGAGAGAACAAGAAATTAAAGTCTCGGAATTATTTAAGGAAATTTGAAAAAGGAAGGACGGGTGGCGATGATGACCGTTGGCAGCGAAAAGAGTAGACGTGGTGATATCTTGCCGCTGCATTGCCTATTTAATCCTATCTTATCTGATTCGTGCTTATCATCATCTTATCTGTGCCACTTGTGTCACACTTTTGGCCGTCAGCAATGAACATGGCATTTATCAATGAGAGAGGTCAAAAAATTGGTATGGATCATAATTTACTCTACGTCGAGTCCCGTTTACCCGTACCCGCGAAAGGAGACCAGCCATATGGCCAGCTAGTCATTTTAGGAATCACTCTGGAGTCTTCCGAGTCTGACTTGAACTCGCAGAGCGATTATGTTTTTGGAAGCATTTGCTTTTATGCCCTCTCTTCCTCCTCAACGTGCTTACCTCGTACTACACTCAACACACTTCTTCACACCGCTAGTGAGCGTGGAGCGCGTCGGGTATGAGTAAATATGTTTACGCTCGTACCTGAAGATGATAACCATCTCTGGATCCATCATATAAGTAGCCCGAAGTCCACAGAGCTCCTTCTCCCTCCAAATCGCTGGCAGATTTCTTCAGAACCGCCCGGTGCGCTTTGAACGACGAAAAACTCTTGACATACAACTCTGCCCATTCGGAACCCTCTGCTCTCACAAGTCATGTCTTTCCTAAACCTTAGCAGCGGCATTTTCATTCTGTATCTGCTCCTCAATTTCTCCCATGTATGGGCGATACCTCTCTCTGCACCAGTGAGTCGGCCGTTAGAACCATATCTATTGACTCACTTTCTCTACCACTCTGCAGAGCAACCACAACCTCCAATCTTCTCCTTCTGATTCGTCCACCTACATCGATCCTTCCTCCCAATATTTAAACCCTCGAGGCCAAACCAACGAAATCAAACCCGAAATAAAATCACCTCTCACTCTTCCCCCCGAGGCAGTGAAATCGCAACACAACTTCCTCGGACCATCGGAAAGCTTCTGAAACATCTCCAGGACGCCGCAGGTAGTGATTCCATCGCGTTTGATCCCAAATCAAGTCTCGTCAACCCGATAGCGGAAGAATCTGCGGAGGAAAAAGGGAAGACGCCATACAAAGTGTTCAAATTCACTATCAATCCTCCCCTCGACGTGGCCCAAGGCTCCGAAATCGGGAGGCTTGTTGTCCAAGTTTAAGAGACCGGTTGTGCTTTCTGGGACTATCAAAGTTCCGAGGAAGAGTGACTTGAATCAGCTTGCTTGGGATAGTTATGTGGGTATAGTGGTGGATGAGTCGGAGAAGGTGATTGTAGTGCAGGTTATTGGGGACAGGGTTATGGTGAAGGTATATTTTTGGCGCTTTACGCTGTGATTTAAGTTTCTCATTTTTTTTAAACCTCTAGAATGCTCCTCTTCAAGGGAATGCGAAATCTGAACCGGAAGGGAATGCGAAATCTGTCAAATTCGCAGACTGAGCAGAGCGGTCTTCGAGAAATGTGGATTAAGATAGAATACTCTACTAATGAGCAGTTTTGTAGTATTGAGAGTTAGCCTGGCGTAGCGCCTGTGTCGTTGTTCATGAGCGCTAAACGAAATATCATATGTTTTCCACCTCCCTTCGCCTTTACTGAGGACTCCCAATCACTATGTCTGATGAGGAAGGATCCCAAATAGCCCACAAAAAACGTCGCTTACAAGGGGCATGTGATGAATGTCGGAGACGAAAAAGTAAGCTGCAAAACCGCCCACTGTAAACAAAGACTGACTCGGATGGTGCATAACCGCTTTCCAAAAAGTCAAGTGTAAAAGACCCTACATTCTGAAAATATATCTCTCCTCCTCATTACGAATATAAATTTCTTTAGGCGACAGTTCTAGCAGGTCAGGAAATACTTGCTCGTCCTGTTTAGCATTCAAGACCGAATGCACCCATTTCTCTGCGTCTTCTCGGAAGGTAGGAAGGGTCTCGATTCTATTTTTTTCCCATTCCTCTATGACACAGCCCTATTCCCTTGCGCGTTACTAGAAACGTGGGCCGCCAAAAGGTACCCCAAAGACCATTCCATCGATAGTCAAATCCATTGTCTCTATAGGCGAATCCTATGAACCTCCTTCAGAATTCGCTACTGCGAAAAAATTGATCATTGGAATTGCTGAATACGCTCGCGGCTTGGTGGAAGAAAACAGCCATCTTCGTCAGCAACTTTTACGTTTTGAACTACCGCAGCAACCGCAGCAACCCTACCCGTCTCCGAGCTATACAATGCCGGCGAGTCTCGCCGAGATCCCTTCTGCTGCTGCCGGTGTAATAGCTCCTCATTCTCCCGAAAACAACATTGTTCAAGTTCCTCCTGGGTCGTATTTAGATATTGACTTTCACGCCATCGACGGTCTCAGTGAGCACATGCAAAATCTCAAGATTGATACTACTCAGGACAGATTTTTCGGCGGATCATCGTCTGTGACACTCTTGAAGACGGCTATTGATCTTAAACACGAGCTAAGCAAAGATGATACATCTCCCTCCTCCTCCCCATCTTCCCCCTCCTTATCCGAGCCAGCTTTGGAAAACGATGTCTCGCTTCCCCAGAAAGCCAATTTCGCCAACGATAATAAAGAGTTTCGATGAAGACCGGAATTTTGGGCTATTCATCCGGTAAAATTTTCAGTTCTCGGGAGATTCCATTCAAAATAACCCGAGGATATTCATCCTTTTCATTCTATACTAGTGGCAAATTATCCCCTCTAATACCTCTCCACCTCTCATCTTCCCGGAAGAAGATCTACTGAACTCACTAGTATCCCTCTACTTCTCCAACATCAACATCTACTACCCGATCCTCCACAAGCCTTCCTTCATCCGCTCCCTATCCGAAAAAGATCACTTTGGAGATTGACATTTTGGACATTTGGTACTGGCCGTTTGTGGGATGGGTGCCAGATTTTCAGATGATTCGAGGGTGTACGAAGATGGTGTTTTGGGTTCTTCCGGACAAGAAGACCGCCGCGGAGAACCGAGAGTAGAGCAATCGGTTGGGTGGAAATGGATTCGGCAGATTCAGCTTGTGAGGCAGACATTTACTGAACCGCCATCTATATATGAAATTCAGACTTACGCAGTCAGTTTCCCTGTTTCTTCTTCTCTCTCTCTCTCTCTCTCTCTCTGAATGCTATAGTAAATCGTTTTACCAACCGCTAGGTATACGTCCTGTTTGTTCAAGCAACCACTACCCCAGAATCATGCTGGATCCTCGTCTCCATCGGCGTCCGATTCGCGCAGGATGTCGGTGCGCATAGGAAAAAACCCGAGAACACAAAGGTGACGGTCAGAAATGAATTATGGAAGAGAGTGTCTTGGATGTTGTACGTGATGGACATGTTCACGAGTGCGTATTTAGGACGACCGAGGAGTATCGCGAGGGAGGATTTTGATGTTGAATTTCCTGTGGATTACGATGATGAGTATTGGGAGGAGAACCCTGATGATCCTAATGGCGGTGGTGGTGGGTTTCGACAGCCTTTGGGGAAACCTTCGATTAGGCATTATATTGTGCCCTTGATAAAGTTGATGGACATATTATATTGGCTCTTGCCATGCGGACGATCGTGAGTCTTTTTTTCGTTTTTTTTTTTTTTTTCCTGAACATAGATTTTATCTTGAAAAACTTGATCATACTTATCCCTTTGTGTACTAATACTAATACTAATACTAATTACTTAGTACGCGGTCCGAAAATCAGATATGTGGACGAGTATGGGACAGAGTGCGTTGGAATGGACTGAGAAAATGGTGGCTGAGCTAGATTCATCGCTCAATAAATGGGTCGAAGAGGTCCCTGAACATCGTGAGTGTATCTAATTTTCTCAAGCCATGCAATACTTTCCTAAAAAAGGCCGGAATAAAAATTTCAAAAAAAAAGTACGATGGGATCCTCATAGAGAAAACGTGGAACATTTCCATCAATCTGTTATGCTTTATACAACGTATTAGTGAGTGCCGCTATTCATAGATGATTCTCTAGTATTTTTATTTACTTATTACTTAGCTGGATCCAAACTCTCGTCCATAGGTGGATATTCTCTCTCAAAGAGAGAGAGCTCATTCATGTTTTTTTCTGGTTCCCTATACCATTCATAGCCAGTCCAGGATCCCATTTCGTTCTAAGCTTTCCCTCGCTCACCATATCTGCCAATGCAGCACGATCGTATTGTCATGTAATGGACCTGCAAAGGATAAGAAACTGTGGAGTTCTCACTATGCCAAATCTCACCGTACGTTTTCTTTTGGTTTTGGGGTAAAGAACCGCGCGACCCGCTTCTACCCTAATCTCCCGCGTTTTTATTATTTCGCTGATTACGATCCATTGATCATGTATCCCATTCCCCTTTGGTTTGTAGATAGGACTGATGGCTGCTGCGATAGTCCTCTTACTGAATATGTGGCGCGGAGAACGTCTTCATCCGGGAAATACTACGGGATCGGCGACGATGGACGTCAATAAGGAATTGGCCGACGTTTATAGATGTGTTAATTTACTGAGTCTTCATGAGAAGAGGTGCGTTTTTTTTTCTTTTTTTAAAAATTTTTTTTTCGGTATACATCATTACTACACAATACCTGTCACTGATTTCGGTTCGGTTCAGATTTTTACTGGTAAAATGATCTCATGTTACTCTTTGCTTCAGGTGGCAACATGGCGGGAGGTATTGGTAAGTGGCTAAAGACTACAGACTAACGCCTTAGTGCCTCTCTCCGCATTCTACCGCATTCTGCAAAAAAAAAAAACACGATAATCTGACAATTCTGTTTTGTTTTGTTTCCTTAGTGATATTCTGAAAGAAATCATAGCGATCAGTCACTCTCACCATGGCAAGCGACTTGCCGATTCCGGTAAACTTTCGGCGAAACGATCGAGTACTACTACTATGGATACATCGTCGGAAGGGAAAGGAAACGAGTGGAGTCTGAGTCAGATGCCACTGGAGTCACCCTCGCAGCCGCAGCCGCCGCCGCAGCCTCCCGGAATGACCTCGAGCACTTCCGACGGCTTTTTCAATGTTCTTCCGACACACAAGAGCCCGAGTCACGTACCTATCGCAGAGTCATTCTCAGCATTCTCAGATTGGACGACGATGGATAATCTTAATCAGCCCGAGTGGCTTTTGAATATCATCACTGGACTACTACCACCTTCGTTTAATTTTCGACCGGATTTGGATGAAGTACATGGCCATGGCCATGATGGTGTGATTGGCCTCGGTTCCGGTTCCGGTAATGGTCGCGGTATCCTTGGTGTTCGACCGGCTTATTATCTTTTTTTATTTATTGATGGTTTTTTTAAGGGGCTGAAACTACTGGACTCGTTCCATCTCCCCCCGATATGGAATTCAGCGGCGGAATGCAGGAGGGTACGATCATACCTGTGAACGGGGATGGTAATCATAGGTACTTTTTTCTCATGGATCTTGTATTTTCTATTTTTTATTTCTATTTTTTGCTAATCCTATACATAAATCTAGTGCTGCAACGACAAACTCGGAGATGATGGATGAATGGAGTTTGTACATGGCTAGCGTGGATGAGATATTACAGAACTTACTATATTGAAAGCCCTCGGAACCTGATCAAAAATTTTCCTTACTTTTTCGACTCGGACGTCGACAGGATAAGATATTGAAGCTACTAACTACATGTCCGGACGCAGGATGTTCGTGTTACAAAGTAAAAGTATGCATGTACTTGTCTATACTTTGTGATCGGATTGAAACGTGTGCAAACTTCATGGTCAGATCATTGACCCATTAAATGAAAGTAAAAGTAAAAGCAGGCAAGGCTTTGAAATGACATTGAAGCTCGATGTTCTAGATAAAATAACTTGGTTCATAGCGGATCGGATTAAAACTGGCAAGGAGGCGCAAGACGGCTGGTCAACTGAGCTGCGAGAGGGGTTTTGGCAACGATTCATTTCATCTCGGATGCGATCGGAAGTACCCTGGTTGTCACCCCGGGTGGAGCAAACCGAGTTACGGCCTGAGGAGACAAAGGAAAGAAAGAAAGAAAGGAAAGCTCCTCCTTCCCAATGTCCTTCCCCCAAGGTAACATTTCCTCAGTTTTCGAGTCAGGGTTACTTGTCTGTAAGTATTGGTGGATTCACGTAAATGTAACATGTAACATGTTGGCGGAGGTAAAAAGAAAGTTACGGAACAAATTGCCTATTTCGATTCATCCCCTTCTTCCCCATCCTCATCCCCTTCCTCATCCCCTTCCCCATCCTCATCCCCTTCCGATTCCCCTTCTTCCCCTTCCAACTCATGCGATACAGCATGGACATCATGTATTGCATCCTACATGAGTGCTACATCCAGTGCTAGCAAGACAGGGATCGCCGTATCCACTCCTTACACGTGTCAAACGGATTATGAGAATTGTGTAGCGAAGACCACTGCCAAGGCTGGGTCTTCTTCTGTTGTCAGTTCACGTTCGTTTGGAAGACATCTTCGTCGTCATCATGCTGGTATGTCGAGAATGGAGGTGTCTCATTAAACGTACCCGCTCTCTTTCTCGTTTTTTTGTCTTTTTTTCTTTTTTTTCTTCTTTTTGGTTTTCCGCGCAAGACGCGTTGCGACGCGAGGTTCGCGTTCGAGTACTCGAGTACTTTCTTTTTTTTTTTCTCTGCGTGGTTGGATTTCTGAGAAATCTCGAGTTTAAGCTGGTAACCCTTTTTGCACATATATATATATATGTATATATTGATATCTATACTCGTTTTTACGAAGGTTTGTACGAATTCGAATGGGTTTTTGGATCGATTTTTCAGTTCAAGTACAGCGGCCGGAATTCGAACAATCGGAACTCCGGGTCCGAAGTCGCGATGGCGCGAGTTGCCATGCCCAGAAAGGACCATGAAAGAGCGTCAGCGCTTAACTGATGACACAACGTCGATGGGGTCCGGAAAGCCGCATTACCCCTGCTGCTGACGCCGTCCCAAAGGGGCTCGTCGATGTCGATGCTGAAAGCGCGCCTGCGCCTGGTGGAAGCACACTAAAAACTATGCGCAAAAGCCCAATCAAAAGCTGCGTGGCTTATGACTTGAGCAACAAATATGAATCACAGCGCAATGAATGAACGAACCGAACCAATCGCGAGAGCCAAAACGAGGACTCCTGTTTTTTGCGATTTTTGTCACTGTCAACTGTCAAGAGCGGTATTGTTACTGTTTTGTTTTATAGCCAAAATAGACGTTGTGAAATGTGATCATGGAGATTACAGGCAAGTTCAACATGTACAGCTTTTCGTTTTTCTTTCCCCCCCCCCCCCCCCCCTCTCTCGCTCTCTCACACACACACGCACACGCACACAGATGTGAAAGGGAATTCTGATGTCGTCCCCTGGATTTAGGTCACAACCAGAGAGGTTCAACTTCACACACACAGCCAAAGCAATTACAAAAAGGCAGCGAACCCTTCAGACTTTCTTAAATGAGCCTTGGCCGAGTGGATTGCCTTTAGACAAAGCCGTGCTTGTTCAGCCCAACAGACACGCCTATACAAAAATGTCAAACGAGAAGGGGGAGACTGCCGTCACTGGCAGTGGCAGTGGATGGTGAATGCGGCGAGTTCAGAGTTCAGTTTTGATTACTTGAGTATTAATATTAAACGTATTAAACGTCAAAATCTAAAATCCAATCTATCTAACTCTACCCCCGAACAGGATATACCCTAGTATAGTGTTGAACGTTGAGCGCGAGAGCGGCCTGCTCAATTGAGCTGTGATCCGAAAGATGGCCGACGTCAAACCTGTCAAACCTGTCAAGACCCCGGATCCATCCACGCTCCGTGACAGGACAACACTATGCCATTGCTACTCATGTCCCGTCTGCTATTGTAGGCCAAAGTAGACTGCCTTTGAATCTGTATCTGGACTAATGATATATCCAGCATAGTAGACTTAGGATTATTGTGGACAAATCAATTTTCATCCCAGTAATCCCAATGGATATTCTCGCATTGTCATTTCTTTTTTCTCATACTTCCTCAATTGTAGCATCCTCGGATATTTTGACACATCAGAGCAAACCCTCATTTGTCGAATTGAACAACGAAACTATTCAATTGCCAAGTCATCAAATATCCAGACCATTTGTAACAAACTGGAACCAATCCAACTCCCTACAAATCATCCTTCAGAGAACGCCGACTTCTCTCTCAACTTCCAGATACTGGCAACAATTTTACCTTACACGTCCACTTCTTACTTCTGATCATCTTTTGCTCAATCCTTACAGGTTTGGGAGCTTATTATCATTTCATTTTCCATGTGACATAGTATGTATAAGCAGTTTTGCATTGGTAGCATCAGTCAAATCAGCACATTTTTTCTGCGTTTCTTGCCTGTCTTTTTTTTTTTTTTGTCATTTTGGGGTTGAGAGTTTCCCAACTACTCTCACACAAAATTGATAAAAATTGTGTTAGCGCCAAAGTGGGCAAATTCAAGTCGCGAGGGCCTAGTTGGCAATGTCGGGACTGCAGTACTCGTGACTGGAGAATGAAAAGGAACAGGCTCTATCTTCGCCGCTCGCAGCCCCCCAGTCATTCAATTTATGTACTTGCAGTGTCCCATTCGGACTTCTTCCCGCGAACAATGTTTTATTAAGAGAGCCAAACTTCCGGACCTTCCTGGATGTCGATGATCAGCATTTTAGAATATTCAAGTAATCAATAATTCTTAGCTGAATGAGGACCCGGTTTATCTTCCAAAGCCTTCTACATCCAAGCTTTCAAGTGTGATCGGAAGTGAGCTTGTATCTGGGTAAACATTGGGTGTCTTCCGGAACTGTTCAGAAGCGGGGTCGAGAGCCGGTGCGCTGGAAACCGCACTTGGTGGAAATATCGTAGGCCGGAAGAATTCACGGAAGCAAGAAAAGTTTTGCAAGTGAGAGCGATCACTGGGGGTTAGCTTCGAGCAAAAGTTGTTACATCCGTTTATAGCGATAAGTACCTGTTCAAAAAGCACTGATGCGACAGCGGAAGTGGGAAGGAATAGGGAATAAAGTATATTGAGATATAGAGCAGAGAAACCAGAGATAGAAAAAAATGACAGCGTGAAATTCAGGTAATAACATCTTCAGGGATGTATAAGGTGAGAAAGTGTGGCAAGTAATGTATAAACTGCAAAATATCAGTAATATAGAAGGTGATGTCATCTGTAGCGAGTAGGTGTAGGGGATACTGTAGACAAAAGTGTATAATGGAACAGTAATCGTGTATGAAGTGTAAAACCGTATAGTGAATTTGTATGCAGGCAGAAGATGATGGGATGATAAAAATAGTAGGACAATCCCTTCCGTTGAAGCGTCTAGAGTCTGCACTGCATTTTTACTGTGAATGTTTCTCCAAATCTAGGCTTTCCGCTACTTTGTATCTGAATTCTGACAAATCATGCAGCCTGGATATTAAGATGGTCCAATTTTGACCATAATAGGCTTCCGAGGACTGTTGTTCAATATTCATGTTTATAATGCTTACTGGTAGTCAAGGTGAGATAAACACAAACTACAGTAAACTTTATTATAGTTCTTAAATTCAGCACTGCACTGCTATCTTCACCAGAACGCATGTGACAATAGCATGACCAGTAAAACATGTCCAGAAGTTAAATTCACACAACAAGTAGATCAGCTAGCATTTGAATCTGATGGGATTGACCAGCACGAATGCTACTAATCCTGCCATCTTCTGGCTGCTGTGTCCGACACCCATTTAAAGGATTGGCCATACTCATAACTCTGGTGATTGTGGATACTTGGTCAAACCCGGGCTGAGTATCTACTTTATGAAAATCCTAGCAATCTCCAGCCAAAGGGTTTGTAGTAGTTTTTGAGCCTGATATGTTCCATTCCAGTTGAATACTGGCACCTCTAAATCTCCAGAGTGTGAGTTAATAAATACTCTATACAGTGCATTCTGTATTAGAGGATTGTGGGTCTATCCCTAGTTTAATAAACATATCATGAATCATACTATACGATATTCAAAAATAAAGTTCCAGTTTGCCTAAGTACAGCCTCAAATTCATACAGAAGTTTTTGGTATGGATTTCTGATAGCTGAAAGCTCAGATACAGTATCGGATTTGGTCAAACCCAGGTTGAGCCGAAAAGGAAAAGCTCTATAGAAATAGAACATGAGAATTGCCAGGTGGTCCTGAGGTTGCTGTCTAGAGACTAGGGAGTGTAGCAGCTATGAAATCCCATGGCGATAAAATAGAGTGCCATATTTGAATGGAACACACATAACTGCAGACCGCGTTGACTCTAATTCTAACACAATACAAGAATGGTGGCAATTTGTATCTTTATTTGCTAAAATACTACTATCACTAATGTGCAGTAAATCCCAATGTTTGCTGCTGTTATGGCTTGTTGGTACTAATCAATGTTGCATGGAATAAGTAAAAACTGGAAGAGCTTAGTACTTTGGTGACTCGACAGAGAAAGGTTGATCCATGTTCATAGATTGTATATGCTACTTAGAACTGTTGTATTTCTTGCGTTGACATTAGTAATCCAATTCGGCATGTGTCATTCTGAGGACTACTTACTCGTCTTACCGGAAGGGGTATTACCAGGATATAAGTAAAGGAACATTGTAGAACTTTCTAGTTAGTATTTTTTCTAGTATATAAGGTCCTTTTTAGTGCCACTAAAATATAGCAGATTAATATCTTACATCTTTACTTGAGCCTCGCCGCTCACGCCAGTCCACTACGCCACATTTCTACAATAAGAACTTACTGGTCGATGGACTCAAACAGGGTATGAAGTATCACATGTAGGCACCTGAGACAGATAGTATAATAAGAATCCATTCTAGATCACAGACAAGCACAATACTACCCAAAAACTGAAATTGTGTCTATAGAATCTGGTACTTTGATATTCAAGTAACCTAAGAAGCAACAGTGATTGATTCACAAGTAGAATTTGTACTCGGTATCTGTAATAGATATAAAAGCTACGAAAAGAGTGAGTATGAATATAGATAAAGATAGAAAAAAAAATAGATAGCTCACTCGGACAAATTGATCGTAAGCGTCTGAGGTGTGTGTAAAGTGCGAAAAGAATATAAGTAGTCTAGTTAACAGTTTGAGTCAACTGAAGTAAAGATAGAAATAAAGTATAACTACAGAAGTAAAGTATTCAATCCATGTTTGTATGTGGAATGACCGTACAGATAGGAAACATCATTCAACATCACAGGGCATTAGTATCAAGATGGGAGAAACTTTACATGGTTTTGGTTTACACTCTGACCAGCTGGTCAATATATTATTGGATCTGTTAACATTGTGATGGAATTGCAGCTTGGCCACTAAATATTTCATTTCTTTCTTTTCAGTAGATTTTCTATCTCAGATCGGACCAAATGTTATTATGAGGAACAGGTGGCAGAGTGAGATCAAGCATTAGGATGGTAAGAAAAATTATGGTCCATGTATAACATCTGGAGTTGTATTGCTTGAGAGTGCTGTACTATAGCGGCTCTCTGTTTACTGAATTCACAACATTCCTTGTGATGCCCAGGACTAGCATTCTCCTGACCTTTCTTCTTAATGGATTTGCTTACATTATGTTGGCCTTCACCATAAAACTTCAGTCCCCGCTATCTTTCAATCCCACGCTGTGCTTAAATCTTCCCTGTCTATTCACATCTATTTTCTACACTCCTGATACTGTACAGTTACATTGTTATTTTGTTGTCTCTGCTCTATCTCTCAATACACTCTGTTTTTCATCTCTCTTAGCTGCTACCAGAGCACCAGTACATTTGAATAAGTACTTATTGCTATACTCGGAAGTAACAACTTCGACTTGATATTACTTGAGCAACTGCAAGTGTTCAACCCCACTTGCAGCACTTTGGCAGCTTCTATAGACCTTTCTAGTCTACACTACATCCACTCAGGGTACTTGCCATTGCACACCTTCTTGACCGCGGATTCCACTGAAGACTTCTGCAGGTGCTCAATCAGCCCAAATGCTATCATAACTCACGGATCCAATCATACAAAAATGCGTGGGTCTTATCTGGAAGCACTTGCTTCCAGTGAGCACTGTCACATCACTGTATTATTTTTCTTCTGTAGAATTTTTATCTAAAATATATCACTTCACTGTCAGAACAATTGCGCATGAAAGTAATCGATGGCACTACTATGAGCCGAAGACAGTAAAAGGAGAAAATTATTATATATTGAAAGCAAGGCATTACAAATGAGCGCGGCCTTCCGGTTGTCTATACTTTTCAGACTCTGAATCACAGGTTTTACTGTTGCTTCTGCACATCAGATATTGTACAAGAGTCCGATTGCCGAACAACCACTACAACATAATACATAGAATATCCAATGTATCATAGGTTTCCATGGAACATACAGTACTACTTCTGGAGGGAATACAGAAATCAGCTGTGTTGTGATCAGCATAGTTGGCCCTCCACAAAGTATATACTCTATTGTATCTAATAAATATACTTACTTTGTACTGCTAACTTTTGTTCTTGGCATATTCTTTGTTAGTTTGACATTGTAGATTTAGTAGTTGACATTTAAGTTTTATAAGTGGATTTCATTCTTTCCACACAAGAACTAGGAGGGCGACAGTGATCACAGCGGAGAAATATTAGGCTCAGGAGTCACTTTTCCTGTTCAATTGCTACTTTCAAAAGTCTTCCAGCACAAACGGCAGTGCATGAGACAGTGGCAGAGTGCCTTGCTAGTAAAGTAACATTGAGTAAATGCAGAAAACAAGCTCATGCAGATGTAAACTGACGTTCATGGGTGAAACTGATAGTGATAGCAAATACATCTGAGAATACTTAGACTTAACAATTATAGATTCTCAAAATATTGAAATGTGTATGCTAGCTATAAACTGTTGTATGACTAGTTGACTATACTATTGCTGTATAAGTACTATTTCTGAAAGAGTGACTGAATGTTATCAATAGTAATGATGAAAGACAGCTCAAGAAATTCAACTTTGGTCTTGAGATTTTTTCTCAAATTTCAGAATAACACAATGGAGTATAACTCTTGGAAAAATACAATTAAAAGAAGTTTTTGTGGTCTTTAATGGATGTAAAGATAGTAAAAATACATAGTGCAGACAGTTCAGCTCAAAGGCGGAGAAGAGTGTCTAAGAAGTGATGGAATTAAATAAGGGGAAATTTTGGGGAAGAAGGGAAAAAAGTATTAGAGGGAAGAGAATAGCAGATAGCTACGGGACCGGAGGTCAAAGCTAGACTTTGCTATAACTACTAAGTGAAAAAATTGGTATTTCTTGAAAAGAATTCATAAGCAGATAGAGAAACAGAGAAGTCAATATAAGGAGAAAGAGGACAAGGGTTTAACCTGAGGTTAACCTCACATAGGCAAGAATCACAGTCTCAGAAAGAGTCTCCGAGGAGACCATGCGGTAGAAAATACTACTAGAAATGAAAGTACAAAAAATAGAAAGATGGGAGTGTTCTTGAGAGGCAAAAAGTGTATTGAAAAAAAATGAAACACCAGATCATAATGCAGAAGAAATGGTAAAGTAAAAGAGGGAATTGTAAGCAGATTAGGACAAAAAATGACAGTATCAACAGGTCTTTAAAGGGAGAGCTTACTGATAGGAATGGCCTTGTCAAAAGTATATATTGTACAAAATGTGGTTCTAAGCTATGCAATCATACCAATCTCAGGCCGAGTTAAGACTTAAAACTGGACTGTCTGACTCTGTTTGCAATGGCAGGACTAAGTTATGGTCAGATGTGCACAAATCTGCAAGGATAACACTGCAATGCAAGACAAGGCATAGTGGACCAGAGTTTTGTTATGTTATCTAAGTTGTCAAATAGTTTCTTAGACCACTCAAAATCACAGCAATCAGCTAAAATCAGGTGGTACGATTTAAGCTGATTTAGGCCGATTTAGGCTGATTTAGAGCTGAAAGATATTGCAAAGCTTGCCGATTTGTTGTCATCATAAAATCGCCCATGGCTCAGCCGAATTTGAGGACCGGAAGATTTGACTGAGTTTTGGTAGCTTTCCTAGCCTTTACAGATGTACAATGACACAGGTAAGAATCCCACACCTTTCTCGAATCTCTACTTTTTCTCTGTCTAATTTGCTTTTAAGATATTGAAGATCCCAAATTACCACGACTATAACTGCCAAAGAAGATCCATCTTCTTCCACAAGTCAGGGATTGAATCGTCCTTTTCCTCAGCCTAAGGTTCTGAATTAAACTGAATATACAAAGACAGCTATACCTGGAGTGTAATGATTCAAGCGAGGGGAGGGGACTCAATGGGAAATACAGGAAGTAGCAGCAAGGCACCGCACTGTAGGTATCTACCACTTAGTACCTGTCCAATGAAAAATAACTACTATAGAAAATAGACTGCTGAAGGGTGGTACTCAGGACTTTTGGACCCGCATTCTGAGATTTCATTGGTGGCTTTCATTTCCCTATAACTCAGCAGAGGTATTTTCTAGCAAAGGCCCATTCGGAGGTAATGGCAGGAGGGAAACAATGATTTATACCACACAATGGAAGAAAAGTTGTGATTATTGATATAAATAAATCCTTGGGTGGTGGTGAGAATAAATTGATTGATGAATTTCACCAAGTGTATCAAAGTACTGATGGAGACAAAGAGATAAGTTGATGGAAACAGAAATAAGCAGGAATGATGAGAAATTGATGAAATATTCTTATTGGAGCTGCAAACACAGATTGCACTTTCCATATGAGTTATAAGAAAAAACTAGATGGTCCTGTGATACATACCTCGTATTAGGGTAAAAACTTCAGCTTCAAGCTGAACATATATGTCTGCTGTTCACAAGCATATAGCAGTTGCTCTAGTCTTTTTAGTGGGAAAGAACCAAATAAAGCATGGATACATGCATCAAAAAAAAGCTGAAACTCGCAGAAAAGCATCCTCGTTCATCCTTCACAGTAATATTACCTGCCACTGTACTTTGAAAGGCCTTATTCCCAGCTTTCATTGTTTGAAAGGACACTTCCACTGACCGCTAATTAATTGATTCGCCCTCGTCGCCATGGGAGCGCTTAAGAATGAACTGGTTGTACTAGCCGATGCTAGTCAACAGCAAAGTTCATCCACTTTTGTTGCTAAACATCAAACTCAGATTCTGCTGATGCTATCTCCAGCTTTTGTTATTCATTAAACTTCCACAGAAACTTTGTGGGCTTCGCGATAAATTCCCAGAGGCTGGCTTATCCTCAAGCTGTATTATAAGCAGATTATATTCAGAGAAGCTGTATCAGAACTCTGAAAAGAAACAAGGCTCAGTGGTTGTTTGTGAATAGCTGTAATGTTATGAAAGCATCATGTGCTATATATACTGCCAGTCAGATGTCAATCCGAGATTGACATTGCGCCCTTTTAGTGGAGAGGTATTCATGGCTAAGACTGGTAGCATGATGCAAAGCCTTACATGTAATAATTTGAGTTGTACATTGTAACAGCTGGAGAAAATATATTTCTATTTCTATTTCTTTGGCAGTAAAAATTAACGTAGATTCCATTCTAAGCTAGACTGTGACACCGGTCTAATTCTTTTTAGGTCAGAAACTTGAGTCAGAGCACAGAACTTCCAAGCTAAAAGCAGTATGTAAATTAAGATGAGAGACTCCCAGGCAGATAACACCTCTGAGATCAAGTGCTCAAGGGGAAGCAAGTCTACATGCTATACTACTCAAGCTAATAAAAGAGAATAACCTTGAAGCTAGAAATAAATGCTTTAGAAAATGGACTCCGGAAGATTTCAGAATGAATGTTGTGGAGCTCATTTGATAGAGCATTTGAGCCCTGGTGGTTCAATTCTGCGGAGCTCATTTTCTACAGCCCTTGAGCTCTAGTGATTCAAAGCAAATTCCCGGAGCTTAGTTGGTAGGTCATTTGAGCTCTGATTATTCATAACAAATTTCCCGGAGCTCATTTGCCAGAGCACTTGAGCTCTGGTAGCTCGAACTGAATTGTCCGGTGCTTATCTGCCAGAATCTTACGGAGCTATTTGCTAAAGCTGATCATTCAAGGAGAGTTTTCCGGACCTCACTTTCTAGAGCACCGGAGCTTTAGTAATTCAAGATGAATTTTCCGGAGCTTATTTGTTAGAGCATTTGAGCTCTGAGGATTCATAACAAATCTCCCGAAGCTCATTTGCCGGAGTACTTGAGCTCTAGTACTTCAAAGCAAATTTCCTGGAGCTCATTTTGTGTTAAAATGAATTTCCCGCAGCTCATTTGCTAGATCATTTTTTACTACAATCGTTCCGCTTTACTATAAGATGCATTCTAATCTGCTTAATGATTTACACAAATTTGTGCACCAGATGATGAGCTTTTTTATAGCTCCTTGATACTAAATGAGTGGACTCTTAATAATGATGGTCTTCCTTCTGTATATTTATTTGGGTCTGCGTTGCGGTGTATGCATCCAGATGTGAAGCATTCCTTACTACAGACCGCCTAATACACCATTTTCTCTACTCTATTTGCTGCTGCTTCTTTGGGTAAGATAAAAGCTATCAGGTATGGAAGATATTGAAAAGTTAGAATACGTACCCGAAGCTTTAACTAAGACATGTCAACATCTAGTTGATGGCATTGATGGAAAATGTGCTCAAATGCCCAACTTCAATATTTTATCTTCAATTTAAGTTAGATGCATCACTGTTGCTCCTCCATCCAGATGGATCTAGAGCTTTGTAAATACCGGGTCTTGCATAGAGTTTTACCGACTCGACTTTTTCAAGTGTGTTCATTTGTATTTGGGCAGTCTACATGGCATCAACTTATTTGGGGCAATCAGTCCACTTGGAATCTTATCAAAGACGCTGTATGTACTTCTTGAGCTTTAATCTTTGACGTTGGTAATGTTGTAGAGGCTATGTTTATAGCTACAAGTACAAAACATATACAATTAGAATTACTAAAGGCGCTATCAAGCAGCTACCTTCTTTGCCAATGCAATGATTATTGGCACCTAAATACTTGTAGAGTAATCAGAAAAACTGCTACTTGCTTGTGAACAGCAAGAATATATGTTCAGCTTGGGGTTTTTACCCTAATACCACTTATGCCAGTAATGACAATGATACAGGTTCTCAATGATTATATCTTCTAATTTTTCAAATAGTTTCTTAAACCACTCCGAAAAAAATCACAGAAATCAGCTAAAATTAGGTGGTATGATTCAAGCTGATTTAGGCCGATTTAACCTGATTTAGATCTGAAGGATATAGCAAAGCTTGCCACTTTGTGGTCATCATAAAATCAACCGCAGGTCAGCCAAATTTGAGGACCGGAAGATTTTGGTTAGTTTTGGTAGCTTTCCTAGCCTTTACAGATATGCAATGATGCGGGTAAGAATCTCACATCTTTCTCTACTTTTTTGTTTCCTAATTTTCATCAAGATAC
Source organism: Collybiopsis confluens (assembly GCA_013368555.1). Classification (NCBI taxonomy): domain Eukaryota; kingdom Fungi; phylum Basidiomycota; class Agaricomycetes; order Agaricales; family Omphalotaceae; genus Collybiopsis; species Collybiopsis confluens. The sequence goes on from JAACJN010000037.1 coordinate 146,841, forward strand.
TGAAGATCCCCTATTTGCCACTATAACTGCCAGAAGATTCATCTTATTCAACAAGCAATCAGGCATGGAAACATTTTTCTTCTCAGTCTAACATCCCCAGTCAAACTGATTAGACAAAGACAGTTATATCTGGAGGGTAATGATTCAAGCGAGGGAACTTAATGAAAATGAAGATTCCGCACTGTTTTTATTCACCACCAAGTACCAGCATTCACCACCAAGTACCAGCACAATAATAAAAATTGTCAATAAACCGCTGAAGGCGAGCACTCTGCACTTTTAGACCAAATTTCTGGGATTTTATTTGTGGTTTTCATTTCCTTTCATCATCGAAATTAATTGACATTTGCATTCTCTGCTCAATATACTCAAGCCCAATATGACAATATCAGATGCTACAAAAGTATCAGTAAACAAAGAAATAAATAATGGGAAGTAAGTAGCTCACCTCAGTTGCAGTAAGACGCCAGACAGCGGTAACAAACATATTGCTATGTTCACATATACCACATGAGGACAAATTGACAATACAACCTCCTCGCAGATAGAAACACTACATATATATGACTGGAGGGTATGGCTGCTAGCGTTGAGGCTCACACCTACAAGGCTTGTCATGCTTCAAGGCTACATGAGACGGGCGTAGAGAGCAGTCTAGTAAGAGCAAAGCCAACAAATACTTTATACTACAGACCGGCGGGGCAATATATTGAGATTCTCCTTTATTGGATTGGATTGTATTACATGTCACTACAAATCTCTTGTACTCAGACACTGCGGGAAGAGGTGGTCAAGCTAGATGAAAAGAGAGTCGGAAGAAGTGGAGGCCCATAGACATTTCAAGTATAATTTAGAAGATCCATAGCAATTAACATATATAATGATACCATATTTAGCCTGTGGGATTACTTTAGCATACTTATTATCAGCAGGTACGGTTGGCTTTGATTCAATCCACGTAATTAATTTAAAAGCTGTACATAAAGCAGATGTCTAAAAACTTAGGTTAAAGACCCTTGAATAAGATTTATCAGAGCTCAGTTGCTACAGCAAATGAGTTCGGGTACTATGAATGGAAAGTACCCGAGCTCAGAGGTACGAATAAGATTTACCAGAGCTTATTTTGGGTACTTTAGATAAATGTACCAGACCTAATTTACTTCAGCACCGGTGCTTTGAAGAAAATTACCAGAGCTCAGTTGCTCTCACAAATGAGCTCTAGTAGTTTTAGAAAGATTTACCAGAGCTCATTTGCTTCATTAAAAGTACTGGATCTCCTGCGCTCCTGTTCTAGAGCAAATGAGGTCTGGTAAGTTTTATCAAAAGTTCCGCTGTTCATTTACTAGAACAATTGAGCTCTGGTAAATTGATGAAAAGTCCCGGGGCTCGCTTTCTAGTGGAAATGAGCTCTGGTAAATTTTATTCAAAGTACCGGAATGTGTTTGCTTGCGGAATTGAGCTCTGATGAATTTGATTCAAAGTAGCGAGGCTCATTTGCTAGAGGAAGTGAGCTCCGAGAAATTTTATTAGAAATCCCGGAGCTTGTTTGGGAAAACTTTTTTAAGGATACCTTAGCTCATTTGCTCTAGCAACTGAGCTCTGATAAACTGTATTCAAAGTACCCGAGCTCATTCAGAGTGCCGGAGCTCCTATGCTACACCAAACGAGCTGTGGTGAATTTTATTCATGGTATCAGGACTTGTTGCTTGAGAATTGAGCTCTGGGAAATTTGAGTAAAAGTAGCGGGGCTCATTCCCAGAGCTCTGATAAACTTTACTAAAAGTACCGGAGCTCATTTGGCAAAACTTTATAATAATAAAGATTACCAGCGCTCAGTTGCTCTAGCAAATGAGATCCAGGACTTCGAAGAAATTTACTAGAGCTCATTTGCTCTAGCAGAGGACCTCCCGGACTTCGAATAAAATTTATCAAAGCTCATTTACTCCAGCACAGGAGTTCCGGTACTTTTACTAAAATTTATACTTTCAATAAATTTTCCCAGAGCTCATTTGGTACAGCACAGGAGCTCCGGTACTTTGAACAAAATTTACCAGAGCTGAATTGCTGTAGCAAATGAGCTCTGGTACTTTTGATAAAATTTCTCAGACTAAACCAACTGAGCTCTGGGATCCTTAATAGAGTTTTGCCAAATGAAGCCCGGTACTTTTTACAAAAGTTTATCATAGCTCAGTTCCTCCAGCAAATGAACCCCGCTACTCTGAATCAAATTTACCAGAGCCCAGTTGCTACAGCAAAACAGCCCCGGTACTTCAGATAAATTTTACCATAGCTCATTTGCTCCAGCACTGGAGCTCCGGTAGGTTTGATAAAATTGACCAGAGCTCAGTCTCTCTAGCAAAAAAGCTCCGGTACTTTTAACTAAACTTACCGGGCCTTGTTTGCTAATCAAAAGTCCTGTGGCTCGTTTACTAGAGCAATTGAGCTGTGGTAAAAAAATTTCAAAGTACCGCAGCTCCTGTACTAGAGCAAATGAGCTCTGGTAAATTTTATTAAAATCAACGGAGCTTATTTGTTAGAGCAACTGAGCTCTGGTATATTTTCAATAGGAAGCACAGGATTTATACAGTCCTGTTGCCATATAAACAAAATGGGTAATTATGAATTTGTTGAGACAAAATTGATTGATATTTTAACTTAGAAATGGAAGGCACCGCTCAGCGGAAAAGCTGCGCGGCGAGCGCTAAAAGGCTCCATGCAACTGAGGGCTGGTAAATTTTATTAAATTTTGGGGCTCCTTTGCTAGAGCAACTCAGCTCTGATAAATTTCATTAGAAGCTCTGGAGCTCATTTGCTCTAGCAACCGAGCTCTGATAAACTTTATTCAAAGTACCGGGGCTCATTTGTGAGAGTAACTGAGCTCAGGTGAATTTCATTCAAAGTACCGGAGCTCCTATGCTAGCAGTTGCTTTAGAAAATGAGATCCGGTGCTTTGAATAAAATTCACCTGAGCTCAGTTGCTCTAGCACAGGAGCTCCAGTACTTTGAATCAAATTTCCTAGAGCTCAGTTGCTCTATGCCGCGCGTTAGTGCTGGAGTGACAAAGCGCGTGGACACGAGAGGGGAAAGGTAGGCTTTGTCGAGGGTGTACTGACTAATCAGTTCAGACAGTGGCAAGGGTAATGTGTCGATTTGAGAGGAAAGAGAGAGATTACAAAAACTATTGCCTTACTCTACGTATATGCTGGCTTTATAGTAGATTAAGGTATATGTAAGCATATAGAATTAAGTCCGGGGAAGGAGGGAACGTGAAGGAAATATAAGTAAAGTGATGTCGAAGAAAGAGGGTACATGTGAGTGAGTCGGGGAAGTGACCGCAATGTAGCCGGCCGCTACACTCTAGCGAAGAAGCTCTGGTACTTTGAAATTTTGAATAAAATTTATCAGACCTCACTTACTCCAGCACAGCAGCTCTGGTACTTTGAATAAAGTTTACAAGTTTTCACAAATGAGCTCCAGTAGTTTTGAAAGATCTACTAGAGCTCATTTGCTCTAGCAAAAAGGGTCCGGTACTCTTATTGAGAGTATCAGACCTCCATTGCTCTTACAAATGTGCTCTGGTAGTTTTCATAAAATTCACCAGAGCTCAGTTGCTCTAAAAAATGTGTTCCGTTAGTTTTCATAAAATTCCCCAGAGCTCAGCTCTAGCACAGGAGCTCCAGTAGTTTTAATAAAATTTGCCCTAGCTCATTTGCTCTAGCTCAGGAGCTCCAGTACTTTGAATCAAATTTACTAGAGCAACATACGAGGGTTTATATCAACTGGAAATTTAATAGGCATTAGTTTAGAACTCGAGATACTTGTTCATGTATCAACACGGTAAGAAATTCTGGAAGAGCCGCCTTCTGCCATCTGTATGCCATTGGACTAATCATGGCAATTTGAGCAGCCTGCATTATGAGAGGGTTCCATCGATACCCTTTGCTTCCAACTTCACGCTCCCTCAGGCTCTTGCTCTGTATCATGTTCATCACCTTCAGAAGGTCACCAAAAAAAAACTGGCCCTGTTTTCCATCCGCAAATTTGCCCCCCGCAACACCAAGTGCGTATTTCAACGCAGGAGATTTAATGAATCCAAGATCAATTGTGAGTCCAGTGTAACTGGTTTGTGTGATAAGCTCACCTTGTTCAAGGTCGGGACCAGAAAGTAAAGAGGAACACCCTTAACAATTTCCGAATAATAAACTCATGAGTTCATGAGTTGATCAATTAACAGTTACTGTATTATTGATGGTATATTCTGTGGACCGTACAATACTTGTGGCGTATACTCCGAACTAGAAAATCCCACACAAACGTACTCTTCCATGCTTCTTCATCGGCCAACCAACTGGCATTGCGCATAACCACCTCAAACAAAGCAGATGAGATATCAACAGCGACAACGGGCATTCCGTTCAGGCTTTGAAAGATAGTCTTGAGGTCAGAGTACCCATCGTACGCTGAACATGTAACGTTTACGAGAAAAATACAGAAAATTACGCCTGTGTACCTTGCTCGAACTGGCTATGATATTGCATCAGAAAAGTGCAAGTCAATCAAGAAATGCTGTAGTCAGCTCTTGGGGTTGAAACCATACTTAAGGGGGAGGTGAAGCAGAGGCATGTGAACCACATGTAAATTCTCAGCGTTTCACCCAAGCGACTCATCTTGTTCCGAATAGAAAGCCCAAGGGGATTGGACCTCGTCATGAAAGACGCTCGGCGACGATGGGCTCGTACAAGTCACTGCCGCCCTATCACACGGCTTTACATTTAGAGAGAGCCAAAAGGACTTCCTTCAAAATGGATATGGCCCATGTTTGATCGCGAATGCAGTTTACCTAGTACCTTCTAGACAGAAAAAGTTTACCAGAGATAGTCTCAGAAATGTTTACCTGGCAGCGTCAGCAGATGCAACATTGCATGATAAAGAAGCTCATTATAAACTCAGTTCATATTTAACTTCTATGTATTCAGTGGATATAAAACCACTTGTATCAAAGCTAATGCCCGCAAATATTGCTGAAGTGGCACAGACACAGAATCTCAATTATGCAAAGTTATTTAATATTAAAAGAATCAAGAGAAAAGTCTCGATTGAGACAACAAAAACAACTCAAAATTTTGAAATACCAGAAACATTTGAAAATGATAAAATTTCAAAAATAAAGCATGGATTTTATTGCATAAATCATACACCTTTGTCTTCTTTTATTTATGCATTCTCAGCTTCTGAAATTGGTGAATTAAAGCCAATCAGAACTGATATTTGTTTTGAACCAAGAGCAATACTAGCATCTCAAAAGTATAAGCCAGTAGCAAAGAAAGTTAGACCTATTTTAGGTGAACTTCCACAGAAATTTAGAATAATCAGAGACATTAGAGGAGATCCTTTAAAGGATATGCCAAAGTTATCTACTATTCCAGCAGAATTTGTGCCAACTGGTAGATATTCTCAAGAAAGAAAAGAATAACCCCTAAGGATTCGTGTGAAACTCCGAACCGCCGCCATACATGGGGTACGATTGTGGGTGGATGGTTGGTGTATGATTTTACAAAGAGAGCTATTTGAGCTCGATGTGTATTGTGGTAAAAGAGTAGGTTGCTTTTTCTTCCTGATTTGCCGGACGAAATTACTGAAGATTTTTTCTCTGGCAGTACCCTGGCCAATGGGCGCAGTACAAAAATTCTGTGCGGCCGAAACTTTTGCCTTTCATCCTGTCATCTAATAATTGGGTACAGTATTACAGAATAAATGAGACTTGAGACTTGGTATTTCTGTTTTCGGGCGAAAGATACGTGACGTCCCAATGATGACTAGCCCATTCGAGCTGCTTTCTTTCTTTGAATGCTCAACATGGAGCCCGAATTCTGTCGATACCTCCCTCTCAACCAAATCCTAGCGCCCTTTGCTCATTCTGGATTGCAATCCAGATATCCAGCGACAATCCACGCGTTATAGCGCTCTCCTGCAAAATTCTACTGCAAAATTATAACAGACCGAACCGAATACCTTTTTCATGATGAAGATCGCCTCGACGCTACTGACCTTTTCGAGCATCGAAGAGTACCAAAGACCCTCCCGAGTCCGATTTTCTACAGTAGGATCGCATTCAATAGCCAACCTCATTGGTGCCGAACTGGACCTCGATATACCGTTTTACAATACCTTGCGTCGCCCAAATCTCGAACCGAATCACGTTGATGAGATGCCTACCTCGGAGTTGCTCCAGTGGGTTATGGATTATGTGGTGAATATATCGAGACGTAGGGAAATTACGCGACAGGTGCGTTGACTCCCTTTTTCCCTTCCCCCACCAAGCCCCCGAATCGATTGAAGTTTCACAGGCGTTTGACTGCTTCAAACAAAGCACCAATCTTCGCCATGATTCCATCTTGACTGAAACAATTCACGATTGCTTTGTTTGTAACGATGGAATGGACAGGCCAAATTCCAGCAATTATGGGAACTGGATCCGAGCATAATGGAACATTTGCAGCTTATTCCGTGAGTCTCACCGTTTACCAAAAAAAAAAAACAGACATATGACCGACGATACCGCTGCGTATAGCATCGCGGAGAAGAACAAATCGATGCCTTAGGATCTAGGCGTACCTGCCCGTGTCTATGATATTCTTCGCTGGTATCCATTCAGGCCGGACACTTGTCTTTTTCGAAGTGAGCTTTATCTATTTGCCGAATTCGAGTCTTCCAAGGTTGACTATTCCAGAATGTGTGCGCGTCTGCAATAGTTCGATGGGAAGTTGAACCGAGTAAGCGGTCACCGCGTTATCCTTCCTCTTCTCTATATTCGAAAGGACGGGAGGTCTGAAGTACTGTAGATGTATGAACACGATGACCATGTGCGTCCGCAGTGACCCTCTCATCCATCCCTTCGCTCAAAATTTATCTACCAGGTTCAATACCGCCAGACCGTCCGCTCTCTCGACTCTCCAGGTTAAAACTTACCGTGATGAATAATCGAACTATTCAAACGATGGTACAATGAACAACAAAGGCGAGACGGGCAATGAACAGGCAAGGTGAAGCATACATGAACCCGGTGCTGAGAAGAGACTAAAAAAGCGGACTATGAGCATTGTATCTATTAAGACAAATAAACCGAAGACTTTTTTACCTTCAAACAGAACGATCTGCACCTGATCCATTCTCGGAGCCGTTTTCGACGCGCAACGACTTCCAGCCAGGGCTCATGATGAGCACGAGCATATCCTCTTGCTCGCCCGTGAACATTACAAAGCCGGGTTTGGATCTTGAGGGAGCGGCAACGAAGGTACTGGCTTGCCATAGTATTATGTAATGTCCTTCACTTCGGAAGCAATGAGGGCCGAGTTAAACTGTCGGACGAAGAGATAAAAGCGGAGGGGGGTGTTCCACGGTGCCTTGGTTAACATTTTTGCGTCTGTGCCGAGACTACAAACAATCAGGGAAGGGAAATCGGAAAAATCGATGTGGCTGACCTTGACAAGTATTGATTTGGAGGCAACACCGACGAATGTGGGCCGATCAAACAACAACTAGGGCGGAGAAAGGTCAACTTTACTGGGTTATTGCCGAACCTATAGGTTAGGTCTCTGTATCCGAAAGTCCTGCTTCGCCATAGCTCCATTTGGGTAATAGCTCCATTTGGGCATGTTCTCATTCTTGTATTTAAAATACTCAGGCTGACGCCTCACAAACATTCGCTTGTCACAATCACTTGTTGATCTACACTTTTTTGTCTACCTCTACCAGGTTCATGTTTTCTTTGTGGTACATAAAATTTAAAAACTCCCCAGGTTCCATCTTCTGACCCATTACTCTCTGTATGCTCATCATCCGACACTCAGGCCCGTACGTGTTCCGGATATATTCTTAAAACCGAATGGCTCTGTACAAAAGTTGAACAGGCATACGTTCATGCTGACCAGCTAACCTAGGAATTCTGTCTTGTTGCCATTAAAGTGCTCGGAAAGATGTGTACATAGGAGGATTATGAGGGTGCTGTCCATCAATTCCAACAAAATTTGCAGAAGCAAGTGGAGATAGCTCAGAGCCCTTTGAAGCAAGTTCAGCGTTGCAAGGCAACTATTATCGACCTCTGGATGAAGATGAAACCAAGACTCTAAGCCCATCTCCAAAAAAACAAAAACTGGCAAAATACGTATTATAATCATCACCTTCATCCTCTCAATTAAAGCTCCACCCTATCTAACGTTGCTTAATCAGTTCTACATATACATATGAGGGGGGTAAGGCTGCAGGGGGCGGGGGCCGAACCTTTTGGGTCCCGGTAATATTTGAATCTCTTCACAGTGCATAACTTCAGAGGGTTGGGAAGGTGGGCCATTGCGCTTCGCGCATGTGGTGTACCAGACAATACTTAGCAGAAATAAAATGCCAGCTTGCCGGTACTGATACAGTATCTGTTAACACCCTCATAGGTTCGGCCCTCGCCGCTTGCGGCCATACCCCCCCAGTCATTACAATTTACAAACACGGTATGGGATCTAGAACCATTCTTGGTAAGTACTTTAGGGCATGCAACCGAGAGAAAAATATGTACCGTCTTCGTCGTTCACGCCGAATATCATGGAGTGATATTCTTGAAAGATTTCTGAAAAAGAGAGCATCCCGAAACGGAACCCACCTTCCTAGTTGTGTGAGTGTTTTGCGCGTCGTAATTATTATCCAGCAATCGTTGACAAGAGGTTCTATACTTATGGAGTGGAAGCTTCATGTAGAGAAAATGAAATAGCGATGATAATTTATAGAAATAATAATACGTACCTGCAGCATTCATGAGCCTGTGGATTCCGGGATGAACAGGGATTTGATGAATTAGGCCGCATAAAATGAATTAGCATGAAATGATGGTAGTCTGAATGAAGAAACTTGTCCAACCTTGATCACCCTACATGAAAAAATGGATACTGAGAGCTAGACTTGTGCCTGTAAGATCTGGGACCATCTGATTCCCATATTGAGAGGAAGGAAGATGGGAAAATTTATTATACGGCACGGTACAACTTCTTATCTAACAATGGTGTCCAAATGTATTAATATCCACTGTAGTCTTCATTTAGCTATTTTGTAAGTGATGCCTAGTTTAGAAAATCTTGGGGGACATTGAATAAACTTTTCAGTTCCAGCTTGAGATCTGGATGTAGATAGAATTGCGTTACAGGATTCTTGCCCCACTGTGGGAAGACGGAAAGCATTGCCCCGGGAGCCCTACTGGTAAACTGGCAAAAAATCTGTGAGTTCGATGTTTCATGGTACAGGAAAAGATTTTAAGATTAAAGATGAACGTATGCATCATTGCCCGCATTGTGAAGGTTGAGCGTGTGTATGCCAAGAGCTTCACAGAGATTCCTGAGACTAAGATTCACAGTTCAATCAACCCATCTCCTCAAGTCGACTGATGGTCATGTCAGCTATCTGTAGTAGCACAAATCTGACGATAATATACCAGCCGTTTATCCTCGTGGGCTGCATGGAATACCAAAAAAAGTGGCCCATTCCCGTAAGAATCTGTTACGACCTGCTGAACCTTTTGGATAAAGTCGGAATAGGGAATGTAGCTGGTAGATCCATAGAGATAGCGACCAACAAGCCTCCGGTCTTCATGAACAACAAGTCCACGATCTTCTTGGCAAGCACCAGCGTTCCAATGTACACGGCACCATCCAAACTCTGTGACCTTTTTCTCTTTTCCTTCTCCGGTTTCCCACTCAAAATCAATGGCCAGATACGTGCCTATTTTCATGTTCCAGAGCACAGCAACATCCTCAAATTTCTAGATACTAAGAGCAAATTTGTTCCGGGGCCTGGAAATGTTGGTTTGTCTTCCTTTTGAACGTCGGCTTTTCATGTCAGATGCCAGTCTGATCACTATGCCTGTTTCAAAAATCTGAATAGAGCTATTGACCATCCACGCCTGGTCAATAGGTCCGTGGAGAGTGAGGGGGGCCTGTATCTTTTTAATTTGATCCAGAGGCACCAAAGCTCTACGTTTAGGGGATGAATTGGCATATGTCAAGCACAACCCTAAAATTAACATTAGCATTCAATGGCCGAGGTATTTTTGAGCAGTACGGATACCTCTATGAAGAGGTATCCCATCGAGGCTGGTATCCCAGAGTGGATGATTTTTCTTAATACAAGCTGTGCATATGCTAAGAGAAAAAGAAGTGGCTAGGATCGAGATCTATTACCAGGGATTGGATACCTGTTCTTTGTATGAATATAAATGATAGATAGTGTAAATTAGATGAATTCACCACTGGTAAAATACCTGATTTGCAGAGAACATGGATATGGAGGGAGAGAGCTATTGTCCCGAGATGCATCATGGAATCCTGTCATTGCAAGAAGTACTTCTGTAGCATGCCCAGATGTCCCAGAGTTTTGGGTCATTTCCTAATCCGTTATATGCGTATCTATAATTGCCTGTTAGCCATGCACATAGTTCTAGATTTTTCCCCAGTTCAACCCATTTCTCTATGCTCTCATGGCCTCAGCTGACTCATCTCATACTGTCCCCTCCCCGAGCTCTTCACCCATCCCTTCCCCCGACAAACCAGCCACAAATCCTCGCCCTTCCGTTCTCTTTAACCCCGACCTTTGTCGTCTTTTTCAGAAAACCCAATCATCTTTACTGGGGACGGCGTCATGCAGAGCGAGCCACAGATTTTTTTTGTCCTTCTCAGAGTACATCCTGTTTGGCGGGAGGTTCTGAGGGCTACCGGACCATTGTGGTCTACTTATGTTGTCAGAACTCCTCCTCAAAGGCAATCCAAATTCTTCCGCCTTCTTACCGAATACTTTGGGCTGTCTGGATCGCATGGACTGGGGTTTTCACTCCCGTCTAGCTTCAGCCTAACCACTCCATTTGCTCCGGTCTTGTTGGAACAGCGCGAGCGAGTGGCGATTTTTGTTACGTCCGCTTGTTTGCTGGAGGGTACCTGGCCAATTCTCTCCGAGCTTTGGCTTGTGAAGAGAGTATCGCTGGCGTCCATCTATCCTGTGATGAGGGTTCATCTTCCTTCTCTTGTCGCACTGCGAGCAGAGATTCTGATGCCCGTTATTCAAACATCTGGGCTGCTGACAACTCTCTCTATTGGAGAAGTCTCTGTCACGTTGGTTTATCAAATCATATGTGAATCCCCGTACTCTCCTGCCTCATCCTGGAGCATCTGCGTGGCGTCATTCCGAACCGACCAACTTCTCCCCCTCTGCGCCACCTGTGCCGTCTTGTGCTCATTGGAGACCCACTCTTGTCTTCAGCACAAGATGGACTCCCGTGCTGGATAACATTCTTGATTTCCCTTATCTTGACTCCAGTGGACACACTTTCACATCTCCTCATTGACATCAATCAAGGAAGGTTGGATAGAAGTGTGTTCTTCACAATCCTCCCGGTTTTAGAATGTCCTTTGCTCCGCTCGGTTTTGCTGGAGCTTCAGACCGAAGCTTCTCAGGTCCTGGTTATCGACTTGCTACGGATTATCAAAAATGCAGAATTTATCTATCTCAGTCACGTGGGAGATGCTCACCTTGCATCTATGATTGCGGGCTGGGAGGCCCTATCTGACGTGGCGAGATGGATGCGTCTGGATTTTGTCATCACAGGCTCATCGTCTCTGGGCCGGGTTCATGAGTTACTCCGGCTCATGTTAGACGATTCATCGGAATACAACATTTCTCCCTAGCCGTCTGTGAGTTCGATTCCCGGTAAGGACAGTCCATCCTCTACTTTAAAACAGTAAGACTACTCTACTGTGATCCCCATAATACCAAGGCGTTTTTGTTCCAGGTGTGCAAATTTTACTCATCTTTTTAAGTATACTATTTTACCAGTTTCCCTATGTATTTTTTTTTTCATACTTATGGGGAGCGGTACATAGGGCTACCACTGAATGACGGAATAGCGATGACCGCCCGCGGCAGCTCATCACATGTTAGCATTATCAATGCCGGCCTTATCGATCAGAAAGATCAATCCTGAAGGCCTGACTCTTTATCCCTAGCTTCTATGTCTCACCACGACGGGACCCCACCGCTACGCAAATCCATCCAGAGTGACTACACTAATCTCTATCATGTTTCATCCTGTATTCTGTTTCACACATATATATAGAGCTTTTCTGGATTGAAGCTGATATATCGGAGATTGAGAATCTGGGTCCCCCCAATTTCTATGCTTCCTATCATAGGCTCTGGGATGAGCTCACCCCTCTCACAAAAGGAAACAGGCCGATTCAGAATGTATGAGCTTCTACCTTGTTGCATCACATACTGTATCAGTGGGATTCCTTCTTTCGACATATGAACCAGGCGGCGCGTGACATCAATAGATCGGAAGTGAGCGAGGTTCTTCATAATACATACATACGATATGTCCAGGGGAAGGATGGATCCGATCATTTTACTCATCAGGAGAAAAGGCGTCTGGTACAGCTGCATGTCACCCTTTCTCCACACGGAAACTGATATATATTTAAGATCCTCAATCTGGGGCTCAACTTCAGGCCATACAGTGTAAGCGCTGCAATAATCAGCGGGGATACAGAAATGGCACTTCCCTGCGCGATAGTGCTGAAACTTGTCCGCCGGGATCTTGCTGTTGCGTCACCACTGAAGAGATACACAACGATGTTCGACCGATCCATTCCGGAAGGGTTCGCCGGCAAGGCAGCTGTTGTCAGCGAGGATGAGGGATTCATGCTTGTTTACCCTGAAACATCAGCTCTTTTCTATAGCGGGGGTTTGTGATATTTTGCCATTTTTTTCTAGGCGAGCATGCTACCATGCCTGATTTAGATCACACAAAATTCACCTACAAAACCATTCACCTAGTCGTTATCCGCAATGTTACCGGAAAGGAATTCATTTGGATGAGAAGGTGTGGATGTGGACTGCATGGAGTACCCCAAGACTGTACACGTTGGCAGATTAAACAACTAAAAGTAAGTTCAAAAGGGCTACCTCGAGGATGGCTGGGACGACTTCATGGGGTGCTCTGGTGTTTCTTGGGTACACATTCAAGAACATGTGCGGTCTCCGATACTGCCTCCGTCACCCCCTTCGACGATAATTAGCCAGCACACAAAGCCGAGGTTTCAAAACGAGACACCTGGCCCGAATTTTTAGCACGTGAATCTATACGCATTTCTCATCACGTGTACGCAATCGTTCCGTTTTACTCCCATCAAACTCTAATGAAAGTTTTGGTCTATAACGGGGTTGGTTGTCTATATTTATACACAGGGAAGCACTTGGCTAATATTATAGCAGCCTAGTGGCTCAAAACCTCGGCAGCGCCCTCGTACAAGCACTGAAAGATCGCGGATTTTCCGGTATGTCTTGAGTAAAGCCTGATGCGAATGAGGCTGACCTAGACACAGTCAAAATAAACAAAATAAGAGTGAATCCGCTCCCACCGGCCGGCCATCTGTACGCGTACCATTCGAGGTCGCCCCCTCTATGCCTTCAACCCTCGCTTTGACTCCGAGAGTACCCCAGTCATCGGTCAACTTCGATATCCTCGAACCACACAATTTCTTTGAGTTTATCACTACCCTCAAAAAATTCCGATATTCCACAGACGGCCTTCGATTTCAGGACACTGAGCTACAAAGCATCACCACCGGTGTTGACATAGTTCAAGCTCAGCCAGCCCACTTTTGCCAAAGTAGGCTTTCCACTTCGCTACCTTAACTCATAGGCAAAATATAATTGGATCTGCAGTATTTGCAAAATCACCAGAAGTGAAAGGGAGTAGTTTGCATGGATTCCCGATCCAGACATTGGTATATCCGGGCAGACAATTTGTTGAGAGGCAAGTGTTACGACTTTGCGGTACAACGTCTTCTCCATTGTTTCGTTAGATTCCCGATCTGCCAGCCTATATGGAGGGGTGATTATGATCCTGTAACGGATCTGATCCAGGCAATCCAAGTGATTTGCATAGGTACAGTAATGATTTTACCCTATTGCTCTGAGACTTTGATTGATTTAGCACCTTGGAAATAGCTATAGATAGTGAAGCAAAGCCAGGTCTCAAGGTAAGCTGCGTCTCCAATTTTTTGCACATAGTAATGGTAAATTTAGCTTTTCCAGGACCACATCATAGAGATTCAGCACTCTCTTGGCAATCTCGACCTCCCCCAATTTCTGGCAGTCATGAACAAATTGAATGAAAAATTTGCGGCTCTGCAACCAGTTTCTTGCTCCGCCGATGCTCTTCTGCCTTTATTAAGCCGTTGCTACACCAATCTAATTAAACCTGGATTGTCTGATCTAGCGGTTCCGGCCGATAAATCTTTCAGTGAGGAAGTGTACGGAGAACTTCTGCCCCCATTTTTGGACCATATTTTCAGGGAGGCGCAACTCACCAAAAATTCTATATTCCTTGATCTCGGAAGCGGCGTTGGAAATGCTGTGGTACAAGCTGCAACCACCATCAAGTGCAAATCCTTCGGGATTGAGCTGCGAGATGTTGCGTCGACTCTGGCAGAAACATTAATCCGAGATATTCAGAGACGTAGTGACCTCTGGGGTATACATATGGGAGCAGTAGAAGTGGTGCAAGGTAACATGTTCGAAAACAAAAGGATTACAGAGCTAATTTCAGAAGCGGATCTGATACTGGTTAACAATCTCATTTTCCCACCGGAGTGTAAGTCCGCCACAATGCTTCTTCCTGCTTGTTGGAGCGTATTAACACCGCACAGTGATCGAAGCTCTCAAATTATTACTTTCCCCCATGAAGGCTGGCGCACTTGTAGTGTCTACAAAATCTATGTTCTTCGGCTACCTGAGGAGTCATACACAAGGTAGGCATGTATTCTTAATGAAGAAAACCATTTTCTAAGTATTGCGGTGCTAGTTGACTTTAAAGAAACCCCGGCAGAATATCCTGCAGGTAGTACCAGCTGGAAGCACTGTGGTGGGACATATTTTTGGGCATCAAAGCTATATTAAAGCACTCGAGTTATAGTTGATCTTCATAGGAGGAGGTTGAAGTTGTGCGGTTCAGAAGCTGAAAAAGGAAATTCGTCCTTTGATTCCCACGCTATAGGCATATATCTGAAAGTAGTCACGCCGCAAATGAGAAAGAAAGTAGTAGCTGTCCTTCGTGTCTAGGATAAAAAAATTTGACGTAGATAGAGCCCGCAGAAGGTATTGAAGGTGTAGTATGGAGCATGTTGCACAGCACTACCTCGTACTCAACCGAAGTTCTCCAGAAAAAGACTCCCTCAAATCAATCATTCTAGTGGGATCTATATGCAAGTACCCTCAGTCAGTTCAGAGTCCCTTGTGTTGACGGTACGCCGTCGTCATTGGGCCGTAGATTCTTGGACCGCAAATTCCCGGGTTCCTCTTTACGTAGCCAGCAAGCACGCTGTACTAGGCCTAATGCGTTCCTTGGATGAGCCTCTTTCTCAGAAAGGCATACACATCAACTGCATTCATCCTTTCTTCGCAGGTAGGATATTTTATATTACCTGACATATTCCCCATCATCATCTACCTCCTCAAATCATCCGTAGCTACAAATTTAGTGCCTAGCTCCGTCCGACAACTCCAATTGGCCGGTATCCGTCTCACACCCGTCCCCAGGATTGCAAAAGCCATTGTTTATGCGGCTTCTTATACCATTACGCTCGGACTCGGAGGTTCCTCATTCTGGGTCCCAGATGGCGGGGCTTTGACATTCATGATTCCCAAAGAAGAATTCAAGCCGGGGGTGTACCAGCTTATCGACGCGAAGTCAAACAGTACATCTGTGTACGTAGTTTCTCTTTGTCTTGACCTTTTGATGACCTCGAACTGCTCAATGATTAGAGGATTATCTGGACCGCGATATTATGCTCGATTTCTCAAAGACGTGACGCCGTGGCTCTGGAAACCACTCGCTCTCGCCAGTACGAGTGCTACTTTACTAATGCTCGGCGTAAGATTTATCATGACTCAACGAGTACGAAAATCCTGACTGGGCCTGGTTTATTGGTTTTACGATGTACACTTTGTTCATTTTGTTGCAAAGACGAATCTGTGCATCCCAGTCCCAGCATCGGAAGGCTGTGGCTCTTGTTTTTCACTTGACAATGACATCATGGTCAAAGCTGGAAATATCGAGTCAGGAAGTTTTCATCCGCATGATGTTGACGCTGTATTTTTCTTGAGGTCGCCGAACATCCAAGTATAACAGACAATCCATTATCCAAGCCATAGACGTAAATATGAGAAAATAATGCGTGTAGTCATTATGTCCGAGAAAAAGAAAAAAGAAGCCAAAAACACGGGTTCGCGTGTAATATGCTAAATCACATCAAACGGATAAATGAAAAATACATAAATAATCCGTGACCTTCAAGGAAAGCCAAAAAACGATAAGAGGAGTCAACAATGCGGAAGATGACGAAAATGCAACGACACAAAAACAATGAGTGGAACAAAAGAGCAACAGACCCTCTCATCTAATGAACAAACTATGGAGAACCGCAAGCCCACACACGCCGGCGCAAACCATAAATCCAAGCGGATAGCCATTGGGGTTACCTTCGATGCTGACAGACCAGAGCTGCAGTGGACAAGTGGGAAAAAAAGTCAAAAAGAAATGCCTAATAAAAAAACAGGTATAACCCACCAATCCACCCATGACAGGACCAATGCACCTCGCCAAGCTGACAATACTTTGTTCGCTAGGCCAACAGCATGCGGAGGTGTCACTGACATCACGAAACACTTGAGACCAGACGACACAAACAATGCAAGACATATCAACGTACTGTAGTTGAGCAATATTGAAATGGCCGTATATCCAAAGGTGCTACCGCAGAATTGCAGGGCACAGTAGTAGACATCCCAAAGAGAACAATCAGCACTCGCGGACACTACCCATTAAGATAAGTCCACTTACGTGCTTACAGTCAATGCTATACAGAAAGAGAGATGAGCTACCGATGACCATAAACGAAACAACGACGAAACAGACCGGCCATAAGAGGAAGATTGCCATCCTCTTCTTCACTCGCAAAAGGAACTCGATAGAGCACCACCGAAAGATACGACGGGATGAAGAAGAGAGAACCAAGACGGAACATGGTCATATGAGAAAAACAACCTCTCGGGGGGCCAAGATTACTATCACAGAATAGATCAGAACGACTAGTTCAAAAGAAAACCTATCAAGGGACATACGGATAAAGGTAGAACTGGTAAAAGATCTGTGCCAAACACATCAACGCAACTAAAGGAGTACCGGATCAATACCAAACGGTTCTCGTTCAATGAACCCACTCACTGAGTTGCGCAAAATGTCCCGCATTCAAATTAAGCCCGCCGGAGTCATAATCCCTAACAAATCCGCCACCCATATGAACAAACCAATCTCCCTCTATAAACACAGAAAAACTCACGTAACCAAATACGACATGAATATTTGATCATGCGTAGTGCTATGCAGCGCCAATAAACCATATTGTATGATGACCATAATCGGAATCTGCGATGCCAACGACGGAGGCTTCTCCAGTAATGCCTCTTCGTCTTGTTCAGCAAGCATGTAAGCAGAGGCACGTCTAGACTCGAGGATAGGCTCCAAATTGGCATTGCCCTCGTTCGTAATCAGATCCGAAGCTGGAGTCATATCTTCGTCGCGGAGAAGAAGCTGTTGAGCGTCGATCACAGCAGACGGGGTACAAACACCAGGATGGGAGAAGATGCTGGGACCGTTGGAGAATCTTCGATTACTCGGGGTGCCATATTCCATGTTGCTGGTGATGGAAGGGCGACGGGCGGGTATTGCCCTGGATGGAATTGAAGGACGGCGAGGCGAGCCAAATGGGTGTTGTCTAGAGGTTCCGACAGCTGGGCGAAGAGAGCTACTGACAGAAGCTGTAGAAATGTGACGGGGTCGAGGGGTGGTAGGAGAACCAGAAACGTCTTCAGACAAAAAGTCTCCAAGAGGATCACCAAAGTCGGAATCGTCATCCCCATCCTCGGACCCAATCTCACTATCGCTTTCGAATGGGTCTTCATTATCTACGTTCATCGCAGCAGCAACCCAAAGGTCAGCAATGTTGGTAACTGCATTCTCGTTCGCCATGAGCAACCTTTGAGCAAAGTTCATGTCGCTGGCGAATGATTCGCGAGGAGGTAGTCCATCGGCATTGCTGCCACGCCTGCCGTAAGAAGCAGTGCTTCCCCTCCTCGCAGAGATTCGCCGAGCGATAGTAGCGTTACTGGCTAGTCGATTGCGAGAGCTGGAGTATCCATAGGCCGATCCGTTGAATCGACTCGGCTTGGAGTTGGAGACCGTGCGTGTCCGTTCAAGTCTGGCGCCGGTCGACAACGGAATAGGAGGCTGAGGCGTAACCATTGATGATACATCCGGGACTCGACTGGCAAAATAACCCGATAGCCTTTTGCCAATCGATCGCCCAAAGGACCGGCTAATAGATCCAGGCAGAGTAGTGTGTTGGTTTTCTTCGTCACCAAATATCGGAGTGGGGGGGAATAGATTCTTCTTCTTCTTCAGGGATTGTTGGGTGACCATCAATTTTCTCCAGAGGAAGCCGAATGGCTCCGTGTCGAGGTCCGCCATCAGGACCGAGGAAACATGCCAAAATTGAACCTGCAGCGTATTGAGAACAGCAAATGCGCATTAGATATGAATCACTTACCAAACAAGGTTACAGCTGCAGCCATCGCGCAGGGAAGAAGGTAAGGATATTCCACAAAAAGCGGAACTTTCGCGAAGACGCTGGGCCATTTTGCTGCGGCAGGAGTTTCGACTTGAAGAATAAAGTGAGTTTAGGCCGATACTTAAACTGCAGCTACACACATGTTCCACCAATGATAGCACCAGCTACACCTCCGAAACCCCAGCAAAAGCTGCACAGTCGCAGTGAGCATTGGAGTCGAGATAGATGGTAGGTCGGACATACCCCAAAATCGCATAAGCTCTGCCTTCATTTGAAGCATCCGTTACGAACGCCACAGATCCTCTAGCTACGCCGACAGCTCCAGCAAAAATTCCTTGAAGAAGTCGTATACAGATCGCTTGAGGAAGAGATGTGGAGGTTCCGAAAAATGCGCAAGTAATAGCGCTGCCCAACAGAGAAACGACTAGGACAGATCTTCTACCGTGTCTATCCGCGACGGTGGCCTGTGTGAATGACATCGTGAGGGAGTGGTGTCAAAAAAGGTTGATAGTGTCGTACCCATAGTAGGGATGTAAGAAACTGGGTGAGGAAGAATGTCGCCACTGTCGGGTCAATAGTCAATTCATTACTTTGAAAGACACAAAACATAGCAAGTACGCACCTAATATACCAGTCCAAAACGCAACTTCAGCTTCATCCGTCAATTTCCCAAAACCTAAGATAGAATGGCAAAATGGGTGAGAAAACAAGACAAAGGAGAGCGAGCAGAAACGAAGCGCACCTTTTACCATAAAAAGTAAAAATGGGGTCGATACATTCGCAGACAAGAATTCGCCCAATAGAGTCTAATCCAACCAGAAAAAAAACCGTAAGAATCTAGAAACTCTAAAGAATAACGGATAAAGGACTGACGATTGACAATACAATCATTGACAATACAGGTAATGGTGTCGCATATACTTCGGGTGCAGGTTGAGATACACTGGGAATTGGAGCCTTATCTGCGCTGGGCGAGAAGACACTGCCTTCGTTGTCAGAACTGGGCTTGAAAACAACGCTAGGCCGCCGCAAGCTGCCAAATGAAATCCTAGGCAAAGCTCGCCACAAAGTAGATCTAATTGGCGTTGCTTCTGCATCGTCTAGAGCCGAATTATCTGTGCCAAACGTTCGGCGTGGCGTCGAAAGGCGATTTGGCTGGAATGAGCTCATACTGAGCGCAGCTGCGGAATTCGAGGTTGCTGCTGTAAAGCGCTAGCTCGGTGGAGAAAGTGGGATGGGGGACACGGTGAGCTCACAGGAGCGCGAAGGCGGAAGACAAGAAGCGTGGTTACGAATTGGAGAGCCCAAATCTGGGCTTCACGTGACCAGTGCGCGGAAAATGAATTTTGCATGGTACAGCTTTGGCCGACTCAACGCCAATTGTTTCAGAAATTTTTTGTAGTACTCTTGAATATCTACAGCCCTACAGGAGTCAAAACTTCGACCGCCGTTCAATTTTTTTCGACATCTCTGCTGCCATATTCCTTCCCGTTTGCTCACTCTGGTGCAGCTCATCCCACCACATGTACGAATCTCGTTCGTCCAGGGTACAGTCTCCGCTAAAGATAATGGTCTTCAGTACACCATCATTCATAAATCCTTGGGAACAGGACTCACATCCCGCACTGAGTAAAATCATCTGGATCCGGACATTGATGACAATGTCCAGTCACATTCGCCGGTATACTCCCATTGAAGAATTGCGTCGGATGGTTAAACATCTCCTCGAAAAATCCATACGAATCGAACCATTCTACCTTCCCATCTCCCCCCCACTCAGCATTCAGCACCTTTACTCCATCAGTCAACATCCTGTTCAGACTATGCACGAGATTATACACCCCATTATTCCACGCATTGCCATCGTGCACATGCGGCCAATATATAGTTGGTGCAGACGAGTTCGAATATAGCTTCGTAATCTGAAGCGGAATCAGGGAGTTGAGAATGAAGTTTCTCACCCCGAGCTTATGCATCGCTCGAAGATGATCAAGTTGACAATCGGCAACGTCAGGAAGAGAGACATTCGCCGACTCGTTGAATGTCACGAACGAGTTGATCCCAATGTCGTTTGTCCCAATATACTGGATCACTACAAACGAGGCAGGATCAAGGAGGAGCTTTTGCCTGGAAGTGTTAAATCCGTCGATATGGTCCTGAACGAACCAAAACTCCTGCCCTGAAATGACACGGGTTCATCAGAAAGCGGCGTAAGATTGTTTGAGCACACCGCTCCGCCAACTGCGTAATTCCAAATCGTGTAATTGCCGTAGAGACCAAGATACCATGGCCACTGTACGCCACCGTCTGCTGCAAAGTCGATCTGAAATAGGTTGAGCGATTGAATACCACAAAAAAACAAAAAAAAAAAAGTGGTTGATTCACGTACCGGAGGAAAGACTTCTTGATAATCCTTTCCAGGGAAGCTTCCATTTGCAATACTATGTGCTCGAGACTGGTCTATATCCCAAGAGTTCAAGCTACTACCCGCATACTTCAGTCATTCTTATACTCACCTGTAAAAGAATCGCCGAAAAGAACTACATCTGTTATCTTCCCGACTACCAGAGATGGTGCATAGCACAAGCACAAGATGGGTACGGCAAGAGAAACAAGAAGCGATTGCGAGAGAGGCAGCATCATACACTCGATTTTTTCGCGAAGTCTGCTATTTATATGAGTATCCTTGTCTACAGGGTACACACGCAACTGTACCTCATACCGCATGCTGGATTGAGGACCACCTGAGCTCAAAATTCAGTGTATTCTCGTGCCCTGAGTTGGGATTCGCCGAAATTTTTCCATTGACTTGATGTTCAGTACTGTAATGCGTTTCGCATCCGCTTAGAGATATATCCATATCCATAGTTACATCATCTACACTCAAATTTCAGGCGGGAATACGGGTCGTCGGAGGTGGCATGTCGTTATGTCCTTCCTCAGCGGGTCCCCGAAACTACATTGGGTTGCATGCAAATGTGTCTGCTGAACGGAGTAAAATTTCTCCAGATGATAGAGAAGACGGAGGGAAGGAGACCAAGGCGCGAGGAAAGCGTCGATGAGGATCATGACGCATTCCCAGCTCTGTTGGACAGGCGAAGAGGATGTTGGGTCTTGGGTAAAGAGGGTAAAAGCAGCCGGCCCGCCATCATGAACCGTCACGTGCGCAGCCTCCGGCTGTTCAGACATTAAACTGCAAATCATATTTGAACCTACGTACGTCTCGAAGAACTGGGGCAAAGGGTATTGAACGCAAGACATATGGCCAATGACACTGACACCTACGAAGACTGAAAATTTTTTTCTCTCTCTATAGCCACCAACCCCCGTCAGTCGGTTTTCAACTCAAAAACGTGTCCCATCGTACATTCGTTCCACGTGAATATATTGATCAGAACGTAAGTGCCTATAGTACAAGGACAGTATGCGAAGACATATATATGAACAGAACTTTGCGACTCCTCGATATGGACCAACCACTTCGTAAGTTGAAATTCCTTTCATACTCCTCCCGAACCACCTGTAAGTTAACTATTATATTCATCCATAGCCTCGCTGGAGTAAGCCCAAGGAATTCATACATTACGTTGCGAATGCCGTTTGTCCTGAAAATTGATTTGATTGAGCGTATATGTGCATATGTGTGGGGATTAAAAAAAGATAGTAAAATACTCCTTTCGAATGGTAATCTGCGGCAACTTTTGTAACAATTCTTGTATACAATGCGATTTTTCTTTATTATTGTTCCTTGACCTTGAAGTTTCCCGGGTAGGTAGGTAGGTAGGTGTATTGCCGGCTTAGGAACAGAGGAAAGCCACGGATAACGGTAGAAAGGAGGGTGGACCGATGCCACCTCCACCCCGATTGTCATCATCCTTCCTCCGCGAGCCCTCCGCCCACACCAAAAGTCTTCTTTGCCCTCTTCGCTCTTCGAGACCTCAAGGCCTCAAAGCCAAGGAGTAGATTGTTTTGGATTGGGAATGCCAGTGGGAACCAACGCGGGAAATGTTGAACTGGTGATACTCGCTTCGAAATACCACTACTACAGCCCATCATTATTTCCCTTTGATCTTCCGCTTCTTATGTTTTTTATTGTAACATGTCTCTGTTTCTTTGTTTTCTTTTTCTCCTTTTCCTATCGTTTGTTTCTTGCCTCTTATACTCTTTTCACCTTTTACCAGTCATTTTCCATCGCTGATTTTTTATAACCTTCATTCTTTCCTACTTCGCTTTTGCATTGTTATCATCCGGTATAATATCATTGCAAGTATAACTATTTCTGTCTGTGACGTTGAAGCACCGACCTTATGCCGTCGTTGATACCGCCTATTGCTTTGGAGTCTTGGTTGGAGAAGAAACTGCGAGTTGTGATGGAACGAGGCGGCGGACTTTGATTTTGTCTATAAATATGGCATGTTCAGAACAGCATCTTCTTACTTTTGACCCAGTCATGGCAGACGCGCACAACATAATGGATCGCGTGTCAATAATGGATCGCATGTCAACACCGCCACCAACTCAACTTGAACCAAACGCCCATCCTCCTGCCAAGGAAACGCCCTATAAGCTCCGAATAACAGATTCACCCGCCTATCGCTTTGCAAATCTCGCACAGAGGCGGAAAACCATATTAGAGGAGCTGTCTGGAATGGTAGCAGAGGTTGAAGTGGACTGGTTTTTTGGCAATGTGTTACCAAACCCCATCGAAGGCTTTGACCCTGTTGCGGTTGTGGAGGCTTTAAAGGACAACGGAGCCATTACCGATAGCGGATGGCATGCGTTTCCCAGCGATCCAAAAACCGACCATCGTCACGAAGATCAAGTCTATGGACAACTAGCCCTAGTGTTTGACGCGGTTATACAGGCGACAAAGGCACTGCACCCTGAACATACTCAGCATTTCTCACTTGTCCTGCTTCCGACTGTTGCGCCATTTTCGGAACGCGCGTCGAGAGCTCCACCTGACGCAACCTTCTGTCCAAAGGCAGAGGTCCCTTACAGCTGGTATCATCTAGCGACACCGGGAGAATTCAAGAAAGATCCCGAAAGCTGTCGAGCCAAACGAAATGAGGTATGATAATTACTGTGGTCTGATTTGCCTTGCTTCCTTCTAAATACCTTTCAAGAACGTCGCCCAGACTATCGGTAACCTGCAACACATTATGACGGTGGATCCGCGTCGTCGCTTTTCTTTTGGATGGACTATACAGGACCGGGACTTGCGGCTTTGGTTTGCGTGTCGTGGAGCTGTTCTTGTTACCAAAACGGTGGACGTGTTTACGGTTTGTAGAATTTTTGTTCGTTCATCCCATTTCATTGAATGTTATTCCAGAACCCATCTCAACTCGTATGCTTTTTTACGTCGATGGCATACTCCTCCACTACTGCGCTCGGGTGGGATACCTCCATTCAACACCTTCCGGACTCTTCAGCGCCTCGTCAGTACACAATCACTGTCAAAGGCCAAACATTCACCACCGTCAAAATTCTCGCCGATTACTTTGCTGACAGTCTGGTCAGCCGCGCTACCAGGGTGTGGTTGGTGAAGGATGAAAAGGACAAGCAATTTGTTTTGAAAGACGTATGGATGGACTCCGATCGATATGCAGAGGACGAGATCTGCGCCAGACTACTCAAGGACGTTCTGAGGCGACGGGGACAGGAAGATCACGATACTCTGAAGCGCCATATACTGATGCCTCACGTCTTCGAGCGGCTGAAGATCGGCAAGAAAGACGATGTCACGTATTGCATGATGAACAACCAGACTCCCTCCGCCCCCAAGGTCTTCAATTTGGAGATTCCAACATCCACAGACCCCAAGTCTCTCAGTGTTCATCCGAGCAATTCCATATCTTTGGCTCACCTGTCTCGACCTTCCAGGCCCGCTAATGACCAGAGTCAGAGCACCAAGCCCGTCATACGCTCAAGGTACCATTACCGAGTTGTATTCAAGGAGTACGGCACCGATCTGTATAGCGAGATGAGCCTCGTAAATGTATTCAAAACCTTGTCAGATTTGGTAAACGGTGCGCTGCTATTGCCGAGCATATCCTCCGACATGCTCACAATCCCAACAGCTCTTGAAATTGTTCATGACAGTGGGTGGGTGCATCGAGATATCAGCTGCGGGAACGTGTATTGGTTACCCAACCCGAATGAAGGTGTTTCCCGTGGAATTCTTGGAGACTTTGAGTATGCAAAGCAATGTGAAGATGGAATTGAACACGAGCGGCGGACGGTAACTAGATTTGCCTCTTTTCTATGCCGCTGAGGATGCTGAATATATTCTTCAGGGTACTTCGGAATTCATGGCTTTCGAAGCTGCTAACCGCAAGTATCGAAAGCTCAATCCTGCAAAGGCAAGTCTCGAGAAGAAAGACATTCAAAAGCCCGCCAAATTTGCGCACAATCCTCTGCATGATCTTGAATCTGTATGGTGGATGCTTGTCCATGTTGTCCTCCACAGGGACTGTCAGGGACAGAGCGCTTCAGACCAGGAATTGCGAGATGACAAGGTCAAAGCCCTCTTCCAAGATGGTCCCCGTTCTGCCGGTCGGGAGGAGCTCATCGACGAGCCATGGAATTTTACTTTGGAAACAACCGGAGTCTTCTCTTCCTTCAAGCCGGTGCTTGATGTGGCACAGGAACTCGGTCAAAAGTTGCTTTTCGCTTATATAGCGGCAGAAGAAGCTTATACCTTCATTGGACTGGAGAAGTGTATGATTCACGGTGATTTTTGCTCACCGCTCATCATTGAAGAGAATCTTGAGGCCATCAAATCCCTCAAGCTTGTGCCTGTCGCTGCTGCAAAACGCAAGGCTGTCTATGAAAAAAATGATGTGCTTGACAAGCGTCAATCCAAAAGGTCAAAGTAAGTCTTTACCTACTGCTGCCTCATGTTTTACTCTCAACATATCTCAGGGGTATCTCAAACACTTCGTAGTTGGCTCATCCCTAGATTGGGGTTCATGTTCCTTTGAACTACTTTCTCTCGTGTTTGGTACGTTGCGCATGTACAAGTTTAGGACTAATACATCCTTGTAATAAAATGATTTTGTGATCAAAGGAAACAGTTTTTTTTTTTTTCTTATGTGTAAATATGCTTGATGGCCAAAGGAATACATGGGTGACGCTCTCACAGGGACCAACACACTGCGCCCGAGCCTCAAACAGCAAGTATTGGAAGCTATTGTTCGAGCATGTGGTCAAGTCGCTCTCGCACAACTACAACTGGAAGTCCTTATATCGCATCTGGAATTGCATCCATACTCAATCTCACTTTGTCAGTTTTTCAATGCGAGGTCTACTTGATTCTTTTTGCATTTTCTCCCACTACAACATCCTAAACCTGTACATATTAGCTTTTTGGTTGTATAAGATTTCATGAGATTTTTGTATCTTTGTAATTTACCATACTTGTTTTTATGTAAAGCTGTATGAACCAAGAGGGACGGAAAATTATTTTCTATTCCGACTCCAAAAGAAGCTCGTGGCTCCAGGGTACCAGAACAGAAAAGTATCAGCTGTGCCAGTCTCAGGTGCTCCTCAAAGACGGTGGGCTTATCCAATCGAATTTCCGCATACTCTGAGGTGTCCTCTTGATCCTGAAGTTGCACGGCGTTGGTTCAGAAGCTGGAAAAGGAAGTTCGTCCTCTAATTCCCACGCTATAGACATATCAGGTCAAGGCTGAAAAAGGAAGTTCGTCCTCTAATTCCCACGCTATAGACATATCGGGCCAAGGTGTCGATACTATATCAATGCCTTGCTTCAACGCAGTGTATTGGAAGGAGGAGAAAGGATATATCAAGCAAGTGGCCCTAGGTTGTGATCATTTAGCAGAGCCGTGAAGAGTCTGCATCGAGTACTTAGCAAGCAGTACCACAACCTGGTTACTTGGACGAAAGAATGACCATTCATTAACTTCCGTTCATCCCAAATCCAGCCCCACTGTACACTCCCAATATCTCTCAATAACTCCTACTAGTAGCACCATTTCATACTCAATCTCGCCCATAGTTTCCCCGAGAAACAAATCTCGAGGTGAGCTACCTCCGATCCCGGTTCGGCGTCGCGCGGCATCACTGATAGCAGCCTTTGCTGGACCTGTCATGAAGCTTTTCTCAACTGCAGTTGTGAATTAATAAGACGAGGTACTAAACAAGCTAGTAAGCCGTAACTCTCACCGGTATTAACATTGGTATGGCTTTGCATTTCGGAGGCTGAGCTTCCATTACGTCTTTGGCTATGCTGCTTGTGAGATTAGATTTATCTTTGATGTATCCCAGCCCAGTGGATGTGTCTCCGCCAGTCTCGCAATCAACAGATTTTCTATCTAGTCCCGCGAGCGAAAGAGCTACGGGTTCTCTCTCGCCTAAGCAAAGAATGCGAAATGCGAACCGTTAGACAAACAACTTGATGAAGAAAAAGAAAGTGCAAAGAAGCCGCCAGTGAGAAATATCAATCCGCGGCAAGCGTTGACTTGGAGTTTACATAGGAGTCTGCGAGCCATATGCACAGTGACGTACCTTCAGCTATGGCTCTAGCCTCATTGGGGTTATCAAGCATAGTGGAGATATCCTTGTCGTCTAGATCTTTGATAATGGATTAGAACATTCAAAGCAATGGCAGCTCAAGAAACTGACTAGTTTTGCCTGCCACAAGACCATCCTGCCAATTCTGGATTACTTCTTTGCTCACAAGTTTTCCTGTACCATCAGCCCGAGATGTGTTTGTCCATGGTCTACCGGCACTAACATAGTTTATTCCTTGGGCAGAAGTGGTAATGGAACACAGGATTGCAGGGGCTGGACGACAATCCAACTCTAGAACTAACAGTTCATCGAACGATTGCAATAAACCTGTTCTCAGCAATGCTAAACTGGAAGTGTTAGCCTCAGCTTTGCTTAGCTCCCCATATTGGTCGCTGGTGTTTGAGTTTTTGTACGTCGATGTCTCCGCGGACATTTTTTGCTGTTGTCCAGAGAAAGATTTGCGCGTCAAACTCAGTGTAGATTGTGCTTGACAAGTGCAATTCTCAGAACCCCGACTGAGTAAAGACAAGCGAGTGTTCTCAGAAGTGGAATATCTAAGGCTCGGAGGGTACGAAGATTGGGAGGGAAGTGAAGAAAGATAACCGAAATTGTATGTTTTGGGTTCAGCGTACCTTTCTGATGTGGCAGAACACGCTTCAGAACCTGAGGTGAGAGAAAATTTGCTCAATCTGAGATTGTCGGTGGGAAAAGACGCATTTTTGAGGAGAGTATGCAGCACTGTGCAAAGATACCAAACAGTGTCTTTGCAAGCGATCGCTCAAATTCTAGCATCCCGAGGAGTCAGCCATCGCTTTCGAGTTGCTGACTCTGACTGAGCAGCGTCCAAAACCTTGATAGGCCTCTCACGACTATCTGCTAATCTTCCAAAGTAAGCTTTCTCCCTAAGGAATAGAGTGGTGCGCAAAAATGAGCGGGAGACCGGTTAGGCAATACGCTTCCCGAAGTGTGTGGGACTCCAGATGCATTTTTTATTCACGCGCATTTCTGCGAGATCGAGGAAATGACCAGAGTTCCATTTGTCAGTGCTCGGTTCGAATGAAGAAGAAAACACATTTGAAACTTCAGACCAAGCCCGGTCAAGAACAGAAGAGTCATTCGTGAAACGGTAGACATATGCGAGTGCTTTGATTTGCATCTTCACCTCGCAAGAATTGTCGAGGATACCAGAGCTGTAAATGATACACGACAGGCGGAAGCGTCATGTACTGAGAGACATTGCGGAAGATGGTATCGTTCCAGGATTTGAGATATGGATCTGCGGAGATGAGGGAGGGTAAAGCAGCCATTTATACGCAGGTGCGATTAGCCTTGGACGGTCCATCCCTACAGACGTTGGAGCGGGCGATGAAGGAGAAAATGTATCTGTGGGCCAGACATTGGCGGGATGGATTGCATGAGATTTTGATAGTACTCAACCAATAGGCTGGTGCGGACTCTCAAATTTTTGTATCAATTTTTGATTTTTTATTCGGCTGGCGGTCAGGTTCGCTGAATCCTCGCCTCCCGTACACATGTACACGTCTAAGGCTGTTTTCTTTTCACCACCTCGTTCGTGAATTAGGAGTAGGGTTCAACACTACGGTGAGTGCTCTTTGCTCGTACGATTTAATGCTTCTAAATCATTTTCATAGCGTAGTCGCTTTCACAATTGTCCAGTTTTACTTGCTCTATCGAACGCTGTGGTTGAGTCACCAACCTTTTTGTTGATTAAAGTTACCGACTGGCCTATTTCACCGTAAGTCCTTCTTCATTGACTCCATGTTCTCGTTGCAATGACAATTCCAGGCCCAAACCAGATGGAAAATTCGAACACAAGTACCTCACTCTCCCAACCAATTATAATTTGGGTTTCTACACGAACAACATCCAAGGTAACGAAGCAAAATGTTACCGATGTGACACCAAGGCGGTGGTCATGGGTTGAAGGCCCCTTCACCGACAGTCATCGCAGCTCGTCGCGGTTTCAATCTGTTTTCAACATTTCGTACTCTCTTTTATCTTGATTGTTGCGATCATATGCAATGCTTCAATTTTGCACATCCTTTTAAACATCCTTTTAACATCCATAAATTGTAGGCTACACTAGTAATTCTAGAGAGCTTTAGTCGTTCCAAACTTTGTTCCGCTGTTACCCTTCGTCACATTGCTTTGCACACTCAAAGTTATTCAGAACACTCAGTGAAAGACTTTCGGTTGCGTGACCAATAGACGTTCCTGCAGCTGATGTCTCAAACGCCTCAAAGTGTGGAAAGTGTTTAAATCGGGCGACGTAGAATCGGGAACTGGAGCTGCACATATCTCTCTTGACAAAAACGCGAGATACATCACCGGCTGAACTTATCGAAAACGAGCACCGGTATTGACGATGATCCTTCTTTGTTTTCACACCACCACCAAACTACTTTTCCTGCTCTCACCCACCCCTCAATTAAAACTATTGTCTTCGTAGCTTGTGCAAACCAATGGGGAGAGGCTGGACACAGTTTGAGAGTTTGAACTCGAGTAGCTGAGGCTGCTCAGGTTATTCAACATGGCTTGTACCAAGTCAGGCATCGGACTTTTCCATCCTCTTCCTCCTGCTCCTGCTCCTTTTCCTGAAGCCATTTGCCACATCAAAAGGCTTCGGGTCCGAGTCTAGGTTTGGTGGGGGTTTTGAAGGACGTTACCAAATCGAGTTTCGACAGCAAACGCGTCGAAATGGCCAGAGAAGTTTTAGATGAAAAGTATTCCTATATAAACATCCGCACCCTCCCCATTCAATCACTGGACTCCAGCAAAACATACATCTTCGAACTTATTCATCCCCAAAATTCAACACGCGTCCGATACACATACAAAGACCTCGTGTTGCTTTCAATAGTCGGAAAAGACGGCGAGTCAGAGCCTCCACCAAACTTTGATTGGTCCATATACCCATTTCCACGACCGACATACCACGATATACCCATATCAGATTTGCCAGCTATTCAAAGATTGAACAAAACCAACAAAGGAGGGTTCATAGTAAGAATCTATTCTCCACCTTCATTGACATCCCCGTCCTCGTTTCATCCCCCCAACGAATCAAGGTCAAATTCGAGTCCTATCTCGAACTGATCAAGTCCAAAAACTACATGGATCAAACCCTGAATGAGTTGGCGGAGGTGTATAGGCGGAAGAGAGAGTTCATATACACTTTCGGTGAAGCGCAAGTCGTGCAGAGGATGGAACAAGAAAAAAGATGCAGCGTTCAAAGGATTTCCGATGATTTTGACGGTCCAGAATGGGTAGTGGGTTGATGGATATATGTGGAACGAGGCGGAAGGGGCATTCACAGAAGCTGAGGCTGGTCTGTGGACAGTTATGAGTCCTGTCTTCGAACATTGGAGAGTCTGCGGTATTACACAGCATTTGCTCAGATTGAGGAAGCATTTCAAGCGGTTCAGAACATCACCTGGGGCGACAGCAAAACTATGCCAATCGTCTGGCTCAACGGGACAAAATTGAACGCTTGCAGGCCGAGAAGGTGGACTGCTTTGACGGATCCGCTAGACATGGTATTACAGTTGAGGACGTCTCATTGGGTTATGTACAACCTGCCATTCAAGCTGTCACGGATGAGACACTGACTATCCAATCGAAGCTTCTTGTTCGACTTGCAGAACTAAACAAGCTTATCGTTCCGCTGTGTGTCTCAAAGCGAGAGTGGGACGTCCGACAATTCCAAAACGATGACGTCCATGCTCTGTGCTGCGGCTCCATCAACTCCGGATTTTCTGGTGCTCAAAAGAATGTCTCCTCCTCTCGGACAGGAGGGTCGCTGGCGAAGGGTTTAGGCATTTCGCGTCAAAACTGACACCGAAAACGACATCTCAGGCCAAAGACGCGTCGGATGACCTTCTCAAGACCCCGGAATCTAAGGGGCCAGATTTACGCGCTGTAAGCATCTGCCAGCTCGCCGTCGCTTGGTGGTAGCATCAAAGTAAGTCTTGGTTTGACGCGTGACCAGCATTGTTCATATTCTTTATTTTATCTTATTTATTAGGACACGCCACCGAAGGCAATTGATGTGGATATGTTGTCTGACGATGAATCAGAGAAGGTTGCTGTAAAAGTGAGTTTTTGAGATTTGGTATTGAGAAAGAGCTCAGAAGATGACTAAACATCGACGCGTTATAGACAATTCGGATGACGACAAAACTCGTCAATTGACTCGACAATTTCTTGAAGCGCTTTTTTTTTCAAAATGCAATCAGTTTACGGCTGTAGATCCAAACTGAGCACACTGACCGTCATTTTCCCCAGGAATATTGACATCCATGGTGTCCTCGTTTGCAATTTGGCCTAACAAGTTCTCATTTGACAAACTCTCACGAATGCTAGATGTTGTATAAGGATCAAAGTTGGGGTTCAGATCATTGGAAGGCGGAGAAGGAGCGTGTATCTGGAAGGGGATGTCCTCGCTTGTGGATTCATTTGGTCCAGGATGATTTGTTCGCCAAAGAAGATTATGCAGCTTCTGAAAGTTGTATCGGGAGTGGATTTCGGCTCCGCAGGGACACGGGAGCCTCCCATCCAACCCCCAACAAATTTGGACTCGATTTCCTAAGACCTGTAAGATTATACACCTTTTTTTTTTTGTTCATTGAAAGGCAAACCTTGATAGTTGACGTTGTGCTGAACTGAGTAATAATTGTTATTGTGCGAATGTTTGCTATTGCCGTCGTATGGAAATCGACAGTACAAATCAGTGCAGAGTCTGGTTATACGGAAGGATCATTCCAGTTTTCAGTCTTTCCAAATAACAAAACCTGGTACGTACAATTTAGGGGGGGGGGGGGGGGGGGGGGGGGGGGGGGCCTTGAAGGGAGTGTTAGAGTTTAGAGTGTGATTAAAAAATGCAAAACGTACCATTAGCGTGGGTGGTGTTGGTTCAGATCAAAAAAACAAGGTAGAGTTGACCCCGTGCAGGCTGGACTTTTTTTGTTCGTTACCCGAATAGAAGTTACAGTTACCGCAGGAAATTCCTACGCATATGCGTACCTGTTCCCCCTTAAAGTCCACATGTTGCAGGCGATTCCAAAACTAATTTGCATCTGTTGGTTCAAGAGGCCTATAGCCGACTTCAGAAAATTCATTTATTTCCAAATCAGAAGTGAAGCCGCCAGGAACGGAGCTTGTGCTGTGTACATGAGTAATTACCTTTGCCGGATTTGGGCCAGCCATACTGAATTGTTCACACGCGCTAGATCAGAATCAAGGTTCCCTTTCAACTATCATCTGCTTCCCTTGTATTCTTCCTGCAATCAAGTCTCAGCCAGCACTATGCCATCACATGCATTGTAAAGCACTGACCACAATAGTTGCTAGCCCAATGTGCGAAACCCCAGTAAGCTTTTCATTTTTTTGAACAGGTTTGGTGATGACGTCAATGGTTTTGAGTCGAATCCATTGACGTCATCAGCTTACCATTCATTTTAGGATGGGGTGAATTCATCCTAAAAACAAAAACAAGCCCTGACTTTTATATCGCGCGGCTACATATTGACGTATTCACTAGCGGCTATGCATTCCGGACTTATTTATGTCACCGGACTTGTCCTACAAGTCACTGCACCCGTGAGCAACGTTCTGATGATTGCTCGCATTGTCGCCGCCGTCGTGGTGAGCTTTCCCAAATTGACCGAGATCAGATATGGTATTCAGGTTGGAAGACGAAACTTGAATAGAAAAAAGATTGGCAAAAGATTCCGAACAAAAAGAAGTAGAGAAAGTACCTCTTTGACGTTCTACATCCTTCAACTTGAGAGACGCAACGTTGATTTGGCCTGTTGTCGAAGAGTACCGAGGCTGATTCACAGCAGATGATCGTACTAGTGCAATTATCACAACGTGGCCGCATGCAGCAGCTGACCTGAACCAGCGCTAAGCAAACTCAACCTTGTTCAATATGGTATGTTCGAGTTGCAACTTTGCCCAAGGCTTCAAGTTACTCATAGTGCTTATAGGCACCTTCAAAACAGCAAAAATTGTCGGTAATATGTGCGCATATATCAAAACTCACGTTCACTTGTGCACACAATGTATGTTTCAACTCGTACTGTCCATTTCAGTACGATGGGCCGAATTCAGATGTTCATGCCAATAACTCTGCCAAAAATCAAATTATGTTTAAAGGTGCGTAGGATAGTTAAATATTCTTATGACCGCTCTTTAAAATAAATAAATAATAGGAACCAAGGTCACTCTAGTTCGACAACCTGACGGCAAAGTTCCATGTCCATGTGGGTCAGAACTACATGCACGGTTCAATTTTCAGAAAGTGTACAACAACTGCTGATGAACAAATTATCCGGATCCTGATGACCCGGGCAGCAAAGACATCGACGCGCAAGTTGTAGTTCCACCCCGTCCTCCGCAAAGTGCTTTTAAAAAAAACTTACCGTTATACAAGACAGTCTGTATCCGGCGTACTTCAGGATTCGTTTACGAGCTCAAGACCTCCGACTAGTCCTGAACACAAGGAAAAAGATGAGCTGCTGCTCGAGCGTAAGTTTCGAAAGGACAGGGTCTGAAGGTGATGAAACGGCAACAAAAATCTGAGTAGGTCGATGTTACGTTAATTTCGCCAGATGCACTGCGGACGGGAGGGTTGAATGAGATGGCGGGAGTACATTTCTTATGCAGCAAGCGTGCGGAACATCCGAAGGCTGCAGAGGTGGTCAAATGAAGAGATTAGGATAAATTCTATGCCGCTTACCTCGATATTCAGGGGGAAAAAAGACAGATAAGCTTGAGATGCCGAAACGTCCTACACGGCGGGTGGAGAGTCCAGAGAGAAAATAGAACCTAGAAAATAGTGTGAAGAGATTAAAAATGAGTAAATGAGGGAGCCATGTACCATGCAGGACGCTCCATGGGTCAATTCGGTCGCGAATTCTACAGGAAATTTGCAGGCATAGTGAGATGGATCGAGGCAGGAAAGGTGAAGGGTGGCCGGTCAAGCGATAGCGTTGATAGCTGGGTACGTGGAAGTCCTGGATAGTACAAATGGGCGAGTTGAGTGATAGTATAAATCAATGGGTAACCCACGTACCGAGCGGAGTAAGTCGATCCCCCAGGTTGGTGTTCTTTCAAGGTCCCAGAACCAGTGCAGGGCAATGCAAAGGAGTTTTGCGCATGTCATTGAAACAATGACCGGGATAGCCAATACAAAGAACATAGAACAAAGTAAGGCGACTGCAAGAAAAACTCGTCATAGGAATAACGTACTTGTAGGTGGTAAATCCTGGAACGTGTCCATTTCCCTATACGTCTGGATCAAGGGTAGGCGCTGGGACTACATTGTAGATGAAAAGCGTAGAGATTCTGAAATGAGGGTGTGTGCGAGAGAAAGAAATGCGTCGATGGGGCGTTCCGGAACAAAGATACACGTTAGGTGCATGATAGACTGTCAGAGGAGAAGTGGGTATGTATGAGGGGGGATGTAGGTAGGAGAGAGAGAACAAAACACATACTATCGTCCACCGCAAAGATTGCTTGGGGATGTTCCTTTTACACTTGGATGATGGAACGAGCGTCGAGGACTCTGAATACTCGGGATATTCAGATGCAGAGTTGATGAGGATCTTTGAGTGAGGGTGCGTGGAGTGCAGAATTCGACGCAAAAGCTGCTTCCGGGGACCAAGGGCGATGAACAGTAATTTTGATAAGACCGTATTTGCGCAAGAAGCTTGGTAGAGGAAGAGAGGTGAAGCTTTGACGAGCTGGAGCTTTGACAGATAGTATCGAAGCACGGTGAAGATTTGAAGTATGGGGGTTCAGATCTCAGAGCCTAGGTAGTAATAAGGTCAAGGAGAATAAAAAAACTCTTGATCGATACACGCACCTGGGGCTGCAAATCAATCTAAGACAAAATACTCCAGCTTTAATCTTACAGGGTTTCCGGAAACTAATGCGAAACACGTTTTTTTTTTTTTTTTTTTTGGGAAAATGGAATCATGTGAAGCTACTGCCGAGATCAAACAGGCCGAGTATAAATAGAGCAGGCGCAGTGCCGCGCGCATGTCAACTTGGGCAAATGAGGGCTCAATCCATTGACAGGATGCCTGCACACATTCTGAGACACCCCACATAGCTCATATACCTTCCCTTCGAATACAACATCCAAAATACACATAGGTGGCCAGGTTCTAGGTATCCAATAGTAAGCGTTACTCAAAAAAAAAAAAAAAAAGACGTTTTCTCATTATTTTCCGGAAACCCTGTAATTGTATAATTAGGTATACTCGTCGCTCTTTGTGTCTCAAGTCCAACCAGCTAATAAACAGCTGCAAAGCTTCCGTCATGTATAGACTATGATATTGACTATTTGGGACCTATGTATGTACGGTATATACAGACAGCAATTAACAATTCTGTGTTGGACGTAATCAAAAAAATAGTCTTAGCTAACACTGCCTACCGAGAGAATAGCAGACGAAATGGGAAAGGTAATCGGCGAGTTTTCTTGTCCTCCTCAACACCGCGTATCCACGGCACCACCTTGGGCTCCACATACCACTGCTTGAAACGATCAAAGGACTCTTCATCTCCCTCGGTCGAATCAGGAGTCGAACTCCTTCCTTCATCCAAATCTTCACTTAAAAAACTTAATGAACTCGACGAGTACTCGTTGTTATGCCAGCTTCCGGTACGGTACTCGTCACGGTCTTGATTGGGATCTCCAGCGGCAGAACCGAGGCCTCCAGGTTCAGAACGAGCTCGACTACCCACCCCGCGACGCCGTTCACCTGTTCCGCCTCCATCACCATCGCTCTTCTTTGACCAATTCCCCCTCCCTCCTGCCCCCCCCGGCGGCTGGATGTTCGACTCCGTAAACACATCCCCCACGCTCTGTACCTCCCTCCGCTTCTTCTTGAACCATTCCAGATCCGAAGGGATCATTCGCCGAAGACGACTGAGTAGAGCCATGTTGCGGTTGATGATACGACAAAGGCTTTTGTCCTGCTGGTCAATGTCGAAGTAGTCGTAAACGACTCGTTCCGCCCAGGAAGATTTATTGTCCCGTCGTACCCGCTCGTCAAACATAGCGCACATCCGGACTAGAACGACCAGGGGGTGGGCGTAGGACTCGAATTCAAGGCCGTTGATGCTGGAGTCAGGATGGGCCTTCTTGTAGCAAAAATCCCCACGAGTATTCTTCTTGTTGGCAATAGCGTATTTGAAAGCAGTACCATCACACTGCGAAAAATTTTCAAAAGTTTTTCAAATAAAAAATAAAAATAAAAAAAGAAGAGAAGACGTACCAACAATGGATGCTGCGTCCGGAGGAGAGATAAAATATCAACTGCCATCTTCCCCCTCCGAGGGCCGTTTGTTCGTCGTTGACGTGTGTAATGTAGTCATCCGAGGACTTGATGATTTCTTCGTCAGTTAGGTAGACGAACAAAGTATGTAGATCGAGTCGCTTGTGCATATCCCCTCGCACTAGATGATGTGAGCAGGAGCGGAAATACAGAGAGATAGCAAATACACACTGTAAAAAAAGTTTAACCTTGAATTTGGGCTGATCCATCCCCCCAGCGCATAATAGATGGCAATCCGTGCTTTCAGAGAGTATCGTTTCTCGATTACATGGGCAGCTTCACAAGGCCAGCAACCGGTCACATCGCAATCCAGGGTTCCTCGCTCATGGAGAATCCAGCCTTCAAGGTGCTTCTTCGACGTCTTCTGGGTTGTCCCGACCAGCTCCAGCGCTACACTGTACTCTGTAGCACCAGAAGCACTACGAGGGCTGCTGAAGGGCTTTGCCTCGATGTCTCTCCGTCGATGGACCGACAACAACTCGTCGTTAAGATCACCCTGATGAAATCTTGCCGCCAGTGACTGAACACCGTGAGCCCATCCAGGTTTTGTATAATCCGGCATATTTCGATCGGGATTGTAGATGTCCCAGCGAGGAATATCGGCCCAGATTCCATCCATCGTGATTCTCTGGCATTTTTTCCACGGTAGATGGGCGGGGAAGATGCCGGATTGAGGTGTTGGATTCAAGGAGGAATGGCTTGGTTCTCGAGACACTCGTGGCGTTTCTGCAGATAGATGAGATTGTCGAGAAGCAAGTGGGGTAAAATGAGGGGTACTGGGGGTGGAAGAGTCGCCAATTGTTTGAATCGAGTCTGAGGAAGAGGATTCGGCCAATGATGTGGGAGAAGAGCGAGTCAAAGTCTGAGAACGGATCTGAGAGCGAGTCTTGTTGCGACTGAGAGCGTTTGTGAGTGACTTGAGTTTCTCAGATGCATCCTTTCCAGCTGCCTTGAGTTTTTTCGGGAGAGGCGAACCCGTCTTGGTTGTGGACATGATGGGGTTTTGAGAGATTCGCACGGTTCAAACTCGGATGAGATGGCTCAGCTCCCATTTTTCTCAGGGTCACGTCAACGCGTCTACGCGTCTCCTGCGTCACGCGTTATTCTAGGTGAGGGTTTGTATTGATTTACTTAGGACTTTGAATAGATAGATAGATACTTAAGCTCGATTGCTGAGAGCTATGTAAACCTACGTGTTATCGGGTTCTCGAAACTAACCCAGGCTCGAAAGCACCAGGGAGGATTGATACCCTTACCAGCGACCACGAGCAAAGGTTTGAATGAAGGCATCTTGGGTAATGGTATGAGCAGGTTCTGTGTGGGGTATTTAAGGACCTCATTGAGCTGACGCAGCTGATCATGTAAGCTTGCTCGGCAATCAGATTTATCATCAATAACGATTAGTTCGGCGAATCCGGGGCCGTCGTAACTTACCGGCATCCCGGCTTCCTTCCGAGGGTCCGAGGGTCCGAGCGCCGAGCGATCCTATATACCCGACACGCGAGCTACAATCAAACTCGAGCATGCGCCAATCAGGATGAGCATACATTCTACTCCTTATATCTCAACTGATACCGTCAATTCTGTCATGACTCAGCCTCATCACTGATTTACTTATATGTAGGACTCGGAAGCAAGAGAGGCATCAAAGCTCCCTACCAACCATTTCCCCCAAAATCCTCAATCCTCTTGACTCCGAAATGTCGCTCCTTCACAGCACACTCTTTTCCTTCCTTATTGCATCTTTCAATTTCTCAAGTGAGTGGTACTCCGACTAGTATCAATGCCACTTATCCCATCCTTGGCACAGATTTCGCAAGGGCGTATCCACAACTCCAAAATTCTGTACCCACTCCGACTCCTTCCTCTTCTAGCGATCAAGCTTCTGCCCCAGTCATCACCGCAGTGATTTCCACAATCGCCCTAGGAGGTATTGATTTGGGTGGGGAGACTATCTCAGGCTCACGCTCGACTTCTGCCCCTTCTTCATCTGCTAACCAAGCGCCATCCATCCCATCCATCCACTTCGTTGTTCCGAGGGCGATCCCCGTTTGTCGGCGTTGGCGTCGGCATCTCGTCTTTCACTTTGCAGTATGGAAATCAAGCTCGGGCTCAAACAAAGATGCTAGAAGAGAGAGAGGAGGAGTGGAAGGTAGAGAACGGGGTCCTGAGAGGGTGTGTCCAACTCGAGAGTGGCAGTCCCGTGGTAATGCAAACGCAGGACGTGGCCAAAAAGATCAGAGTCGCTCGATCTGGGGAACGCCGCTGAGGCAGCAGAAGGCTGGGGGTGAGCTGCGAGGAACAGCAAAAGCGAACGAATGATCGTTTGACTTCGCTAGCAGCGCAGATACGATGGTAGGCAGGGCTCATGTCCGCCTAATAAAAACAGTTTACATAGCTCATTCAAAAAAACAACCGAAAGGCATCTTATACTAAAGGGCGTGTTTTTAAAACAAACTCTCGAGACTTTCGTACACAGTTGTATGAGCCTGGTCGAAAGCCTGTTTGTACTGTCGCTCAGCTGATGATTGGCGCGGAAGTGTTCCCACTGAGAGAACAGGGTGTTGAGAGGCGTGCTTGGACGAGGAGCTGTTAATAAGCGGATATGAGAATGGTACGATTGTAGAGGAGAAATCACAACATACCACGAACATCCCCATACACATCGCTCTCAGCGCACTGAGGAAATAGTAAGTCAATAATTATAGATAAGATTCAAAAAGTCGCAAACCTGGACTGCCCGAGACGTAACTTGAGTGGAATTGGCGATCGTGAGCTGCCTGTCCGCCTGAAAAATCGTCCCAGCGATACAAGCATGCTATACCTCGATCGCAGGACCATGGTTTGCCGCTGTAAATTTAGGTAAGTATTCCTGTGCAAAAACAAAAGACAGCCTCGGTACTTTTGAGTTAAATTCCTATTTTTCTTTTTTCGAGGTCGACCCACCGCCATTATGGCAGTCAAAAGTAAGGATGCTTGGCTCGTAGATTCCTCGCTCCCGTCGAAGACCCTGCACACTTTCCCAGGAAATCACTAAACAATATTTAGCCGGCCTCGGACTCGTACCTGCTATCTACCCAATTTACGCATTTTGGTGGGTTTCTTAAAAACTCAGCAAATGCTTTAAGCGACCACACTACTTGTTGTGCTGCAGCAGCTACATGGACATGAGAGCATGCAACTCCGAGTCGTGAGTAGGACTGAATAGGGCAACAAATATAGATAAAACAGAAACTTGAACGCACTGTTGTATTCAATCATAAACTATGTATTCAGTTTTCGAAGCATAGGGAAACTGATCGACCTATGTATGTATCCCCTTGAAATTCTCTCCGCCTGGGAGATCTTTGGTCATTTCAGGTTCGCGGTGCTGAGCCTGTACCGTTAACGTCAGACCCCATTCAACGGGTCCAATTCTAGAGACTCCGCCCAGTTTAACGTGGATGGCGGAATGACTCAAAACACAACTGAGCAACCTGGTTTATCACTGAAGATAACTAGCAAGGTGCATGGTCGGATTATCGAGTCCAGATAAATTTTATTTGGCAGTGCCTGAATCCCAGCGGCTCAGAAATTTGACGATGGCCCAGTAGTCACTAATTCTCAGAAGACTTATTCACTGATTTTTCTTGGCAAATCAAAGCTCGCTGACAGTCGGAGTTGGAAGCTCATTTGGAAATGCACGTCAAGAATGAATCTCGCGTCAGAGAATTGAACACACCAATATGAATTAAATACCTACGAACACTGAGCCACTGAGCCACTGACATAGGAAACGTCAAAGATTCGGCGTTGAACCGAAAGACATCCGAAGTAGCAAGCTAGTCAAAAGGCGATCTCGCCGGACTCCCCCCTTCTCTTTACTTTCTTCTTACTCTTTGTCGTCCTCATCTGCTCCCATTTTTTTTTTACAAATGCCAGTTCTCTCCTTTCTTCATCTGTCCAAATCCCACACACACCTCAACAGGTTGCCGGACCCTTCCGTCCACCCTGCCCCTTCGCTCAGACCAAGCAAGAGTACAACGTGTGTCTTTTGGTGTTCCCAGTCTTTCAATACTGATACTCTCCAATTTGCAAGAGGATCCGTCTTTAATGATGGTTGTAGCGACAATAAGCATCAAGCTAACATCCGATCTCAGCCTGAGTGTGTTAACTTATGGATGAATCTCCTACATCATTAAAATACAGTTTTTGCCGGCAGTAGCAGAAATATTGTCTCGCGAGATGATTCATATGTGTACTCAAATGAGTCTGCCGTAGTTACACCGTACGTTTTCTTTTATTTTATTTTTAATTTTTGCAGCGTACAGAACTAATAGGTTCCTTCTCTCAGAATGCAGGGCGAAGATCTCGCCCAGTACCAGGACATCTTTTATCGTCCTCAGCCAAACCGTCATATTACCCACCCACTAGCGGATCCATTGTCTCCTTACAAAAAACGATCACTTGGAGCCCCACGTTCTCCACTCTTGAAGCCTCATTACGCCAGCCCTCCACCCACTCGTCCTCTTCCGACAGAGCCCTCGCGGGGTATTCCTAGTCCACCGCTTCAAGCACCTCTGCTTAAAGAAGCCGATGCTTTGGGTGAACTCCTTACGAGGATCGAGGTTGTTCTCGCGCAGCTCCAGATAGTATTGGATGCTGTATCCAAGCTGAAACAGAAAAACGATAGTGTTTCAGTAATCGTTACTGAATTTGATTAAAATCTAGTTCGCTGTCCTCTGAGTTCGATCGTATTCTTGACTCTGTTTTATCAATGGACTCCTTTCTATTAGACTAAATTACTGCACCTATCGCTGACTACACATAAATATAACACTTTGATCACTGAACAAATGTTGGATCCAACGTGTCATTATGTAACAAATTCTGATATACAAACAGCCCCAATAACCCCCCAAACTCGTACCCAGATCCACCTCGACCAAACTGCGCAAACTGCTCTCCTCAAAACTTTTGTGCATCATCTACCCACCGGACAGGATCCTCAGCCGCAGCGTCTTCCGCACTTTCACTCGCCGCCAGACGCGAGTAGGCAGCCTGATACCCCGCTGTTTGTTCTTCAAAATCAATCTCGGTCAACGCTCCTAAACCGAGCGCGGCTGCTCCGGAATCTTCGGAAGCGGTAGAAGAAGAGAATGCTTTGTTGGCTGGTACGAGAAACTGAGGTTCAGAAAAGAGTTTGATGAGGGCGTGGAGGGGCCTAATGGAATAGGTTACGTAAGTGGAATTTGGCAAGAGCGAGGAAAAATATTTGGCCGTACCAGGACTGCGCATTAGACTGCTGCACTTCCAGTCTACTCTGGAACAACAACCTAGTCATTCCAACCGCGGCCATGTTTCGATCCCTATGCGGCATTTTGGGCACCAAGGGGAGAACGAACGTATTCAGGATTTGACCCCACAGCCTGCGGAAAATTGTCAAGTCGTAGCGAAAGTGACAGTGAGATAAATCCTACTCACCCGGATTGGATGCTCTCAAACACCCCAATGATGTAATTTGTTAGGGCTCGACATGCGGCTGAGGGCCGTGAGTAGGACAGGCTTGAGGTAGTCCGTCAGTTGGGGACTATGATAGTGATGAGTAGAAACATTAAAAAGAGATGGGGAGCGAATGACGGAGAGGGAAGTATGAAAAAAGGGGCAACAAGAACGCATCAGCGGCGAGTCACAACCAACAAACACGAAAGAAAAAACCACCCCCAACTGACACATCAACAAAGCGAACTACCCCAATAAACAACTCAAATCCCCACTCATCGTTTACCTTACTAACAATCAACCTCTGCTGCAAAATCCCACTGATCGAGCCAATCTGCATAATTGATACAACGGGGTGAGTGGGAGATTATACCTATTACGACCGCAAAGATTATTTACCTGGCCACCTTGCACCATTCCTTTCGCATCCCTTGCCAAATACGCTTTCAACAGCTTGACCAAACCAGGTATAGACCCCTTCTGCTGCCAGACCGTTGGTGCCAGAAGGAATGAAAGGAGAGATCTATATTGGGGCGGTATGAGGTCCTGTTGGCCAGCGGATGCGAAGGCAGCAGAGGTAGGATGAAGAGAAAGCATTTGAGCAAGGAGTTGGAAGACGTATGGGATATATTCTGTGACACAAAAGGAAAAAAAAACCCGTTATGAGCGTTGAATTACGCTGCAAGAGAAGAGCGATAGAACATACGATCAATATCCTGCATTAGGATAATCGTAAACAGCTCAATGAGTGTGCTCTCGAACGTCGGGATAGTTGTAGGACTACCGGACGTCACAAACCTAGTCGGATGGTATCGGTGCCATTAGTGAGTTCAGCCCCGAAGTCACGGCCAAAAAACTTACCTCATCAGCGCACTCAAACTCTCGAAAATATACTGATCAAACTTGGGATTGCTTGGATTCTTCGAGATGACACCTAGGACGGCCACCAGTCGGTTAAGGAGTTGTTGATACGTCGGAATGAGGGTTTGACGAGCTGTGATTATGGCTCGCATCACGGCTGAATGAAGCAGAGAGAGATATGAAAAGAAGGAGGCGACGGTGAGCGAGGAGGGAGGAAAATATTCGGATCGATACACGTACCCTTCATCAAATGATCATTCTCGGCAATCTTCTCCGGGGTGTCCGCACGTTCAATTTTGGACATTAGCACCCCAAGGAGTTGTGGTGCAAAATCACGAACATCTGCCTGGGCAAACCTGCTTGAGGGGGAAGAGACCACCACAACGAGGAAAGAGGAATGATAGGCGGACCGGAGGTAAGTAAAAGAGAAGGAGGAAAAGGATAGCGAATCTAATCAGCGCGAGTGTGAGCCGCTATACAGAGAAAGAACTCACAGTATCTGCCCATTCTACCTAATTCCCAAAACCTTCTCGATTGCAATAGCCGCATACGTATACGTGACATAGTTCTCCGAATCATCAAGCGCTTTGATTAGGAGGGGAAGAACAGCGAGAAGTTGCTGTTTCGTCAACTAGCATACAGGATATCAGCGTTGGCGAACAAATTACGATATGGGAATAAAGGTTACTTACCTGGTTTCGGAACGTATACAAGAACCTAATCGCATCGATCTTCAATATCGGATGCACACCGCCCTTCGCCCCTTGTTCCTCATCATCTTCGTCAATCTTTCCTTCCAGCGCCTGCAGATCCGGAAACACGTTCTTCTCAAAGAACTGCATGACATCTACCAGCTTGTTCGTACTCGTCACACCCTGACCAGTCGTTCCTCCACGATTGGCAACCAAGGAGATCAACCAGATCACACCGTCCTTGGACTTCCACATCCTTTCCACCCATCCGCGTACAACACGTGTCGTATCAAACTCCACATTGTCACCGCATCCAACGAGCGCCTGAAGAACGTCACCGGCTGCTTGTCGTCTAGTAGCCCCCTCTGTCCCGGCAGCACTGCCGGCCAAATCAGTTCGGATCCACTCTAATGGATCATCCGAGAAACGCTCGACATCGGATGTGCGGAGGAAGGCGTTAGGGATGATAGCACCTTCAATGAGAGAGGATATGATTCCTGGGTTGGTGGGGGAGATGAAGAGGGATTTGTAGATGGTTGAACGGACGGAGGTGGATATGAACCGGAGACTTTGGGAGATCAGACCGTCATAAGACTGGGAAAGGAGGGCATTTGAAGAGGAAGACGCGGGGGATGGTGCAGTAGAAGCTGATGGGGCGGCGGATAAGATAGACTAAACGAGCTGTATAAAGGTTTCCACCGCGGAGGACGATTGGAGAGCATCCGGGAAGAGCTTGATAAATAGTTCGACCACAAGCAGGATGCTCGTTTTCAGTTGAGTCGGGATCGATGGCGTTGTCGAATCTGGCTGTGCAGCTCTGAGTCATTGGCCAAAAAAGAAACTGGAAAAACAATCACATCGACTTCTAGTTCCGCCGGCTCCCATCTCATCAGACCAGGGAAGAATCCGCCATCTGAACCGAAAAATTCGACGTGACTATCCTCAATGGCGGGCGGGAGATTGTGACAAGTAAAATCATAGTAAATTTCCAC
Source organism: Collybiopsis confluens (assembly GCA_013368555.1). Lineage (NCBI taxonomy): Eukaryota > Fungi > Basidiomycota > Agaricomycetes > Agaricales > Omphalotaceae > Collybiopsis > Collybiopsis confluens. The sequence continues at coordinate 191,486 of JAACJN010000037.1, forward strand.
CAAGAGCACCATACATTGCCCCAACAGCGTGACCTGATCGGCACTCTGCCCAGGCCGCGTCAAGAGCTCCGCAGTCTGTCTGAACAATTGCAAGAAGGGGGTGAGGAATTTTGAGAAAACCAAGTTGATTTCGGTGTACAGTCTATCGGAACGGACGAGTGAACGCCACTGACGGAAGATGCTATGACCCGTCTGGAGGACGCCTAGGTTGGTGTTGTAATCCGTCGGCAAGAGCGAATTCACAAGTTGCTAAACAAAAGTCGTTAGATCGATGCCAAAGGGAATGGTGACTGAAACCGTACATCGATTAGATTATCCCACTGATCTGGAAAATCGAGTTCTGCAATGAGCGATACAGATTCTGCAATCTGGGCTCGTACAGCCTTATCTGCAGGCTTGGAGAGAGAGAGTATAGCATGCACCAATTCGGCTTTTAGCGACACTTTATCTTGTTGAGCAATTTCCTGTGGTCGAGCCAGCACCCATTAGTTACTCAAACATCGCTGGAAGGTGAGTTATATACTTACCTCAACCCATCTACTTTTGACAATATTCTTTAGGTAAACACTCCCCGAATCTCACAGCACCATTTTGCGGTTGAGTCCCGTCCAGTTCGAGTATCAGTCGGAGAAGATGAGATAGAAAGCCGGTCTGTGAGCTGTACGCGTTTAAGCTCTGTTCAGCTTGTTTTCTGGAATACCCCTCCGGACTAATACCAAACGAAACAAGATGTTCGGGTTTGGCGGGAACGCGGGGTGAAGATACGAAGTTTTTCGAGGAGTGATGGCATAGCTTTAGGAGTTAGAGGTTGTTTCAGTAATGGGAGATATCTAAGAAAAGATGAGACGCGGAAAAATGATATGAAATGAGAAGACATACGAGAATCCGTTCGTCGATGCAGCAACGCCTATTGTTGACGGCAATCCTCCCTTGAGCGAGGTGACTATGAAAGATGGACGGCCGGTCGAATAGAGACTGGTCTCAACAGCGGCGAGGTGGAGGGAGAAGGGTATAGCCAGATTGATGGCGAAGAGAGACATAGCTGTCCGAGTAGGATACAGAGAGGCCCCACCTCTCCTTTCAAGGGTATCGCAGAACGCTTGTTATGAATCATAAGTTCCCCAAACGCTCCTGCAACAGTCGTCCCACCCTCGCCTCGATCACAACCATACCCTCGCCTCGATCACAACCATACCCAACACCTTGATAGATAGATAGAAACCACGAGAAAGCTTACGAGGAGGAGGAGTGCCACTGATACGATATGCCTCTGATCGCATCTCACTTTGCCCAAAGTCACCAATGACACAGTGAATTCGGTCATCGACGAGAACATTTGCTGCCTAGCCATGGTTTTGAATCATCGTAAGAATTGAAATGGCAAACAAATCTTGGTCAAACCTTCAAATCGCCATGCAAAACTCCCTGGCTATGCAAGTACTCCATCCCTTTGGCAATCTCATGCATGAACCGCAGTAGATCCCATTCTTTCGGTACCTCTCCCACTCCTAAGCCAAAACCACCCGAACCACCGACAGTCGAGCCACTACCACTTCGTCCTCGAGTGTGTGCGTTCCCTGATGGATGGGCGGCACTAGCTCCGAGACCCATCCCGTCGGACGCATGAACGGCATGAGTACCAACCAAAGAGCCTAACCCACCACCATTCCATCCCGGGTACCCCGGAAGGCTTCCAGTCCTCACCCTTCCTCCTGCAGCGATAGTAGTTACACCTTCCACGTATCTGTCATAGGCGGTATTTTCGGGAAGTACAAGCCCGGTCGGAAGCTTGCTCTTCCCGCTGATCGGATCAGGCGTAGAATTCCGTCGCAGAAACTCTACGAGACTCCCATTCTCGAGATAGGGAGAGACAAAAAACCACGGAGGATCCCCAGAAGCACTACTCGCCCCGTAAAGCTCTAGAACGTTAGGATGGTTGAGTTTTTTCCAAATCGCAGTTTCGCCCAGAAATAGGGAACGAGGTGTGGTTTCAGCGAGGACTTTGATAGCGACAGTGCGTGACGGAGGGGAAAACACGTAAGCCGAGGATGACGACGTCGAGAGTGGGGCGGAAGGAGCCGAAGGAGCGCGCCAGGTGCCCTTGAACACGTCAGAGAAGAAGCCAACGCCAATCTTCTCCTCGGGGTCTATTTCGAACCTGAAACAATTTAGTCCAGTTCTACATTCATGAATGGTTTGAAACATTACCTCGTGATGGTCCAGCTGGGCAGCTCTCTCGCCGAATCAGAATCCCGCCTGCTCTTTGTATCCGTGGATGTAGTCCGACTTAGCCTCCTGAGAGCATCGATGCTGCTCTCGATGAACTCCTTGTCCAAGGTGTTCGGTTTCTCTTTCATTCCTTCTCTCCCACTCCCACTCCCCCGACTTCTTCCTGATCCAGACCCAGCCTGCGATATTGCACTATCGTTTGTCTTGCTGGTTGACGTCGAAGACGAAGACGTAGTTTTGGACCGCAAAAGCCGAGCACCTCCACTCCCACTAGTACCTTTTCTCATAACCACTGCCTTTCTCACTCCTCCCACTTCCGTAGGCTCTTCGACTTCAACTTCTTCGTCAATAATAGTCTCGTTAAGCGGCGTCGGCGGCTGTGAAGGAATAGAATTGGACGAATACGAGCTCTGGATACTCATCCTCCTCTTGATCTTGGCCAAAGCCTTCGCAGACGACGCCGAACCTCGACGATAGAATCCCGGCCTCTCACCGCCCCCACTACCGACATCTGTTCCAGTGTTTCCATGGACGTGGTCGTCGTGAATCTGACTTTTTTCATCCGATGCTACACCCTGGCCGTCAGTCCCTTCCCGTTTATCAAGGGTAGCCTCCCATCTCTCCTTCTCCAAGAGAGCTTCCTGAGCTCTCTGCAACGTCTTGATAGCCTCCACAATTTCTCCCGCATCCAGCCTTCTGCACCTTCTACCTCCGCCGCCTTTAGAAGCTCCAACGTCCCCATCAATATCATCAGCATCGAACGGCCCCTTCGTCCCTCTCAACCCAAGCCCAAGTACTCTCATCATCTCGACATCACTCCCCTTGCTCAACGCAGCCCTCATAACATTCCTCAGATCGACATAATCACCCTCTGCATCCAACGCATTTTGGTACTTCGTTAGGGAGAGAAGAGTAGGGAGGACAAGGGATGCAGGGAGAGTGCTCGGAGATGGGATGAGCGCTGGTGGAACCGGGATCGCCGAAGGCATTCCGCTCGACGATGTGGTGGAGGTGGAACCCAGTGTGGACGGACCGATGCGTGTGAGAGTCGAAGAACTAGGGATGATAGTCTGACTGGAGGAAGACGTTACGAGTTGATTCCGGATCGCATCCAAAACCGGAGCCCCAGCTTCTATCGTAGATCTTGTAGGTATAAGCTGGACCGGAGGGACGGGAATAAGATGCTGTTTAGGTGTAGTGTCTGTAGAAGAGCGAGATGCTGTCGAGGGTCGAGACGAAGGCGTCACAGACACCGTAGGGACTACGCTTGTTCCAAGTTCCAATCCTTGAGCCTGAGTTGAAACCTGCAAAAAAAAGATAAATCAAAAATCAGATAATGACGGCGCGGAATGAATAGCTCGATTGCACCTCATTCAAAACGTCTAAACTCAGCGACGAATGCGAGCTACTTGCTGGAAGTCCTTGTAATCCTGGTATATCGGCCAACAAACTCTGCTGAGAAGCCGAAGCCTCAGTTATTGCCTCCCCCCGTGCCTTCGGGTTGGTCACTGCACCACCATCCAGACCCGAGCCGGAGCTCGAGCCGGAAAGTAACAACGGCTGAGGTGGTAATGCCGTTGTATACGGGAACGAATTTGGATCATTTGACGACAGAGTTGGCCCATAAGGGAATGGAGGACGTTGTTCCTCGCTCAGCCTTTGCTCCGTGTGTAATTGTTCTGCAGAGGTTGACTGAATGAAGGACGCAGTCCGTTGTTCGGCGTACAACGGAGGCGGGGATTGGACTGGCTGGGATTGAGCTGGAGGGGACTGGACTGGAGGAGTCGGAGATGTTGCCGATCGATTAACCAAAGTCAGCACATTCTTCAATAGCTCCTCTGTTTCCTTCTGCCTCTTGGCTTCCGAAGCTCGAACTTGCTTCAGAATTCGCACTTGAATCGTAAGCTAAGGGTAGTAAAGATAAAATAAGATAAAATAGAATCAGCAAAAAGAAAATCGCAGCGAGAAGAAAAGTTTATTTAGAGACTTACACTGAACATTCCCAACGCATCGTGTAGATCCATGTCACACTGCTGAAGTTGCTTGGATATCTCATCCCTCTTCAGGTACCTCTGCAAAAACGGTCGTGCAGCCTGTTTTGCCAGAACGTTGTGTACATTTTGGAACGTTCTATTTGATAATCAGCGTCAGTTACAGGAAAAAGCTAAACATGACTCACTCGGACAGTTTTGCTATCGGGAGCTTCAACTCCAATGACACATGTTCACCAGCCTCGTAGACCTCCTGCCTCACACTCAGAAGGATATCAGCGCAACGCTCAGTGAGTCGAAGACATTGCAGACGGTTGGACTAGGATAAAGCAACAAAGTGAGAAAGTTGAAGAATGAAAAAGAAGAAAAAAAACTGACATCGACTTCCTGTACACTATCCCAAATCTCCAACAGCGTCCTCGCCGCAGCCGCCAACCCAGGAACAGGTGCAAGCTCGAATAGTTCCACAGACGTCAAGAGTATCTCGTGCGCGACCAAGGCAGAGGTCCCCAGGATGGACGAAGCGGCTTGCGCGACTCTCTATATCCATAGTAATAAAATTCAGTCACGCGATGAAAGAAACAATAAATAAATACGAACCTTCCTTGTGGTCTCCCAATTTTGCATCTGTTCCAAAGGAACGGTGTCGTGACCACTATTTTTTCCTTCTGTGCTGCTTTCACCCCCGCCCTCCTCCGATGCATCCTTTCTCTCCGTCGACTCATTGAGAGTAGCTACAGGCGTCGTCGGGGTGGTGCTCTTGCGCGCACCAGCAGCCTCCACGGTGGTAGCGACCGTATGTCTCCTAGATTTGTCCGTTTTCCCCGCTGAATGGGAATCGAAGAAAGACTTGGTATGCCAAGGCCTCGAAATGGAATGTGTATGAGCACGTCCACGTCCTTGACCTACAGCGTGAGGCGATGGATGGCGAGACGAAGAAGAGAGCGGTGTCGAAGAAGAGGGGATGATTTGCCCAGATTGAGGTTGAGCTGGGGCGTCGCCTTGAGCTGGGTGTTTCCACCACGAAGTTAAAGAAGATCGAGATGGGTTCTGAGTCATGGCTACGCAGGAAGGAAAAAAAGAATCAATGCCTCGACATCTAGGAAAAAAGATATATATATATAAATAACGTACCACTAGGACTTTGCGCCCCACCGTCTTCCCCACCGGTAGAACCCGAAACCCTTGTCCTCGACGCACTCCGACTACGCATGCGAAACGACGAACTGAGGTCTAATTTGCTGGAAGACGAACTCCTACTCGCGCCTAGACCGCCCTCATATTGCTCGCCGGGGCTGGAAAAAGGTACAGACGAATCTGGACGAATCGTCGTCGAGGGACTGACGAAAGGAGCGCTAGATAGAACATCAAAAGACGCAGCAGAGGGAGGAGAGGATGGTAAATCCAAGTCCGTTCTCGGTAAAGAGACCGTGGATTCGCTATGCCCCCTTCCTCTCCCAACCGACTTGCTGCCTAAGCTTTCATTCGGTTGAAATGGCGGCCCAAGAATGGTTGGCGAAGATGGATGTGTACCCGGGAGTGAAACCGGATGAGGCGGGGGAGGCGAAGATACCGGAGATAAAAGGTTATTCCTATAATTGACTGAAGGACCAGAAAATGAAGCGCTGTGTCCGTGCCCATGTCCAAGTCCAGCACCTTGCTGTGTGGATGGCGGGTGCGCAGCAGTAGCGGGGTTTAGTAGAGAAGGGAGCCTAGGCGAATGATTTGGATTGGGCGAGTTGGATGCGGGGAAGGGGTATGGCGCGGGTGGAGTGGACTTGGGGAGCGACGATGGTTCGTGCTCACGTTGTTTCGAGCGTTCCATTGCATATCTATATCAAAACTTATCATCGTGTATCAGTAGAATCTTCACGAAATAAACGTACAAAGCTGGGCGAGACGTAGCAACCGAGAAAGCCTGCGAACGAAAAAATCAGCGACCACAGGATAAGATAGGTTCACGGCGTGAAAAAGCATACTCAGCGAGGCGAGTTGGGGTACGACGTCGAAGACGAACAAATACTGACGTTGAAAACATGTCGAGATCCGGTTTTTACGCGACAGAAGAGCAGAGCAGGACCAATTTGAAGTAGACCCAGCCTTGATATCCGTCGTGATGTGAATGAGAGTGCTGGGAAGTGAAAGAGCGATTTGACTGGCGATTGGAAAGAGCTTTTATAATCGCCAGAAAAGCCAAAAGGGTGTCGCAAATAACGGTGATGGTGGTAACGAAAGAAGACGCAGAACTATTGAACGATCGGCACCGGCGGTGAGTCCTCCGGATTTGGTTCCGTCAAAAGCCGAGGGCCGAGGGGTCACGGCCGAACTGCTCACACCGACGAAACGGAACCACATCAAGCCCCTTCATCCCTCAAGGCGCGCGCCAGCGTGCAAGTACCCTAATCATGAGATGGTGATAGATCCGTACCCATTCCACTCCACCGACATCTTCCATTCTCTCTCTCTCTTTAGGCTCCTGCACAGTACAAAGTGTAAAACGTCCCTACAGACTGTCTGTGTGCCAGCCTGCCCCGGCGGAACTGCACGCAATCGCGAAATCCGTATGCTACTGCTCAAGGAGATCCGAGCTCGACCCCTCAGAAATTCAAGTCCATGAAAACAAAGCGTACTCGATCAACAACTCGCCACACTTCGGCGGACTCGTACTTCCCCCTCTGCAGAGGATATCTTTCGATCTGTATTGGATCGGGGTGATACAGAAAACAACAAGGAAATCGTGTCAGAACCAATCAAAGTATCACCCATGTACAGGTGAGACATCCAAAAATCCGCCGAGCGACAGTAGGTTACTTCGTTGGCTCAAGGAGATAACTTCAAGGTAAATGTCATCTTCGGCAGGTGGTAATCTATTCCCAATTCGCAGGATCTATCTGCAGGCAATGTTTTTCCTAAATTTCAATTTATCGGCGTAAGAAAGGAAAAGAAAAAGGCTCCGAGTTCTCAAAGACACAAACGCACCACGACCGCTTTCCCTACATTTTGCTTCACATGATAGACGTTCTCCCCTCCATAATCAATGACTTTTGTCGAGATGACTTTCTTGCCTTTCACAATCACCAAAACGTTCGACATGTTATTATCGCTATCGCGGGTTGAAACATCAAAAAAGAAAATTCCACTCTTTGGAACCGATCTATAGGCACTCACTTATGGTACTACAGGTGCTTTGTAACAGCGTCCTCCGCGACCTCTTGACACATCAGCTTGATCGCCTGCTTCCTCATTTCCAACTGTTCCCCGGGGGATGCCGTATTGTACTCGTTGACTTCATAGAGCATATGGCCAGGTTGCTTGATCATAACGATAACCGGCATAGGTCTAGACCCCATCGCACCATCCTCTAATTCGCCAGCGGCAACGAGCTGTCCTTTCATTTTAAGAGCTTTGACTTCGCCTAGGGCGTTCCCCGAGACAAAAGGCATGACTTTGACCAGTAGATCGTGGGCCGGATGGCCTTTGTAGGGTTGAGCGACGAAAAAGATACCGGCATTATTGCCTCCTAGTTCAGTAAGATGGTTCCCGAGCTTTAGACCTGTACCGGTGAGCTTGTGCTCTAAACGTGAAGTAGTGTTTTAGCAAGTCTATCCGTTTCGCGATGGATATGGCACCTTACCAAAAGCGTGGTTTTTTAATTTGTCTGCCGTGAATTCTGTGCGATCAAATGGATCCAGCATCCAGTCCGTCTAATACGCTCATCATCAAGCACGTCGAACTCGAACGATTTTCTTTTCTTGATGGACTCACCCCGAAATTCCCGCGAACACCAAGAGGAGTAGCATGAACTACTAGTGCAGTTGTGAAACTGTTCAGCAGATATAACAACGCCGGATGAACGAGCATTTGATTCGTCGATTGGATTGGATTATGGAGCGGTTAGAGGGTTTGAAGGCGGAAGCAAAACCTCTTATTTTGAGCGATTTTTTTCTGCCGTAAGTTTCACAATTTTTTCTTCCGTTATGCTCGGTGGGCTTGTTCTAGAAACCTGAAAAATAAGGAATAGAATGGTCAAGCTCCAAGCTCATGACGTTCGAGTTTGAGGAGCTAGCGAGCAATTTTCTATACAACATTAGTAGTACTATCTTGGAAAAACAAAACAAAACAGGTTTGGAGGGACGTTTACGCCTTTCGATACAACTTCATCCGGTTTATGCAGTAGTAAAAAATTACTGCAAAGCTATTCCTATTTTTTTTCTAGAAAGGCGTAAGTACTACAATTATAATAAATATGATGAAATTCGTTTTTACAAAAAGAAATGTCATCCTGTCCATGAATCGTACTGCTCGAGTCCATAAACCCCCATGCCATGTTAAACTTTATACACTTCCGTCGTAACAGTAGGTGCGGGATACTCATGAAAAGATTCATTTTCTGTAGTACGGTCATTGCTTTTAAACGTATCGAGGGCAACAGAAACTGGTGCAAACTATACATACAGACCATCAGTATTTTTCAGTTACTTATGCCCTCAAAAAAAACTCAATCTTGTTTACTCACCGATATTTTTCGACTGCCACTTCTTTCTTGCCCTGGCGTTCGGTGCTGCGGGAGACTCGAGGAAGCATCTGAGCTCGAGTTGTATGATAGACTGGTTCTTTCAGTCGATCGCTGTCTTAATGCTTGCCTTGAGTTGAGTGACGCCAAAAGACTGTTTGCGTAGACTGATTTTATCGAGGGTGGGTTTTGTTAGACAGATGTACACGGAAGAATGAAGTCAGTGAAGCTTACGCTTTCCGATGATAAAATCAATAGCCAGGAACCACAGACTATCTGGACGGCGCACATACACGATCACTTCGGTGATAGCTACTGCGCTGATAGAGTAAAATAAAAATAAAAATGTCAGCTATCCCCGAGTTGTGAAAAGTGTATCGTTGTGGCAGAGAAGACTTGCGACGTTAATAGACATCGGTTCACAGCATATATGATGAGTGTAGTGATAAGGCCATTCGTTCTGAAGATAAAACAAAGTGATCAGTAAGCCAATTCAAGAACATCAACGGGGTTCACACTGAAACACTTACTTTCCCCATCCAGTCCGGTTCCCATGCAGGAGTACACACAGCGATGCGGCTATCAGCACGTCTGAAAGGACGGCAAAGATTGCGAATGGGGTCGCAGCGTCGAGCTAACATGATCCGAAGAAGTTAATAATCAATCAATTGATAATTATTGATTGATCATTTCATTATACCTTTATAGTCTGAGATCCTTGGAACGCAGCAAACGTTTTACTAACCAAGCTGCGCAAACATGTTAGTTTAGATTGTCAGTACAGCTTGAATACACGCTTACAGAAAAACGACGGTCTCTATAAGCAAGGTTTAGTCAGTTGGGAAGACTAGAGTAAAATCTCGGGTTTGTATAGTGACCCACCGATTCCAAAGGCTATCATAAGCAACAGTTAGTTAAAGAAATTATACAACTGAAAAAGCACTCACCAAAATGAGCAAGAACAGTAACGGAAAGAAGGCAGATTAAGACCCATTTGACTATTCCTTGGCTGACTAGTAAGGTAGTGGCAAGCTCATGAGCGTTCGACTGAGATGAAGGGAAAGGCTACTCACGAGAAAACACTTGTGCCGTAAAGAAGCTACATAGGTTTGATCGTTGGAATGTAAAAAGGCCCGAAAGTCCATGCGCACCTCTGAACAAGGACAGCGAGTATTAGCTGGAAAGATTGATAGGTAGTCAGTAAATCAGAACTCTTGATCGCAATGTACTCACATTGAGAAGCATGGTCGTCTACGATGAAACATGGAACGATCAGCCAATAGTCCCTTATTTACATAACGGACTTCTTACACCCAAAGACCTGCACCGCAAAACGTCACTACGAGGTTTACTGCGCAGAGAACAGGGGAATACTCACCAGTGTGCGTTACCCAGTCCGACAGGGTTTGCAAAGTTAATCACCTTTGTTACCGACGGGTATCAACGTTTAGAACCTTTGGGAAAATGATGTAGCAACGTTACCAGATAGAAATATATGCAATATGTTACTGAAGGACGGCAGGAATGAGGGAAGAACGAGCCCGAAATAGTAAGTGTTTCATACCGAGTGCGACATGGAGGGAATCAAGAATCCTATTAATGGAATTTTAGAGGACCGGGCGGGAATCAAAAGAATGAGGGGAGTACCAGACGATGGAAACCTATGAGCATTATAACTGGTTCAGTGTCCGATGTCCTGATCCCAAAGTAATGGTGAGTTCTCACTAGCAGCTTGATGTTCCACTGATCCTTCGAATAATTGGTGAAATATAGGTAGGTCTTTTTGAGTCAAGGACAGAATCAATTTCAGAAAAAAAGAAGCCATCAGCTTGATGTAAAGATACTGAGAGATGACGAGGGGGGCTCACCTGAAGTGTAGTAAGACCGTAGAGCCTGGTAGGCAAATGATTCAGTCGAGATTCTCCCCTTCCCAATCTAATAAAGCACACACATTGCAGTTATAATCGCTCCGATAAGGCCCGCACCTATCACAGATGGCCCATTGAAGCAGCGAACAAGAAATGGTTTAAGACGACAGACTCACCGAAAGAATTGACCACCAGACTTTCCAACGCTCCCGGATCCAGCATTGGTGCAGCCATTTGTTGTGGAATGACGGTGGAGAAGCGCAACTGGAATTGGACCGAGGCTTCTTATATCAGCACCAATTGTTCAGCGCGGTCCGAGTGTTACGTACTCTTCTTGGACATTGCCTTTGAAAGAGTCAATTACAATTGAGGTAACCCTAGATGCGTCAATCATTTGAATCAATCAGGAAACGGATAGATGGACACACCCTTCCCAACGATCCACAAAGCAAAGTGCAGATTGACCGAAACACAAGAATCCATCTGCTGGCAAAAACTCAACGTCGAGCCGAATCTAGCGGATCTAAACCTACTTGGAGCCCACGTTCAGCTTGCGGCGCAGTGTCGGGTAAATTGACTCAAGAGGGGTTAGACTACAGCCTCCGGCGTACCGCCTTGGAGCCTCGTGCTCGTGAAGAAGCCCGCAGCTCGCTGGATATGAGCATACTTATAGAATCGTCACCAGAATCCCGCCATTTAATTAAGAAATATCGATCTTGCCAAGTCCAGCGGCTGAAAGTTTTTCGTGAGTACCTCGATGAAATATCCGCTTGACCCGGCGGTCAACCTGAGGTTAACATGAGCCTCGGACTTACAATTCATACTCACTTTCTCCAGCGGCCACAAGGAAGGTGCAGCTACAGTGGCAGTCGTGAGCAGGTAGGTACAAGGACACCCGCAACCGTCATGCGTCAAATATAAACGTGAACTTTGAATAACTGGGCATGTGCAACAATCAGAACTTTTGATTTTTTGACCTTGTCCTATCCAAAAAGGTAGTAACAAAGAAACCTACTGACCGGCTGGCCCCCCGAATTCATTTGAAGAATCAGGAGGATGATGGAGACGGTAAGTTGACGGTAAGCTGATAAGCGCCGAGTGATCACGAGAGAGAAAGCACGTGATGGAATTTACTCATTCTCTTTCTTTCGAACCCGCGACTTTGTTGAACCTACGAAGATGGACTAGCCGGTGTTATCATTCCCTCAAGAGTTTGAAGACCGCCAAGTCAGGAATATCATGTGGTAAGTCTCCAGTCTTTTTTTCTTTTTTTTTTTTTTCGATTTTCGCGACCGATTTCTTCCGCGCAGATTACCTGAAAGTCAAGGGTTAGTATTCAACGCAGCGCTCGGACAGGTATGCCATTTTTCTTTCTTGTCCTATTTGGTTCTGAAAGGATACATCCGTCTAGCTTTCGCGCTGTATCTCTCGATCGCACAGCCGACAACCTTTCCTTTCACGGATTCCTGTTAATATTCCGGTACGGAATTATTGTCTTATGTGCAGTTTTTCTTTTCACATACTATTCTGTTACTCTTCGGGACTCCGCTTAGAACCAGGACGAAGATCTCAACGAGTTCAAATCCATCCTGGGCCCGCAGCTTCTGTAGGATTTGTGGTAGCCGGATTGACGAGGATGTGAAAGAGGCGGCCTTGGGTTGGGGGTATATAGTGTGTGGAACGTTGGATAGGACGGGAGGAGAGTTCTTTGGGGTGTACCGAAATCGTTGGATGCCTGAGATGCCTGGTGGGTATCACGGTTCTGTTTGTAGAGCTAGACACTCAACCTTTTGTTTTTTTCCCAGGTGTATTATACAGCGATTTGTCGCGTACCCTAGCCAGGTATAACTGATTATTCCCGCACCAAAACCTCTCTTGCGCACGTCGTCAACAAAACCTATCAATTCCTCAATAGAAAAAAAAAACAATATCTTACAAACGCGTCACCCTCGCAGGCAAAATCTCATATACTTGTCAAGGTAATTTCATCTCCGCCCTTACATCCGGTTTCTCATGCACCGCACACAGACCATGATACGACACTGCCTGCAAATCTGCGATCGAGTCCGCCTCATCCCACTGGGGACAGTCGCATTCCTTCCATGGAGCAGCACAGAGATAACAAAATTCCGTGCGGCATACGCACGTCATGTGGTTACACCCAAATCGAAGCTCGATGATCCTCTTGCAGCGTGGACACGTTTGCCAGCGTTCTTGCTCGGCAAGGCTCTTGAGCTCAATGAGAGCAGTGTTCTCCGCACAGTTCTCGCTGGGATGAGAACGCTGTTTGGAGCTTGCAGGTGGAGCTGAAGCAGTCGACGCAGTTGATGTGTGATGACGATGACCACTGTCTGGATGTGCCCGCCCCCTGTTCGGCAGACCCGAGGAAACGAGAGCACGAAGGATTGGATCAGTAATCCTATGATCTGGAAGAGTCGAAATTCGATCGACTTGGTTTCAAACTGGGTTCGCATTCAGTCGTGGAAGGACCTCGTCGACCGGGAGCGGCTTTTGGCAGCACCGGAGAGGAAATAGGGATTCGTCTCGAAGACATGCTTGGGCGAGCTCTCGAAGGCAATTGATGCAATAGCGATCTTCGCAAGGTGTTTGGAAGGTCTGTGAAGCCCCGCATATGACGCATTCAACACTTGGAACGGGGAAAAGTCATCTGTGCGCTCTTGAATTTCCAATTGGGGAGGAATGTCTTACCGGATTGGGATGGCTCGTGCTTGGTCCTGCGGTTGAAGACAAAGCGTGTGGAGATACGCGTACTATGGTTCCAATCTCTTCGTCGTCAGAGACGTTTTCGGTGAGACTTTTAATAATAATTCTATTATCGACGAAAAAAAGAATGATGACCATTATGCAAAACAGTCGACTTACGATTCCAAGGCATTCTGAGCATCCCTCTTTTCGGGCAACGCTTCTCCGCGGGAAAGGGCCAGTGCGTATCGATGATCATCTTCTGCGCCGATTTCTGCTAAATCTAACGTCTGAAGTAGGTCAGAGTCGTCATCCACATTTCAAATACTGCGAGCTAGCTCCAGTGTACAAAAAAACCCGAGGTTTATTTCCTCGAACAACTTGAATGCTACTTCCTCGTCGGTGAGAGGAGTAATATCATTTCGTGCTTTGCCTTTACGGGACGCTTTGATACTGGATACATCCTCGAGGGACAACTGGGCGATGAGGAGGGGAGTAAGGGTATCGGTGCCATTTTCGACGCCAGCCATTTGGGAAGGTGGATGAGTGCGAAAATGGAGAGAGAGAGACCGGCTGAGGACTGCTTATTTTATTAGTTTCGTTCGTCGGAAGCACGTCCGATTTGATTGATGAGTGTGGGCGTCTGCAACGATTTCCGTAGCACCAATGACGAGAGAAAGAGTTTTCCAGTTCACAAGTTGTCAGAACTATTGGTCCGTCTTTATCTGAGCTACGCATTATCGTCGATCTGACTAGTATGTTACATTTAGTGAGCTCAAGAACGGGTTTACAAATTCATACGTTGAAGATTTTTTTGGGTACAAAGAGAACCGTTGGTCCGTCTTATCTGACTGTATACTACATTTAGTGAAACCTTTCTCGAAAATAGATTTGGAAATTGCGTAAAATTCTTATTTTTAAGGTTTCTGAGTACGTCGGGACGTCGGAAAGAATGAAATAGATTTTGAAACTGCGGAGGAGGGGAGGGGTCAGTCAGTTCGATTTCCAAGTTTGGAATTCGTACTCACCAAAAGGCATGAACGTGTTCAATCTTGACAAACACAAACTTGTATCCATTTACCACCACACAGGTAGCAGAACTCGGTTCCACAACGACACGCCATATGACTGCATCCCTGGGTTTGCTCCACTATCGCCTTACATCCTGGGCAACTTTGCCACCGTTTCGATTTAGCAAGTTCCCGGAGCTTCGCTTCCAAAAGTTCTTCTTCAGCTGAGATGGGACACTGGATGGTGTCCGGATGAGCTGAGCCTTTGCACAAAACACAGACGAGCTGGGGGCAACTCGGGCACTGATAAGATGGTGGCCGACTAGAGGATCCGGAAGCCCGAAGAGAGTCCGATGAACAAAGGAATGTCGAACAGCGCGGATTTGGGCAGTATACACGGTGTTCTGGAGGAACGCCAAACTCGATAGCTTTGTTTCGTAATCGGTTTCCCAGGTTCGATTTCCTTCCAAGCCGTTTGTCATCGAGGAACTGAGCGAGATTCTCCGTAGGTGAACCTAAACTGTGCGCGAAGGCCATATTTTGATCGCAGCACTTTGGTGGAAACATGCTTTCGGTTTCAATGCACGTTTCAATGCATTGCTCCAAACACATGCCGCAGTAGTGATGTCCGCAGGATCGAAGAGTGAATACAATGTCTTCGACTAGGTCTTCCCTACATACCGCACATGTCCGCACATGTCTTGAGTGACACTAATTCGCTATAGGATGCCGTCAATCCAGCTTGTTTCGATGTGCCCGCAAAAGGATATAGTACCTTTCAGCACACTCTTCATCGCTCGATTGCGAGGTATACTGCAGATGGTCTTCTATACTATCGGATTCGCTGTCTTCCGTACTGAAAACCAGAGAATCAGTAAAGGTGGAACGTTTTCGGAAAATATGTCTTTTTCTCAGACCTGGACCCATTACTATCCGTTGATTCCGGAAGTACTTCATTATACATGACTGGCCAAGCAAAGATATTTTCATCATCGTCTTCGTCAGTAGCGGCCAGAACTCGAGCGAATTCTTCTGCCATTAGCCGTAGCGCATAGTCCTCATCTGATATTGGATGGCCAGGTTCGTTGGGCTGTTCAAGCTGGCCGATCTCATCCAGAGAGAGTTGTGCGATGAGTAGAGCAGATATGTGATCGACGTTACCAAGCGGTGTAGCCATATCACAAATCGAGGAGGGATGAAGGAGAACCTTTAGGTATTTCCAAGCTCTTTTTATTTGTACGTCACATGCAAACTTGGGCGTTACAGACAGTATCCGCAGCAAGACCAGAAGCGACGATTAGGGTTGAATCGATAGTTTGTCACAATGCGAGCTATGAACTCTACCAATCAAGTTGAGCAAACTTTGACTGTGCACGCTGCGTCTTCCCACAGCAAGGAGAGAAAAATCCGCCATATCAGTATGGCGGAGACTCTGGATATGAGCAGGCCAACTATTCAAATACATAAAAATGCGAACGAGAGATAAAACAAAAGCAGTAAAATCCCACCTCACGGACGACAAAATCGCAGCCCTAATACCATCTGTCTTTCGTTGCATTCGCATTTGTACGGTAATGTTCTCTTGCGCTTGCGCATCCGTCAATGCCTCGATTGCTGCATTATCATCTAGTGGACGGGAGATGTATCAGCTATGAAGCGTCAATGAAAAAACGAAAAAAAAAACAACTAAATGAACGACGAACGCATACATTGTTGAGAGGACTCGTCCGAATGCGTCATAAGTTTTCCTGCAGCCGAACGAACTCGTCAAAGCTCCGTGGTTCGGCGATTATATGCAAAACCAAAAGATCCAGACATATTTGACAATGCTCTTGTTTTGAAGTCTTGTAGAGTTTGACTGCCACCCGCACGCGCAATTCCTAGGTCGTGTAATTAAAATTCTTTTCCGTTGACCGACCACGATGACCTCAAGCGACTGCGATAAGTTCACAGCTTGCATCCACGCCTGTCTTCTCTTTTATAATATCGTACAACAACACCTATTAAATATATTCCTCATCCAGACTATAGAATGGACGAATTGAAGGAGCACCGCGCTTTCACTGCCCAGCTTCAAACGAATCTACAACGGTTGTGTAACGTTAGCGTGACAAATCACAGTAACGGCACACGAGAGAAGGAGGCAAGAGAATCTCCAGAGAGAGAGAGAACCGTTGTAAACTGGGTGGATTTCCAGAGAGTCTGTCTACTTGGGTACAATACGAGCTACTTATATACTGTAGGGATCTGTAATATTACCATAACTAGATGTATCTGCATAAGGCATAGGGCATAGGTACGAGCATAGAGCATAGGCATAGATAAGATAACTGATAACTGATTAGATTGTTCGAATTGGGAAGTCACGAGTAACGTTCCGTTACATACGCCCTCCAAAGATCATGCAATGATCTTTTTCTTCTTCTTCTGCATCCAACTCACGCGTTCAGTCGGATGTTTGCGTCGGTCTTCAAGTCTGTCGTTCAACGCATCAAATTCTCCGGCCATGCAGAATCTATCAAGATCGGTGTAGAACCGCCGCTGCACTCTGTCGTCAATACCCGAAACTTTTCCAGCAACAATTTCGTCTACGGCTGTCGCGTCTCCTGGGGTTGCAAACGGGATGCTAATTTTGAAGGGATTGCGTAGGGATCGGATAGGAAGAGTGGTAAACGTGGTAAAAGAGGTGCGAGTCGGCTGATGGATAATATTCTTTTCGGAAGCGGGTGTCATGGGTTCGAGGGGGATAAAACATGAGTCGGAGTCGGGATCGACCAGAGAGGTGGTGGAATAGCTTGGTTGGATAGAGGATAGTGTGTGTTTCGAAGGTGCGGTCTTAGCTATAGATCCTTCTTCCACAACGACTAATTTTTGTTTTCCTTTTTCTTCAGCAAATTTCCTATTTCGGATCGGACCAAGAATACGCTCTAGTGGGTCGACGGACAAGTGTTCGAGGGTTTGGGATTGGTAGGGTAATAATGAAGGGGGTTCGAGGGTCTGTATCGGGAAGGGGATAGTATTGTGTCGAGGTGTCGGGTTCGCAAGATTGTCATGAAATAGTACGATGTCCAGCCTGAGGGGTGTGAGTACGTTGTTGGAATAAAAGGTCGTGAACGCTGTCTGCTCCCGCCCTCCATTCCGACGACCAAATACGAATAATGAAGGTAGGGTGGGATCAATATATGAGGCTGTCCTTGACTGTTTCGACGCGTCGTCAGTCGCGAGTCGCGTGAGTGCAAAGCTGTAAGGTTCTGATTTTATCTCGTCGATATCTTCAGCGTAAGTATTACAAACTTCTTCGCAAAATTCAAAATCTGAATGGGTACTCCCGCCCTCCTTTCGCTGTTCACGGGGATCGTGCAACACGAAACAATCATTTTCAGAGGTTAGGTTGGGATCATCCTTCAATTCTGTATTCCTTTTGTCTGACTCGTCGTCATCATCTAGAACGAAATGCATCATTCCAAAGGTAAGTGCAATTCCTTCAGAATCATCGGAATAATTTTCTAATCCATCTGATTCGGTACTGTCAGAAGAATCGTTCAAGTCCTCATCGGAAGAGGTATTTCCAGGGCAATAACGCGCGATGTGACCATGTTCTCCACATTGAAAACAACGCCCAGTACGCATGTACTCTCGGCGTTCCTGGTAAGTTAAATTGTTCCGTCGACGATGATCACTTCCAATCTGACTTTCTTCACTGTCAGCTGTATCAGAATTCATGTCACTCGACGATTCAGTGTCTGCGCTGTCGCTATTGTTCACATAATCGGAGTCATCAACTGAACTAGAGTCATTCATTTCATCTTCAGAACTCGATTCCTGCGATGAGTCTTTGTGCACGTCCACATCAGAACTAGGTTCGGAGTCTGTACTATGTTCGCTCGCATCGGAGTTCATTGAATCTGAGTCGCTACTAGCACTCATTGAGCCATACACAACAGAAATATTTTCAATAATTTCAACGCGCTCGGCAGCGGTTGCAATCTCATTGTAGGTACTGATTTCGGGATTCAATTCATCCCTCCAAAGTCCTTTCTGAATATTTTTATTGAGGCTTGTCCACAGCTTGTGCGCCTTTTCACGTTCGTCAACAAGTCCAACCGTATTGAACAAGGTATTCAATTGACCAATGTGGTCTCGGACTGATTTCCGCTTTTGGAAACAATTCTCCAATTTTCGTCGCTGATCCAGACGGTACGTTGCCGGGAAGCAGTAGTTGTATAATTCAACAAAGAATTCAATCAATTTCCAGCCGAATGGTTCATCGGCCACTGAGGTGAGATAGAACTGATACGCTCTTCCGCTCAAGTACTTTGACAATTTCAGTACACGCCGATTCTTTGGCACTCGACCATCACGAACGTAGGCAGTGCCTTCCGTCACAAATTTGGTAAAGGCTTGGACGTCTACCGAACCGTCGTACACATCAGGTGGGTCAGGTTTCAATATCATTTTTCCTTTTCTATGCTTGCGGCGCCGTCGATGGCGTCGTCGTTGCTTCGGATTAGAATCAGAAGATGAGCTAGTGTTCATTGAACTGTCATTGCTGCTGTCGTCCGACGAAGAACTCGACTCGGAACTGGAAGAGCTGGAGGAGTCGGAGGGACCTCCAAGGTTGCCTCGACTTATGGCCAAGATCTTCCCAGCCCGTTTCTTATCCTTGGGCGGATTCAATGAATTTGAATTACTCGCATTTCTTGCAGAGTGTTCACTCGGCGAAAACCTTTTTCGGTCAGTATTGCCGATCCAATATTCAAAACCTTTATTTTTCCTTTTTGGATCATATTCAGGTTCGTGTTCCTTATGCCATTTTTTCTCGGCAATGGTTTCTGAAGCGTGTTTCATGCGACGATGATCATGCTTTCGGGAAGGAGATATATTTTTCTCCAAATTCTGGTGCGCGCGTACGGCTGCTTTCTGAGCCATCAATAATTTCGTAGGTTTCTTGGCCATACGAATATCCTTACTGTTCACACTGTGTGACATATTAATAGAATGAAATTTATTCATTTCTAATTCTAACGAGCCTAGACTACTAGCTCGGTGACGACGTCGTCGTCCAACCTGAATCCATGGATTCGGGTTCTTATTACTACCATCGGATTCATCCTCCGAAGGTTGCTCGATCCGTACTGGACCTGAGCGTTCTTGCTCGTTAGAGCTAGTCTCGTTACCCCTGTGGGGAACGTGTGAGACTATCATCCCATCCCTTAGCACATCCCGATACAAGGGCGGCGAAACAGGGCGGGTTGAGTGAGTCGCCGGGACATCACTCTGGTCACCATCGCTGTCAGTGACAACTCCAGCGGTGACATAGGTAGCAGAAGGGGTGTGGTATTGAGTCGGACCACGTCGAAAACTGTCGGTACGTTGAGAAGACATTTTTTGGGTGAGGGGGTCGGTGTCCTTGGTTGATCAGACCTGGGGGGACCGAGTGGAACGATGAGGAGAAAAGAGAGAGGGTTTGTGAGAGAAAAGCAGTTGTTGGGGGTTCAAAATATGTAACGTTAGCGTGACAAATCACAGTAACGGCACACGAGAGAAGGAGGCAAGAGAATCTCCAGAGAGAGAGAGAACCGTTGTAAACTGGGTGGATTTCCAGAGAGTCTGTCTACTTGGGTACAATACGAGCTACTTATATACTGTAGGGATCTGTAATATTACCATAACTAGATGTATCTGCATAAGGCATAGGGCATAGGTACGAGCATAGAGCATAGGCATAGATAAGATAACTGATAACTGATTAGATTGTTCGAATTGGGAAGTCACGAGTAACGTTCCGTTACAGGTTGAATCTACGACGCTTGGAAGATGAAACACAATGGTATTCGTCGTTTGAGTCAGGTACGTATCTTTCCAAATATCTCTTTTTTTCCCCAGCTCAATTCTAGGACATGGAGGGAGGAAGGAACGCGTGCCTAGCCAGAGTAGCTGCACGTTAGGAAGTCGGATTCTGACCGTATCAACGCCTTAGCGCCAGGATTGCCGGAACAAGTCACGTGGCCAACCACCCACCATGGTTCGTTACTATTTCGCAATCCTCAAGGCAGATACTAGCATCAACGTTCCATATCAGTATTTCGGTTTCTTCCATTTAGCATGGGACCCAGATTTGACCCTGGAGTCATTGGGTGAGAATATGAGAAAGTTGCTGAGTTTGCTTTTCTTCAAGGTGCGTGTATGACCCTTTCAATCACCTCTACGGTCTTCCATTTTCCTCTCTAGCTCGATGATCCAATTGAAGTTACATCCCTGGATGATATCAAAGATAAATGTGATCCGTTATTGAATCAAACTTCGCTGGGTGATGCTAGTGACATATGTGTATCGCTTCAAACCCTCAAAGGACTCGGCATCCAGCAACCTGATGCAAATCGGACGAAGTTGGTACCCCTAGTCGTTCTCTGTACGTACTCACTGGTTTTATCTGTCATCACTTCTCATATGTTGAACCAGGGACGGCGCCTTCTGAGCACACCTCAGTTTCTAGTAGATCATTGACTGCCATCGCAGAGCTCCCAGACGGTGGGATTCCTTGCAATTTCTTGGCCGATTCCTGACGGTTCAATAGCTCGCGAGGCTATTGCACGCAAAGCGCAAAATAGGCCGCCACCATCGACCGGAGCAAAAAGCACTGAACTTGTGTCTGCTCAAAATGTGCAGCACCTTGATGCCGCTTACAATCACCGACCTCCTGAACTCAGTCCTCCGCCTCTCGCCATCTACGACCCTGTGTTTGCAAAATTTCGCCGCGAAGCCGCCACTCTGACCGAGTGCTTGGATTTTACGGAGGAGGAACTGGATCGCGCTTCGAACTTTATCGATGCTTCACTTCGCCATTACCCTAATGAACACGCTCGACAAAACGCATTGAAATCGCTCCTGATTCTCGACGGAGGGTACTGGGATTCGAAGAAAATATCAGTTAACGACTCGATAATTGAACCCGACGGAGGAAGTTGGGTGCGCTCGAAAATCGACTCCAAGCCCGGCCCTGTTGCTTGCTCGAGCGCCGCGGAGCTGAAGAATGGTAGTGGTGACGGAGGTTGCGACCCCTCGGATCAAGTGCAGTGTACTTATATCAAGATAGTGTCCTCTCAACAGGTACGTATGTGTCCGCTTTATATCTAGTTCAAAGCTTGGCTTACTTTTACTCGAGTATCAACCTATCCGTCTTGTATCATGCTGTCCAGCTTTTCTAATAGGCCTGTCTGGCCACACATTGGCTGTCTGGGGGGGTGTCTTTGCTGACCGTTTCTTCTTCGAACGCCTTGCGTTGATGCACGTTGGCCCCCAAGCTCCTGCTACCTCTCCATCTCCCATAGGGGGGCGCAGTGACATGGAGGTGGGTATCAGAGAGGTTGCTAAACTGCTTCGAAACCTCAACAGCTGTATCGGCGACCTGAACGTGCACTACACCTCTCTGACTTCGCCGCCCTTGCCGCCTGATGTGGGCGCGACTCCTATCCCATCCAGCTCAACCCGCCTGATGCGTGGTATTGGTATTACGCCTGCTCTGCCGGCTTCAGTTCCTTTTGACCCCCTCGACCCTTCTCGATTTGTCCACTGGAAATCATTCGTCGTTCAAGGACAAGAATATCACCTCGAATATAGGCAGCGCCATACCGGCTGCATGGAGAAGACAGTCTTTCGAGCTACCATAACTACCGGCACTAATTCCAAAAAGGTAGATGTTGTTGTCAAATTCGCGTACCGCTACGGTGCACTCGGACATCGTCTTCTGGCAGAAGCTGGCCTCGCACCTCGTCTCTATCACTGTGCCTTTGAGGAAACCATCGGAATGTGGGCTGTGGTCATGGATTATGTTCAAGGTCGGGTATCTAATGGCAAACTCATCGAAGGCGAAGGCGACTCCCTCAAACATGCGGTCGGGATACTTCACGCTCAGGATCTTGTATTCGGAGACCTTCGGGGCCCCAACGTGATTATTACTGAATCAAAAAAGAGGATCTGTTTGGTGGACTTTGAGTGGTGTGGCTGGTGCGTAGATAACCAGGATGGTAGCGATGTGATCCCTCGGGTGCGCTATCCGACTAACATTTCAATGAACACGAGATAGGATGGGCAGAAGGTGTTGGACGAGATTTGGTGATAGAAAAGGCACATGATATTCATCGTTTGACTCAGATGTGTTCGCTCTAGATTCTAACCCCTGTTCTGTTGCTATTCTCTGATTCCGAATCCATGTTCAACTTCGAGTCACATGACAAAGTCAACCATCGCTCTGGGATGTCAATCCCTGACCCCCAGGTACCTCCCACCAATGAAGACATCTACGTCGCCGAATTTAATCAGTCGAATATGCTACAAACTATTAGTAAGTCGTTAATCTTTATCTACGTTCTCAGCTGAGTGACGAACGGCTGTAGAATCCCAAGGAAATACGGACCCTCAAAAACTCGCTTACTACGGCCAGCTTACACGATATCTCGCGAATATCCAGGCTGAGGATGCCCTCGCTGGCCTTGTAGTTCCCGTTCCTCCCGGCCCAGCACCGGCTCCAGCCCAACCCGCCGGTGGCATAGTGGCACTCCTTACACAGATTCATGCTGCGGTGCAAACCAACAGTACCAATTTCGAAAATTTACAGACCACCATGGAGGAGAATTTCCAAACCGTACGGGACGATGTCAAGCAGATCAAGAGACTGGCAGTAATAGTGAGTTCAGCCCTGGCACTCGGTTGTACAGCGTCTTTTCTTATGTTGTATCCAGGCTTGCAACAGGTCCGCCGGGATGGACGACCTCGAAATAGTCCCCTTTCATAATGGCGATATGGTGTGTTTCCTTCTCTTTCATTGCTGTGCCGTATACTGAATTCTACTAGCCACCAGCCACACTTCCTCAGTTGACGAACGCCTCCGACATTAGCAACTTAAACACTGCTCAAGCGGCCAAGTATCTACGCGGTTACGGAGTAAGGACCGACCGACAACCCAATGAGCTCCTGGGGAAGAAGAAGCTCATCGCCAAAAAGATTGGATGCCTGGCATCGGTTGAATGAGGGGTGAGAGGTTACGATTGCTAGGCCTTTTTTGACGTTTGATACACAAATCCAATTTACAATGTATTACCATTCGAATATGTATTACAGGAAACTTTCGTTGCTTCCCAAACCTTCCAACGACGACAGTTTCAACTCACCTTTCAAGACCTCCGGTCTATCTTTTTTTTCCCCTCCTCTCTCTTTCTATGACCGAGCTCGAGCTTCATTTCCGCCCCGGGAATTCTCTGAGCTCGCAAATGGAAGGGGAGGGGCCTTTCGAGGCCTAACCGCTTTTTGGGGTTCAGTGGTTAGCCTAAAGCCGGAACCTCCATGGCTTACTACCGACCAATGACCAGCCCTGTCCAGAACATCATCGACAACGACATCCGTCTCTGCTTCAATCCCGGAGCTCCACTCCTCGTGCATCCAGTCCGACTTTTCTCAAGTCCTCCCCAACGTTTCGCCGAGTTTGACTGATGTACTGCGTTTTGGCATCGGCGTCGACTCTTGTTCGGCGTGCCTCACGATCCTTTGACCTCACATCCTCTTCATCCTCACTCTCGTCCTCGTCCAGCTCTTCCCTCATCTCGTCCGCGATGGCCGTCCGATTTGCTTCGAACGATAAAGGCCGGAACGTTGAACTTTTTACAGTTCTCGAGGATGGTGATATCGGTATCGACAAAACGTGAATCGAAGAGGACGATGATGGCGTCAAAGCTGTACAAGCCCTGCTTGACGAAATAGTTGGAGCTGCTGACGTTCATCGTTCCTGCACCGGGAATATCGTATATTCCCGTACCTGACGAATTTGGACCGATCGGGATGCGGGTCGTCGTATCGACCAATGCTAGTGGTCGTTTCGACGACACCCGTAGCTGCGGCACTTGCTGTACCCTTGCTGACGCCACGGAAGGCATTGATCAAGGAAGATTTCCCGCTTCCTGCAGTGCCTGCGATAGCAAAGTGTAGGCGACCCTCGACGTATTGCCGCTCGAGTTCAGTCTGCTCGAACTCGACTTGGGTGGGCATGGGGGGTGCTTGGAGATCAGCCAGCTGATTTTCTCGCCTCCGAGATTTGGCTAGGGCCTTCTCCGCCTTTTCCCTGCTCGCCTGAGACTCCCGGAGCTGCTCTATCTATAGATGGCTCTGTATAATAGAGAATTACTGTTATTCCAGCTGTAAAACAAAAAATTAAAAAAAATATTAGACTATAAAAGTGATCCCAGCAGATAGATATAATTGATATCCAGCGCAACGAGGCTGGCCGCTGGACCCACATTCTGTTTTCCTATATTTGGTACGTTCGAGAAGATCAACAAACGTGTAAAGCAGTATAAATAGCCCAGATCCTCCTTTTCTTTTTCTTTTGTGCCCGCCTCAGCTTTTCGACGCCATGGCAGACGACGGCGACGCGCTTAGTGCTGTTCCCGTGACTCCTTCTACACCGCCACCGGTTCAACCTCCTCTTCCCGCTCGTCACGTCTCAAAAGAAACTCCTTTGAAACCACGGCTGACTGACTCTGCTGCTTTTCGCTCGGGAACTCTTGAACAGAGGAAGTCAATCATTATACAGGATCTGGATGGGATGGTGCCAGAGGTCGAAGTCGAGTGGTTTTTCAAAAACGTCTTGCCAAGCTCTATTCCAGGCTTCAATGTTGGAAATGTCGTGGAGGAACTGCGGAAATCCAAAATGATTACTGCGAGCGGGTGGAAGGTTTTCTCCGACAACCCCAAGGATGATTCTCGTCACGAAAACAAGGTCTATGGTCAATTGACTTCGGTATTCGACGCGGTTATAGAGGCGACAAAGTCATTGTATCCTGTTCATACTCAGCATTTCGCGCTTGTCATGCTGCCGAATCGCCCACCGTCCTCAGACCGTACCTCGAGAACCCAGCCCGATGCAACATTTCTTCCTACCAACATCGCCAGCGACCTCAAGGCAGACGAAAAGAAGGCCTCTTACAGCTGGTACGATATCGCGAATCCAGCAGAATTCAAGAAAGAGCCTGAAAGCTCTATCAAAATTCGAAATTCGGCGAGTCTACTATGTTCTTGTGCTTCGCAACTGCCTTCTGAGTCCCTCTGCAGAATGTGGCCCAGATCGTCAGTAGCTTACAGTTCATCATGAGCGTTGATCCTCGTCGTCGTTTTTCGTTCGGTTGGACTATGCAAAACCGCGACCTTCGAATGTGGTTTGCCTGCCGTGGAGTCATCTTTGTTACTGAGGCTGTTGATGTATTCACGGTGCGTAATATTCCCATTTGTTCATTCACTGTTATTGAACAGCTGTACAGAACCCAGACCCGCTTGTACGCTTCTTCGCGTCCATCGCATTCTCCTCGCGTACTCCCCTCGGGTGGGATCCGACTATTGAGGTCACCGGGTCACCTTCTCCACCCCGACAGTACGAGATCACCGTTAACGGTCGGAAGTTCACCACAGTCAAAAATCTTGCCGATTACTCCGCCGACAGTCTCGTCAGTCGCGCTACCCGGGTATGGCTGGTGAAGGACGAAGAGGGCCAGAAATTCGTCTTAAAAGACGTATGGATGGACACAGACCGACTTCCGGAACACGAGATTCGTGACAACCTGCTCGAGGATGTTCTGAAGAAACGGGGGCCGAACGATCACCGGAAACTGTCCAACCATATGCTCACACCGCGGGTCTTCGAGCGGATGAAGATTAACGACATGGATGACACTACTCCTCGCATGATGAACGAGCAAACTCCTGCTACTTCTAGTATCTTTAAGCTGACCATCACAACTCCTACGCCTGACAGCAGTCGGAGCTCGCACCCGAGTGAAACCTCATCCCAAGGCAACCGCTCTGGAACTTCCAAGGGCACTGCTGTTCAGATTCAGACGAAAGGTTCCCCAACACTCACCTTACGCTCGAAGTATCACTACAGGATTGTGTTCGAAGAGCACGGGACGGACCTCTATAGCGAGATGAGCTTACACAACGTATTCAAAACATTATCTGACTTGGTAGATGGTACGTCGCCCCATAGCAATATTTTCTCATACATGTTAACCGTTTCCCTAGCTCTTGAAATCATCCACCGCAGCGGATGGGTGCACAGAGACATCAGCTGCGGGAATGTCTATTGCCTCCATGATCCGGTCAACCGTCCTCGGGGAATTGTTGGGGACTTTGAGTATGCAAAGCGGTGTGATGATCAGGTGGAACATGAGAAACGGACGGTAGAAGCCGACTCTTTCTTTCATTGCTAATGACGCTGAATGTACCTCACAGGGAACTTCGGAATTCATGGCTTACGAAGCTGCCTCGCAACGCTATCGATATCTCGATCGTCATGCAAGACTTACTTCAGGGCTAGGTCTCTCGGGTCAGGCCAAATTCGCACACAATCCTCTGCATGATCTAGAATCCCTGTGGTGGATACTTCTCTATATCATCCTTCACAAGGACGACAGCGCTACACCCGCTCAAAACCCACAGAATCGGAATCTCCACGTCATCGCCCTCTTCCAAAGCGACCCTCGTTCCCTTGTGCGAGGAGACTTTATAGCCGATTCATGGAAGCTTACCTCGGATGATACTGGAGTTGCCCGCTCATTCGAGCCGGCCCTCAAAGTGGCTCAGGGACTCAGCGACACGCTACTCATCGCATACACAGAGGCGGAAGCAGGGTATACAGTCATTGACCGGGAAAAGTGTATGGTCCACCATAAGTTCCATTCGCTTCTCAACGATGAAAAGACTCTCGAAGCCATCAAAGACATCAAGCTCGTGCCTGTCGTCGAAGATTCTGCTGTTCCAAATAGCTCTGAAAAACGAAAGCAACCTCCCTGCGATGAAATCAATGTCCCTCAGAAGCGCGGACGAACGAGCTCAGAGTAGGTCTTGCTCGACTGCTGTCTTCCATTCCGCTGCTCAACAATCCACAGGGATCTTTCAAACACCTAATAGTTCATCTTGAACAATGTCTCATGCTTTGCTTTATTTTTGCTTTGTCTATGCTTGTACCATGCATATCTGTAACACGTCAAATTATATTTCTCTTTCAGATTACTTCAGTGTTTGTCTCTAATGAACGGGTTTATTTGTAAAGTCTGGTTGTATTGTAATATCTACTCGCGGTTCATGTATTACTCTAGATATACAGCTAAAAAAAACAACCAATCTTTTGATCGCAGGACCAATAGAGCGTTTTTCAGGCAATTCGAGGCGTCCTTTTTGTGGAAAACCAAAAGCAAACACCACGAAGCCACCTGGTATAGCCATCATAGCCGATTGACCAGCCGTCGTCGGTAGGTATAGAGCGTTTACAGCATAACAGTTGGCTCCGGAGGCATCGGTAGTAGGAAGTCTGGAGCGCGAGGAATCAGCCCTGTTCATCATAGAGAAGAAGACAAGTACATACTTGTCGTCCGAAGAGACAACCGTTCAGCTCGATCTTCACTTTGAGCTCCACAGCTCTAGAGTTGGCAATAACTCGGATTATGGTCTTGAATCGCGGAACGACAAAAAAACTTCGCAAGAGAAAGAATAAGAGTTGACGGAGCTTGGAACAAAAACTATAAAGAATACTCAAAATAAGAACAATGGTCAATATGATATCGATCTAAGTAAGCAAAGAAAACAAAGATGTTTACCTTGTTTGTACAAAAATACCCATTCAACTTGTTTGTGGATTCGTTTTTTGGATTCGAGACCTCCGGCCACTACTTACGACGAGGATAAGCACATGTTTTATACGTCAGGTTGAGGATCCTAGAGAAGACGCGGAGAGCGTGGACGCTGAGAGTCAGGATGGAGACTAATATAGTCCACCGGGTCGCTTGCCCAAAGCGACTGTTTAGAAGGGGTGAAACATAAATGGGGAAAGGCAAAGGTTGAGAAGAGCATGTTGAAGTGGGGTTTGAGGAGCGTTCACGTCAATTTTGGTTTTACACTGTAGCAGAAGGGAATCAAAGAGATGAGCTGTGATACAGAACTTAGTTTTCTTAAAACGTACCACTCTGTGAAGAACGAAAATGGTATTGACATTTTTTTGAAAGTCACTGCCACTGCCCAGAGACAAAAAGCTCTACTTGGCGAAGATAGGTGCTGAGGATCTTGGGAGCGAACGTTGAAACAAAGTGGTTGGCAAACTCAGTAATTTTTCTTCATGCGGCTTGGAAGTTCGGATGGGTCACCGGAACTACGCGGGGACGTGAATAACTGAGTAAAAGGTGCACCAACAAACTCACTGGTGAAACAGCCTTCCAAGAGTCGCATAGGCCCATTTCTCTCCCTTTCTTTGGGGTCCATAATGGGGCTATCTTTTTGTAACTGGCCTTCGACAAAACTGAAGTCCTCTCTCCCCTGACTTTTCGACTACTTATCATTTCTACATGCTGAGATACCCATCAGTACATCATTGCCGCGGATTAAAGTTAAAGTTTGACCTTGATGTAGGCTTCTTCGTCAAATGGCTTGTTTGTGGTCATAATATAAAAGGAGAAAAACGGAACAGATGACCAAGCAGCGAAAAATCACATACAATTCATCCGGGGCCCGAAATGATATTGCTCCCAGCGCTTATATAGATCCAAGAAATACGGAGGCGATTAATGCACGGAACGAGAGACCAGTCTAAGTCACTTACAATACTCTGGTGACACGTAGATATGTGCAATGTATCTTGTCCCCTGCACTTCCTGGCTGAGTTGGAAAACTGAAACAAGGAAGGGGTACCTTGCAAGAAGTGCGTCGTTGAAACCTACCGCGCCGCTCAAATGAGGAACAAACATGGTTTTGACGAATTTAGAAAGAATCAAGAGTGCCAGTCCAAATTTCCACCAGGTATACCCTACATAGTTGCCGTAGATTAGTTGGCTTAGAACCGCCAATATTGTTACTGAACTACTAGTGCGATGCACAATTTGTGGACGTAAAGGAAAGTACGATAATTGAGGCGTTGAATAGAGAGATAAAAAGGAGTATGAAAAAAATTTTTTGTTAAAAGGAAAGTGAGCGCATATCAAAAGCGCGCGGAGCAGGGGTTGCTAAGACTGGTGGCGAAGGCCCTTTGACCCATGACCGTACACTTGGTGTTGTGAGGGTGACCTTATTATGCAGTGAGTACGTTGTAAGTTCAGACACCGAGACCCATATGACGATTGGTTGGGAAAACAAGGTCCTTCTGTTCGCGTTTGGGTTTTCCATCACCTTCCTGGCATTGTCGCTGAGTAGAGTATTGGAAATAGGAGTCAATAACAGAGAAGTTACAAGGTTGCGTGCCAAAACAAAATGATCGGGACCTCTGGAAAAGAAGGTTTGAACTTTGAGAGCAAACTAAAAAGCGGTGAAGTCAAACATACCACAGATCCGGGTTGCGTAAATTGAAGTAGATGCGCAGACTTGGAGGAAGAGACATAATTTGATTTAGAGATATTAGATTGGATGAGTGGAGGACATTCACCGTATCGCAAAAGCCCAACTGTGATTTGCGAACGACTCGGAGCTGGTGAAGGGAAAGGAGGGAAGAACAGACAAAAATTCAATATTCATCGTGAACTAGTCCACATAAATGAATTGATGCCTGATCAAAGCATTGTCGCCGTCAAAAGGGTACTCCGATTACCTCGCGGAATCTGGAAAACTTCCGGTGAGAAATATTCTTGACAAGTCCGGCGAAGCGCTCCGGGTGCGGTGGGCGGGAACTCCGCAGTTCAATTTTTCGACAGGTGCTACCCTGAACATGAACTGGTTCGCTGTGATTGTATAAGATATAAAGCAAAGTTAGAAAGAAATGTCTGAGAACACTAAATCGGGAACGTGTAATGTCTTCATCTTCCATCTAAAGGAACAGGACAGTTGCAGACAGGGAAGGATTGGCACCAGGAAGAGGGAGTCAAACAGGATAGCAATACACGCTAAATGTGTGGGAAGGCTGTATAAATGAGACGAGGAAGACAAACATAAGACAGATGATCAAAAAGGATGCGCACCATCCTGGTCATTGCCAATTCGTGAGTCAGCCTGGAGGACAGGATATTCTTCCGTACGAACCCTGAAGGCCTGAAGACCAAGCCGTTCCTGCACCCGCACCGGAATTGAGAACGAGCCACAACACGCAGTCGAATACCGGCTTAGAGCGGGGTGGAGACACGGTGTGGGAGAGGGCGTATTCTGTATTCGTTGGGAAATGCGAAGACGATCCACGGCCAGCACAAAGACACAGTATCAGTGTCTCAGCTCTGAGAGATACGGGCGACCGACAGCTCGGACCCTTGGGAGGGGGACTTGAGGACCTGAATTTGACGGATTGCCACTGTCAACGAGAGATTTATGAGAAAAATGGAAATCTATGAGGGTTTAGAATGAACTCCGTATCATGGGATACGCACCTAGATTCATGGACAAACCTACACAATGTTCCCTCAAAATACAGTCAGCAGCTTTGTGACTATGCAACCTTGAGCCATCCAGTTTGCGCCAGATTTCGCGTCAAAATCTATTGATTCTACTCTTAAAGCTGAATGGATTTAAGGGAAGGTGGACTTGATTGGGAATCTGACAGCGGAGTCTGAGGTGGCGATAGGTGAAAGAGCGGAGGAAGAAGACGATAAACCCGTTATGGACGATCAAAAGGATGATGAAGTTGAGAGGCGAAAGCGAGGAAGAGAAGACCAGGAAGACAAGTTTGGGTGCTGGCCCAATGGAGAAAATAAGTCGTCACAAATGAATAGCCCCGGTGATGGAGCTTTGACTTGACGGATTCCGTCGAAATCATCTCCAATACCCGAGTCCCCCCCCCCTTGTCCTGAAACCAAAAAATACACCCGACCTTTCAACTCCTCAACTATCTGCTTTATCATGTTTGCACCATATACCACGGCTATTCCACGCATTGTTATTTATCTCTCTGTATGTCATGCATTCACAAGCAGTTTGAGGGAGTGAAGAGGCTCTGCAGTACTCAAGCGTCCAATTAATGAGATAATATATCCTGGAAAGTTGGTTTACTCACTTTGGACGGGTTCCCCTGACAAATTAGAATCTGCCGCTATATCGGCGAGATCTTCCGCGCTAATTTCTCCTGAGTCGCTCATGTTAACGAGGTAAGAGCTGGGGAAGATTGACCCTCGTTCAAGATAGCCGCAATAACTTGAGATGCGAACATCAGAGAGTTGGAGTCGGCTTTTTCCCTGGTCGAATGTCTCAGATACACCTTTTCGGATCGACAAAGAAAAAATTTATTGTTGTCCTATGATCTTCGTAAATGGACCTTTCACGTGACAAATTGCAAGTTATCTTTGACTTGGAGTATCTAATACGACTGATCGCCATCTCCGGGAAAATTGAGAATCGGAGAGTGGCGAAAAAGGACTCTTCATGATTCGATCGGTGAAATTCCAATTGATTCAAATTGTATGAACATTCGAATCTTTGTTAGCAAGAACGAGTGTGGGTTTCACCGTCTATATACTATTATCTTGAATGAGCAAAAAAGCCCTTTGGATATGAATGTGCTACTATTGTCCCCAGTCGATGGGTGGAAATCGTACTTGCCAAATGTATCGTGTGGCATCATGGCCTAAGAATTGATCTCCCTGGATGCTCTGTTTCATCGACTTATCCGATCTTTAATCATGATGAGAATATTTATGCGATGCCTGCGAAATTGTATCTGGTACATAGTACAGAATCTAATTACTGTAACAAAGTCAAGTTGTGCCCCATCGCATCGAGAGCGGCCCTCAGTTCCCCAACGGTGTGCATCATCTCCTGTCGGAGATGGCGGGATTCTTGCAAGACGTTCTGAACCCTGTACTGTAAAGAGCCCGAACTGGTCGTGGTGGCATCCGGTTTATCCTCCGCGTACTCTCCTTCTCCTTCTCCTTCCTCGGGTTCCCAGAAGACGTTATCTCCACGCAAGAATGGAGCGCCTTGACCTCCAGCACCCACCTATCCCTCTCCACCTCCAACACCCTCGCTAGGTCTACCCGCCCGTTCACGTTCCAACCTAAGTTCCACTTCCATTCGAGCGATCGTAACTTGCGAGTCTTGATATTCTTTCCCGGGATTAAAATCTGAAGGGTTCGAGTGAGCGACGGAATCTGTATGATCTCGAAAAAAAAACTGAGCTAACCTAGATCGGGTTTCAAGTTTGGGGTCGATTGGTACTGAGGAGATCCTGTTCGAGGAGAATCAGAACGTTAGGGAAGATTCAGCGACCGAGAAAACACACGTACCGATATTGAACGATGGTTGCTCGGGTTTTGGTGGGGGATAGAAAACCCGGGTAGTAGAAGCCTTCGGGGGAAGCTCAGCATGCATTGGAGGTCCGGGGCGTTCTAGGGTTATAATTAGTTGATGATAGTCCTACTAGCAACAAGAATAATACCTATACCGGTGTTGGAGCTGTCGCTGGCATTACGGGAGTGAGCGGGGCTGGGGTCGTTGGCGTTGGCGTTGTCGAGTGAAGAAGGCGGGAGAAAGCCGGTAAGTGCTAAAGAAAGATTATTAGTTCAACGGTACAAACGGCGATTCATGCTAAGGTCGTACCCATGTTCGAGAGGTCGCTCCCGCTGCGAGAGCGAGAGGTGTCGAAAACTTAGGGTGAGGCAGGCGATGGTCCAGATATATCTAAAAAGTTTTTGGTAATAAAAAGACATTATATCGTAAAAATCGTACCCATACTAGAGTCGCCACTTCTGTTTTGAGGATGACAGGTGTTCGAGGTGTTCGAGATGTCTGAGGTGTCGGGTCTTGAACCAAGGAGGTTTCAGGACTTCCAGTAGGATCTGATAATGTTATCAGCTGCTCTCCGCAAGAAAATAAGCAAAAAATATACTGGGAATCGGTAAATTGTTCTGGTCTTGGTGGCCTAGGTTTTGAGCCCGACGGGATTCCAAGCGGTCCAAAGTTGAGGCGTCCAATTTATGGCAGTATTGAAAGTCCACAGATCGATTACTGGTATCGATTAAGCTATGTTCTACGATATTACTGGTGTTCCACTGTGCGCCGGGAATCGAAATTGAAGCGAGTCCAGGAGACCATGAGTCGGAGTCGTCAAAAGAATCCCCGCGGGAGGTGTTTGCAACGTTGGACATGGTAGATAGAGGTGATCGACGAGGGCGAGATTTCGGATAGGAACGAGATTGTTTGACAAAGATGTGCGGAGCGCGTTTGGTCAGAGTCAGAGAAGGCACGGCCAAGTTCAACAGCAAGCATGTGACCTCGGAGCTCAGCCGTCCGCCAATGACCTCATCCCGAATCCGGTGCCGCGGTCCCTACACCGTCAGCCTACTCCCGCTACACAACCTTCTCCCGTTACATACACATGGACTTGACACCAAGAAATTTACCCAGGACGTGAAGAAAGTTTGCATGACAACGCCAGAGAAATTTGCTCCAGATGGGTCCACATCTTCCGGTTCGTAAATTGATAAAGATTTTTTGTTTCCTCGACCAACATAATTATCCAGGCTCTCCCGTTCATTGCTGCGAAGTTGCAAAGCTCATGCACATCAAAATTCCGTTCCTCACCTTTCTTTCTTCTATCAAGTCCCTTCGGCAAATTTGGTCTTTTCAAAGCTGCTATCTCGCTTTTAATCTCAGGAAGTAACTTTTTGCCTCTGTACTCTACACATTCATTCCAGAGGATGCTCATCAACTCTGTTTCGGAGTATAACTCGTCGTCTTGCCGTATTAGCTTGGTGTAAAATGGACACCCCCAAAGTTATTGTCACGGTAATTGCTTTTCTTTTCTATCCCCTACCTATGCCCTTCCCTCACACATCTTGTTTCTAGAGTCATTCATAAGCCCAACGTCTACTATTATCACCCCAGAACGCCCTCTCCCCTCCACGCTCTCTTTTTTCCCTCGACCCCTCTCTCTGCTTCACCTCTGCGGTATAATTCAAACCTTCGGACGTCTAGCAAGGGATATCACAAGTACGTTATCCCAAGAACAAGTTTTTCTTGCGATTTTCTCACTTCATTCTAGACTTCGCATGCTCTCTACTGAGTTCCTGTTCCGATAATACGCGCGAAAATGCCCAGTTTGGAGAGCTCGACAGCAGACCTTATATGTTTAACGTTGTCTGTCACCTCTGGCGGAGCAGAGAGTCGATTCTTCAAGGTCCGGACGTCGGGGTTTGATTTTAGCATTTCCAGTACGTCGTTCTATTCCATTCAACTTTTTTTCTTATCCAAATCTATCTTTGTCTAGCTCGACCGGTGCCACGTCACGCTATCCGCCTCACCATGTCCTTCATTATGGACATTCCCGTCCCTCAATTCTGGCTCTTCTCCGTCCCTTGCGGCTACTCTTCGAAGCTCCATCACGTCTCTATCTCTCTGTCTTTTGGCTAGTGCCAAGCAAAAGGCTCCGAACGCATTCGGTCGACCGTCGCGCTAGTCGAAAACCAATTGGGACAAGTTGCAAGTTCTACAAATGTTGGTTTTGCCTTACGCTCTGGATGAGTGGCGGCACTCGGTTGCACTCGGTAGTCGCAGAAACGGTCGCGGCATAAACGGGAGCAGGAATGAGAATGAGAATCGGATTAGGATGTATGACCATATCGGCGTAGGTATGCGAATCAGGTTCTGGTATCTTTTCATTTACTGATACTTTCGTTTAGAGCTCAAACAGTCTCCGATATTACACCTGTTCTCGCTTTTCCACCTTCTCGGTCAAGATTGTCTCTGCTCGTCAAGCGACCACGTACGCTTCCACAGTGACACTTATTCTACACCAGTGGACTAGGATTCAAAACGGACGCAGCTCATAGCTTTTACCGGCGGAATACACAGTCATGGACACTCGGAGTATGTTTCCGGCATTGGAAGGATTTCTCGGTGCGAATGAGGTGAGTATCTACTTGTCTTCGGTCTTGTGTACTCCGGCTGAATATGCTATGCTGCTAGCTATCGAAATGGACATGCGGATACAAGCCGAATGCACGGAACCTATCGGACTTCGCTTTGGCCACTCCTCTGATAGTTGCAGGCAAAGACTGAGGTATGTGTTTTTTCAAAACTGCCCTCTAAGTTTTCCGCTCAAGAACCTCGATAGGTTTTTTATTATAAACTGCATGTCCAGAATTTGCACCGCTTCCGTGGAGAGTGCCGACCATGATAATGAGCTCCGGGTTTGAGAGCGCAGTCAGAGTTCTGGGACGGAAGGTATCAAGTCTTGCTTTCCTCTCCTGTTCCCGACAGTGATATTTTACAGTATCAGAATATTCAGCTACGACCAGGATTTCCGGAGAGCTTCAGCACTCCCTTTTTACTATTTCGAATATCTTTGCTATCTGCGCTTCCCCTATGTACGCTTACTCTGAAAATAATACTTGAAATAAACTGGATACAAACCCAGAATGTGATAATACCCTTCTTAGGTTCCTGTCTCTCAATATCGGACACGCTGTAAGCTTGTCGATCTGTCCCTTATCTTTACTTGAAATTTCCTCATGACCAGAACCAGAACCATTTCTGAGCACGGGGCTTAGCTCCCACATAGTATTGTATCATTATTTTATCAGATGTAGGTCGTTCAGCGGGTACAGGCCATGAATAGCTGGTTGATCCAGCAAGGGTAATTCCGAAAAGCCGAGCGGTACGTCCAATGCCGGCCGACCGGCTCCTGAATTCCAACTTCTATCCTTTTTTTTACATAACCACCACCGTCGTTATCGACGTAGCTTCGGTACTACTAGGCCCTTCTAGGGCTACTCTCTTGTTATCTCAAGATGCTATTTTTCACGCGTCCGCAGATACCCCCGAAAGTACCAAGCCGGGGGCTATTGATGATGGATCAAGCAGAAGATGTACTGCCAGTAGGAGGTGTTGAACGAGGAAATCATAAGGTCAGGGCATAATTAAGAAAAATTACATACTAGAGACGTTATACAAACAGAACCCAAGCCTTCATTTCATTTCATGCCGTCTATCTGTTTCTTATTTGTGATCTATCACATTTCCATCATTCGGTTAGGTATTAAGCTACGGTCATTGTGTCGAAAACAGCTGAAGTGAATACATGTAAAGTGTCGCTTACATCGTGGACGGGAAGAATCGTCTAATTGACTTCAATGACTTGTTGACTGTCAATGTCGATGCCAGAATTAGCATCTGCAGGATTATACCAAATCATGGGAAATGGTAGTCGCTAGCAACTCGGGATGGAATACGGGGGGCCAAGGTTCAGAAACAAAATGTCTTCATAGCATATTTAAATAGCACGTTGTTCCCTGGTATATCTAGTCCACTGCCGATCGCTTCACTCATCTGTGGCATCTCCCAATTCGTATGCTGCACCTTCACCCATAAAGTATGTCCTTCGTATCTTGTCCCATTCCTCAGAGTCAGACCGCACAGTCCCCATCTCAAAGAATTTTGTGCCGAAAAGAGCGTGGAAGTTGTTGGTCGCGGCGCGCCGGTCTTTTTTAACAGGTGGTGGCTTGCCTGGGTCAGTCCAAGGTCGATCTTCTCCGAATGACTGCATATCGCCAAAATAGACCAGTGCCTATGACAGCTAGAAACTGAGTAGCTTCTGAATACTTTGCAAAAAATATGACACTGTATTCGGCCATCTGTTCGGCCGACTGAAATTTGTTACTTGCATCGCGAAAAAAGGCTGCAAAATCGATCTGACTATAAATTTTTCGGTTCGTAAGGTGACGGCGAGGAGCGCGCTTGAGTTCAGTGATAGAACTCGGTACGTAGGATTTGACGGTCTGACCGCCAGAGTGGACATAGGCGCAATAGGCCTTTCGGTGTGCCTTTTCATCGTTATCATTGCCGCAGTCTTGAAGCGAGAGTGAGATGCTAGAAGGCGCCGGGACACTACTGACCAGAACGGAGACAGAGACTCCATCGGGAATTCTATCCATGAACTTTCCCCGTACACCCTGAACGGATCCAGCAGAAAGAGTAGCGGAGTAGATAGATTATAAATTGGAGAGATTTATACCTGTTTTAAAAATGGGGGGGGAGGGGGGGCGGCCCTCAGGCTAACTAGTTGTCGACATCTAATAGGTCGGGGTCCATGGACGGATCCTCTGCATCAACTCGTGTGCTTTCTCGGTCCTCATATATCTCGTCTATGTCTTCTTCTCCATCCTGAGCATGCTCCAAATCAACTAAGTAGCTCTGTAGGGTCTTCGTCCGGTTCTACGGTTCCGTCCTCGTCCTCTCCGTCCTCGTATGCGGCTGCCTCGAGGCCTGATTCCTGTTCCTGATCCTCTTCTTTTATTTCAGGATCCACTCCTCCTAGTACATCCCCATCGGTCTCCGATCCCAACTCCGTGGATTCAACCCCATGTTTGCGCACTTGCGCAGGTTCTTTCTTCGGAACAAAACGAGTTGCATCAAACCATAGATGCTGCTGTCCAGCAACAATAAAGCGACATCCGTTTGCAGATGGGACCGGTAGAAGTAGATCGCGCATTGAGACATCGTACAGGGGATAAAACATGTATTCTAGGGCACAAGGATTGGTAACATGGCTCATGTACTTTCGGACCCGATATAAAAAAGCTCGCTGACCCAGATGATACCTAAGAATGTACTTAACAAACGAGTACGACTACAGCCATCAAAAAGCGCTGGACAACTCGTAATATGTTCATAAACTGCTACTATGTATAATACTTGAGGGGAGTACGTTACAATCAACATATACCTCCAGGCCTTGCACCTGTGTGGGAGTTCTTCACCGTCGACTACAACAGCTGATCAGAGATGCGACAATGAGCATACGAGGAAGAAAAAACACCCACGGAGGGAGACGGGATCTGAGAACTGTAGCTCCATGTCCAGCACAAAACTTCACAAATAGGAAAACGCGAGCGGCTACAAATAAAGAGTCAAAAGTTAGCGTTGAATTGGATGCCGGCTTTCGAAATGTGCTTACCTCGCTATCAGGGTACATTCGGCAACATGTTCTGACTGAGAACGTTCCCTTTGTAAGCGGCCCCCCGTCCTTCTTAGTGCTGCCCGAGTGCGCCGCTCGAGAAGATAGAAATTCGGTGCCAATAGTTCTACAATATGTCGGAGTGAGCTCTGCAGATCGCGGACTCGGTAATCGTAATATGACAGAGTGAGTAGATGAACGTAAAAGTGAATTTCACTGCATAGCCTGGTCAGCTGTAGGATATAAGGAGAGGTATAGAACGACTCACGGTGAGGATGAGCTTGTAGATATCGAGTTGTGAGATGAAAAAGACATGTCATGTGGGAGGAAGGAACCTCCTTTCCCGAGTGACGGACGTTCCGAAGTGGTAGGACCAAAGCACTATCCAGAGCGTCAGCCACAGGTGCCGAGCTGACGTGAGCATGTTGGTGTGCAGCTGGATGAGACTAGGTAAAAGTGTGGTGGAAGTCAAGGTCAAGAGGTGTCGGTGATAATGCGAAATTTTCAGCTCATCCGACTGGTGATTGACGAGTGGTGGAGATATAATGGCATTGGAAAAGATGGAGCCATCGAACGAAGAGCAAAGACAGCGAGAAGAACTGCTTTTAGGTACCTTAAGCATGACAGGCACCATGGCCATTACTACACAGATAGTTAGTGAAGAATACGCGAGGAAAGATCAGAACCACATAGCATCGACACAGCTACGCCGATTGCAGGAAAAGACCACTTGCTAAATGAATTGGCCGACAATTTCCCCGAGATCCATCCTCGCAAAGAACCATATAAGACGCAAAGAAAAAGATAATGAAGTCGGACCGATATCACCATATAGGACTGCGAAAAGGAACGGGAAAGTGATGACAGCGAAAAGTACACAATTGATTTCCCGGTATCCAGCAATGCCATAACTGTCCATAATCGTCTGGAAACCCTCCGTAAACTTGTTTGTTCGGTGGAAAGTAGTTGGTGTCTTGTGAGTGCAAAGCTCGTGAAGAACCGGTGAGACACTCGTTCCAGATTCCTCCTAGAATTGCAAAATGAGCAGAGAGCGGCGACAGGCTAGAGGAAAACATACCATGGCATGATGAAGGGCAAACTGAATCGCGGTGATATCCATCGCAGGGACCCAGCCCTCAGCAATAAGCGTCTTCTGCCCCACATCATAGTTGAACAGATTCAACATCTCATAAATCAGCTTTTCCTTCCTGACGACATCCTGCCAGACCCTCAAGCTCTCTCCAGGCGACTGGCTCCGGTATTATACAGCACATTCTGCAGATCCTCCAATCGTTCTGCGACCTCACACAACAATTCTGAGCATTTATCGGCATTGGCTTCAATAGTGTAG
Source organism: Collybiopsis confluens (assembly GCA_013368555.1). NCBI lineage: Eukaryota > Fungi > Basidiomycota > Agaricomycetes > Agaricales > Omphalotaceae > Collybiopsis > Collybiopsis confluens. The sequence goes on from JAACJN010000037.1 coordinate 231,047, forward strand.
AGTATTGCGCCCATTACTTCAGTTACCTTGCGTATTTTAGCGGGCATCGACGTGAGCAAAGATGATGAAAACATTCTTCCGGGTTTCGGCGCCGGAGACTGGATCCGTGAAGGACTCGACAACATCGGTGTGTTTCATGTCGAACGCTAAAAAGTTGGAATTCGGGCTCGGTCAATGATACTGGCAGGAACCTGAGGCGCAATTGAGAGCAGTTTTCAGAAGAATGATGCAAGTAGGACTCACTCCAAGTCAAACTGGGTACCAGTAGCAGAATACTGTGCTTCGCAGACATCGGGTTGGAGGAAAGGCGCAGAAGAGTCGTCAAATGAAGATCGAATCTGTATGTTGAATCTGGGCCTGGAACCAACTTGAGCATGATGACAATATGAATGACAGGTGGAACTGACCTCGTCGAACTTTTGGACGCATAATTTGGGGATAAAAGTGCATGTTGGGGTGCAAGCCATGTGAGTATTGAGATTCCATGTACAAAAGAGAAATTGCTGAGGTGGATGGGAAGAGAAGTTTGCGCGTAGCGAGCAGGGAAAAAATCTAGAAAGGTAATGAGGGCATGTAAAATGACTTGTTGTCTGGATCCGTACCTGCGGTGCACTCAGCTCTAAATCTTGATATGAATTCCTCTTCCTAACACATTGGAGTTGGGTGACGATAGCTCCGATCGAATAGCCTTAAGTGGTGAAGCGAGATGCTTGCAAATGGGCTAGAGAAAAGAGGGCTTATGCGTCCGTCGGGTGCGTGAAAAGCTGTATAAAATATGGGGGTGAGGTGTGAGGAAGAAAGTGAATAGGATATGGAGTAAAAAATACGCACCGCCCTCGTCCACCCCGATGATAAGTACGATGACCCTCTAAAAAGAAGATATCGAAGCGAGAAGATCCTTCTTGCACGCGTCGGAGTTGAGCGTGAATGCATTGACCACGCCGTATAGTCGAGTACGAGGGCATTTGAGGGCCGAAAAAGTTTTTTTGAGGAGATTTACGCGTAAAGGGCAATATTTGTTTGTGTTCCGAAATCCATGAATGATGTACTGTCTTGGGCAAACGGGTGAAACGGGATGCGAGTTTCTTGACGTGTCGTTGTCGTAATCGGGGGTCGGAGTCCAAATCGTTTCGATAATTTTTCAAATCCATTTTTAGTCTTCCTAACCGTTAATCTCACTTTGATGTACAGGCTATGGATTCGCGTACCCAGCTAACCTCGTTACCGACCTTCTCTCACTCTCTAAACACCTTGACCAAGCTAACAAGCTTATCGAGCGCTCAAGCTCTTGTATACCCAGGCTCAACTTCACCCAACAGCCTGGAAAAGGCATGCACGCCATGAGCCGTTGTAGTTTCCCGCTTATCTTCTTTCAGCTGCAGAAGGCCTTTAGCTTACCCCTATCAAAAAATAATGCACTACTGGCAACGTTCCCAATACTCGTAAGCCTTTGGCCCTTTCATCTCCACACCTTCTCACTCACTTGATTGTTCAGCCTCAAAGTGATGACTATTATGGAGGCATCACTATGCGGGTAACAAGGTTTTTTTCATCTTCAAGTCGTGTCTAATGTTGTTTGCACCAGAAAAAAAGAAAATTTGGAGCAAGACACAAACAACACGAGAGAGAGAGAGAGATTTAATTTTAGCCGCCGCAGGCCACCATGACGGAGAGCGGGAAACTAAGTACGAGTACGTAGTTACAAGGAGTAGTAAAAGTATGTAGTGTTGGTTTGTATCATAAAGGTGCTACTGAAATCATTAGACTTTACCTTTACTTGTCAATCATATATGTAATCATCCTTCAGGATGGCAAGTTTAATGCATTTTGCATTTTGCACCCTCAAATTTCGCCGTCTCTCCCAACTGAGTGTTTCGTCCCGCGAGTATTGTTGAACCTGATCTAGCGTAAGCCGGTGAGAGCTTTTTAATATCAGCTGCCAATACTGAAGCGAAGAGGATAAGTAGAATTTCGGAAGCAAGAACTTGGGCGCCGTTCAACATTTGTTCCATTTCAGTTTCCTCAAGAGCGGAAGTCGAAATGGACGCCACCTACCTCAGTCATGGAGATACCCAGGACGGAACGGTATTGGACGTGGACACAAAGCCGTACTTACATCAAGGCTCAAGCATTGTGATTGGTGGAGCTGAAGTTTTGGTGCTTATTATGGTAAGACCGCCGTCAGCCAGGACTGTTTCATCTCTTAGCTTAAATTTGTCCTGACATGTACGTATATAAGTACTCAAATAAATAGAGCCTACTAAGAACCCACCCTGCTGCCAAAAGATGAATGACGGTGAATGGTGGCTCTACCATCGGTCCCGAAGAAGTATAGGAAACAACGCAAAGGCTAGAAATAAATGAGGCTTGTAGAAGAAACCCGTCATTATGGACACGTACTGTATTTCATGGTGATATCTATACGTCCTCCAATCTGTGTGCGCCTCTTCAGAGCACTAATACATCCTTTTGCTTGTCCGGTCGATGTTGAAGCCGCGCAATGATGAGCGCAACGATCATAGACGTCGGGGGTAGAATTCCAGGGTATAGAGTCTATGAATAGAGGAGAATTTGAGAGCTGAGGCAGAAGATACAGTTGAAGTGCACACCATACGGACAGTTTTGCATGACGAACTCATATCCCGCTAAGAGATAATAAGCGATAATTTCACTGCAAGAGAGAACTGAACGGCGTACCCATGACATGTGCGTGAAGATTCCAAGCGATAGCATCATCCACAGCCTACGAAAGGAGTCAAATTGACGAATGCAAGGTAAGGCAGGGGGGAAAACCTTGGAGAATTTAGCCACCAACGGCGTTGCGACTTGCGGAGCAGTGTAGGTTCCAATACCAGCCTGTAGTAGACAATTGAAGATGACTTGAACTTTCGGTCCTGCTGAAGAGACGACTTGCCTGGTAGTAGACCATTTGTTGTGTCCGGTCGTCTTTCTTGAGCAAACGAAAGAATTCAATTACGTTCAAATTCTGAAGGTGGGCTCGTTAGTGAAGGGTATGCTCAATGCGGTAGAGGAAGGTTTTGTACGTCTGCATCAAATCTGAGAGGTAAAGTAAGACGCTGGGTCGAGTGAGCACATTTCGAGTACTTACTGGTTGCCTGTTCCATCGAAACACAGACACAAATCCAAACGGTATGAACGAGTAGGTGTGGAGGTACGTCTGTAATAGAAGGGAGTAAGATGTACATCTCTCAATGACAAGCGATATGCTCACGTCTTCATGATCACAGCAACGAATGCTCTGCCATGTCAGATGAGGGTATAAACTCGCAAAGGGCCGTTCATCGGGGTCAACCAGAGCCACCTCAACTCGAAACGCGGCGATTAAGTTGAGTTTTTCCTGGATGTAGGTGATTGATTCCAGGCTTGGAAGAAGAAAACCTCCGTGTCTGTCAATAGTCCGATGGTACAATTGATTCACTGTAGGAGGGTTGTTCAAACAGATCGGCGGTATACAGTTAAACAAACTTACTTGGGGCGGGGTTCCACTTACTATGAACGGCAAAGGTGCGCGGCTCGAGACCAAAGGCGTATTCAAGTAGAAGAAGCTACAGCATAAGACGAGCATTATTCAATATTCGGCACTCGAGATATGGAGGCAAACATACTGTAGAGTCGTCCGCACTCGATGGCACCATGTGTGCTGCTTCTTGTTGGCCAGGGAGAAGCGGAGCACCTGTGATGACCTCGAAAGGAGCTCCGGCTTCGGTCAGAAGTTGATAGAGACGATCCTTGGCTTGTGCAAAGCCGACATGTTTGAGTTGTATTTGTTCGGGAGTCAAGGAGCTGACGCTCGGAGTAGAGACATTTTGTGGGGGCGTAGCAGAGGCCAGATTGATAACAGACAGCGAGAACGCTTGTCTTCCATGGCATTCGACGCGCCGATCCGCAGGGTGGAAGTCATCGTCAACGTCCATGAACAAGAGACGGCATAGGGCTCACGTGTCCGACTCATACGATCACATGACAGCGGATACTTCCGCCGTCCGATGGCATCCCTGGGTAACTCAGGTACACCCTCCAAGTAGGAACACGCGTCCATAAATAACAAAGTCATCACCGAAGCCATTGTTATATCTCTCAACGAGATTGATACGGTTGTCTGGAGGTGCGTGTGTAACCCAACGATTGAAATTTAGACCATTTTGCCTGGCGAACTTGTGGCTAGTCACTCACATTTCGATCATACCGGTGAGTATAGAATTTTTCAACCGAGTTATGACATTGTCTGAAATTAGGGTGTTGTGTCAGGCGATATGTCTTTGTGGCCTGCTACCACCAAGCTAGTCATAGGAAAAGGCACGGACAGAAAAGTCTATCCTGAGGTACCCGATGCCACACTGATTGAAAGTGATTACGCGTACGTAGTATATCGTATTTGTGTCCGATGGCTTGGCTTGGCTTTGACTCACAAGGCTGTTGTTCATAGCGGGCGAGAGGTTGGGTCCGCTCTTTACTTTTTGCCGGATTTTCGCTCATTTGAGATAGCACCTCGAAGGAAGTCGGCAAGAAGAGTGCGTGAAACACGGAGTGGACAGCAGCGACGGAGGCCTTCGAAAGAGGTGAAGGAAAGGGAGTAAGAGAGTACAAGGGTGTATCGTTTGAGTTGTCAAATCCCCGTATTCGACGAGTACTATAGACCGAAACACTCACAGAATAACACCCCTCTTCGAATACCGGGATAGAGCCCACTCATCGTTCAGTATGCGAGCGACGGTGTCTGCCCGACTGATACCGAGCGAGACCGTGATGGCGATCCTGTTTGACTTTTATGTATCCGAGTCCTGAGACGTTGCTCTCGGTTTTGGGATCTGATCTGTGGGTAAAGCGTCAAGGATACCGCTGGAGATGACGGGTGCCTTGTGCGAGAAAGCTGGAATCTGAGCAGGGGGTTTGTCTTGAGTAGAGGTTCGTCGCGGATGTGGCTGTAGCGTAGACCCTGTTGACAACATCAATGATACGAACATCGCGCTCGGTCGGAGCTGCGAGAAGAGAGACGGGCAAAGGAGTCTCGTGAGCAAAATGTTCTCTGTCGGTGCTGTCGGCCGCCCTGGAATTCGTGGCAGAAAACTAAGTTATTAGCAGTGAAACAAATACAGAAAGCAGAAACGCCGAAGGTGAAGAAAAGGCCGCTCCTGCGGATGCTAAAGTGAGCACTTACGTCCATCTCTTATGGACAGCTGACTCGGAATGCTGTTCTGACGAATTGGTACGCAGGAATTTGGCCAGGATGTGAAACAGCAGATCGTCGAATATTACGGGAAGTCGAAATGGATAAACAGTAGGAATACATTGCAGTATAAAATAGCCTGATAATGCGTCGCCCAATGATTCATAAAGGGTAAAAAGAAGTTGCGAGTCTGCATTGATATTCAGGCAGAGGATTTGTTAGGACGAATGAGGTACATACATGGAAACCTTTTCTGCATTCAAACTATTTTTTCCCGTGCCGGCGCAGTGGAATTGTCGGGTATAAGGTCAATAAATGTGTGGTAGTTTTTCATGCAACGCATTCCAGTCTTCAGCTCGTCCGTGATCCACTCGGGCACTAAATCGACCTCGTCTCAACCATCTTCGTGCTGTCGCACGACCCAAAGATCTTCCACCACGCTATTTTTTGTCTGTTATCCCAACGAAGTTGGTGGACAGGTTCGTTTTCAAAGCCCGGATAGTATACCAAAGAAAATAGTATCTTTTGCTGGCCGGAAGATTCTTCGATATACGGAATGAGCTGCGAGTGAATCTTGTTTTGGGCAAGGAAAAAATCAAGGCCAATGACAGGATCACCGCGCCGCAGGCTCGGACATCATCGGGGCATAGAGTGAAAGCGATATCAGCGACTTGGCGCCGAGAAAGAGCAATACCAGATGCACAGATGGAGACGTTTGGCTTGAAGCAAAATTTTTGAGGCATGGTCGTTGTCGAGGAGAGAGGGATGAGGTAACGTGCCTGTTGAACTTTCAATATCAAGTGAGACAATTCAATGTCACAAACTAGTGTCAATCTTCTTCGTTTTGTAGAGAAGTTGCTTGCAGATCAACAAGCTATTGCCAAAATTCTTGAAGATGCTATCGGAAAACTGGATAAGGTCTGTCCTATATCTATGATTTTATCATCTCTTATAATACGAAATAAATTTTGTTTAGCGCAGGGCGGGGGTAGAAAATGCTAAAGACCCAAAGATTTTCCGAATCACATGACACCACGTGAAAGCACGTGTTGACATAATCAATCGTCGAAGTCCCATTGCATTTGCCTTGCACACTACCTAGAGCCCCAGGGGTCTAGTACAGCTCAGACATTAAATTAAATTATCATAATTCCTACACTGTATACTAGTAATTGACCAAATATCCTATGGGTCTCGTTGTATATAGGCCATCAGTAGGAGAATGTTGACTTGGAAAGCTGATAGCATGTGTCGTCCCTTTAGACATGCTACAGTGGAAAAAAGCAATCAGCCCTTCATTCGATCACATTAAAAGCAATCAGCCCTTCATTTGATCACATTATATCCTGATGTTGGCTGACCTGGTGGATCGTTGGTGGATCGCGTAAGGGACGCCCAGATAGAGGCGTGTAAATATCACCCAAAGACTAGTACACGACCATTTTGGGCCAGAGCTCGTGCTAAGTAGTACGGATAAGAGGCTTATACGAACCTCTGGAACATGTAAGTTGCGGTTGGAGGTATACGTATAAGCGAAAGCCGCACCATACAGTCCCCGGTTCTGTACCAAAATGCCAGAAAAAAAAATCAGAACAAGGCGAGATATCCTACCGACAATACTCACCGCTAGAAATCTTGAAGAGATGATCCACTAGCTCAACCCTTGATTAGTACGAGTTCAATGAAATCAAGACTGCAATTAGTTCTGCGGGATGAACTACTAGCTAACCAAAATTCTTCATCGGAAATTCAGTCGTTATCAATACTGGGTGAAAGTTGCTTGCTAAAGTGGCACTTCCGGAGATAGAAAGCGTATGCGTATAATCATTTCTTTTCGCAATGGTTTGGGTACAACATCAACAAATTGAAGTCACTCTATTTATCCTCCAGCACCTTCCTCCAAATGACGACAAGCACTCCCGCGCTCCTTCTTCGAATCGGTCCAGATCTGTTCTTCTGCCCCGCAGAAACCACGCCTAGCCCAGTTCGTCGTGAATCTTTATGTAGATATGATCGCTGATTTTTCGAGTTTACAAGGGTTCTCGATGGTTCCATCTCACCCAGCTTTGTACTTCGTCCAGTAGACTCGAATGACAGAAGACAATGAACCTCTTAGATTTGAAATGTGGAAGTTCTGTAGTGGGTACGGAATTGAAAGACAACTTGGTACGTGCCACTCCGGCGGTTCTCATTCCTTGTATATCTTTATACGCAGTCCTGTACTTGCTATGCTCACCTATCTGCCATGAAGGATCGTGAAAAAGACCGCTACGTACGTGTGAAGAACATATAGATGATTAAATGTCGTAGAAAAAGCCCTATTCTATTTAGATACTACTGCAGAAGTGTGAATACACAATAGTGGTATAATAATCAAACAGGATTTGGATTCATCACTACCCCCGTATCATAATACGTGGATGCTTCAAATGGGACATTCAAGGGCCGTACGGAACCGAACGGAACCGATAGCAACGATCGACAACGGTGACGATGATGTCGATGATGACAAGGCCCGGTGGGCAGGTGGGTTGGAATATGCGGAACAGGAAGGTGATGAAAAACGGAATAGAAGCGGGATAGAGGAGGGAGAACATGAGGTATTTGGTTTTGACACTGTCTATCGGCGGATCTTCAGTAAGTGCTTCATTATTGTAGATACTGACAACTTTGTTAAGGCGGATAGAATGATTTTCTGGTGTCTGGAAGGGGGGATTGTGGTTGCGAGCTGTTGATTGAGTATTGAAGTAATTTTTTCTTGTCAACAGATCGATAAGTTGAGTATCGCCGGCGAGCGTGCTCCATTTTGTAGGCTGGTGGGGTTTATGTAGATAGAATTGGAGGACGGAGGTACTACTGTACTTATATGTTCTATGCTGGCCCGAAGAAAGGAGAGGCTTTGATGTAGGGCGCGTACGGTACATGAATCGCGGAAGGCGGCGCGGAACTGGTCACGTGCATCCCGAACCTCGAGGCAAGCGTGACGTGACTTGAACCGCGTAGTGTGACCATGCCCGCCCACAACCAGAACCAGAACTTGAGCTTAGCTCGACGAGCCCCCCATCTTTTCCCCAAAAAACACAGTCACCGCAAAAAGCCATTCGTTTTCCAGCGTTCGCCGCTGTCCAATATAATGAACTCTCCTAACTCCCCGGCAAAATCCTCCAATCAAGACTCGGCTTTGGTCAAAGCCAGCCCTCGAAAATCCGCAAAGAAACGATCTGGTGAGCATGCTATACCTGTCATATTCTCAAGTCCTTACCTTTGGCTGCTTCTGATTCACCAGAGCTCACATCCCCGGTTCCGAACCGCTCCTCATCCCCTGCGGAAGACGGTTCGAGTGACATGGAACTAACAGGCGACTTGCCTAGTCACAATCATTCATTCGCTGAAAGCTCCAGCCGCTCTTTGTCTCCTTCTACTACTCCTCATGCCCAGTCTGGTGACTCTCCTTGTTGGGATCCCCCACAGTCGCCTTCAGAACTTGATTTCCGTCCCAGGGGCACCTCCACGCCCGTGGACGGTAGCGATTCTGATCGGGAACAGGCTGCGCCTCCCAGTAGTGTCTCTCGCCGCAACACCTCTTTCAATCGACCACTGCGCGATAGCCCCGTTTTCAAACCCCCACCCCGCTTGGAACCGGTCGTCGATAGTCTAACTAGATCACCAAAGCCAGCCTCTTCTCCTTCCCGGGCTCGATCACCGTCGTATGCCATTGCTCCTTTCTCTCCCGATCCCAGTGTTTCCCAACTAGATGAGAGTAGCCGCTCGGAATATTTCAATCTTGAGCGAGTAACAGCCCAGTTCGAACAGATGCAGGCGAAGCTCGTAGAAACGGAGGCGGAAGCGGTGGGTTTGAGAGAAAAAGTGGCGGAGTTGACGCATCGAGTGGTGGAGTTGATGCATGGGATGGAATTGGGGAAAAAAGATGTAGAACGGGAGACACAGCGACGTGCTTTGGTATCTGCCAACCACACTTCAGAGATGTCGGCGAAGGATGCCAAGCATGCTCTCGAGATGCAGGCGGCGGATGCCAAGCACGCTTCAGAGATGTCCAAGCACGCTTCAGAGATGTCCAAGCACGCTTCAGAGATGTCCAAGCACGCTTCAGAGATGTCGGCGAAGGATGCCAAGCATGCTCTCGAGATGCAGGCGGCGGATGCCAAGCACGCTTCAGAGATGTCCAAGCACGCTTCAGAGATGTCGGCTAAGGACGCCCAACACGCTCTGGAGACGCAGGGTAAGGATGCCCAAATGTCGGTGAAGGATGCCAAACATGCTCTGGAGATGCAGGCCAAGGAGTACAAGATGGAGTTACAATCTAGGGATTTGAAGCACGCATCGGAGATGCACACCCAAGTCATGCTGTCCAAGGAGTCGCAACACCGAGCTGAAATTTTGAAGCTGGAACAGAAGCTGAAGGACATGGAGATGGCGCTCAATTCTCAGCAGTATGCGAAAGAGCAGCCCAAGCAGTAGTAGTCGTAATCGGAGGAGGTATCTTTCTTGGACATCTGTATCATCACGTAGTATGTGTTATATTGAATCAAGTATCTTGTGCATTTGTGGTTTCATTTCTTCTGTCAAATGCCCAGCTCAAGCTCCCGAGTTGATGTTTGAGGACTGTACGAGAGGAGCTCATCGAATCGTTGCTTAAATAAATCACCTTTTTGCTTCAAGTGTATGTTTATTGGCCTCATCATTTTGTTCCAGGATTCGGCGAAGCTACTAATTGGGTGGTACGTGTTATTATCTTCCTCCGGAATGATTTTCCGTTGAAATCCGAGTCAACGAACACAATTAGATTCAAACAAACAAATAAGTTTATACACTCATACTCTTCATATAAACTCTGGTTATATGGTTATATCTAACGATGGCTATTCTTGAAAGCTTCAGGTTCTTGACCTTACATGTTAGGAATCAAATTTGAAGTTCGTCCCCCACCCGAAATTCCATTCTTTATTCCCATGGACTGATACTGCATCAATGGAACGAAGATACAGCTGTGAGGTTCGTTTATTCTATTGATTACTGGGATAATGCAACTTTCGTTTGTTCAACTCGATCCGAGAACGTCTCCGAACTTTTTTTTTTTGTTTTCTTGCTTTCTCTGTGATTCATTTTGATCCCGCCCATACGTTCTCTGTAGGATGCAACGTGATGATTTAATCAAACTACCGGAAGACTAATAACCACCATATGGAACACCAGTCGTAGCTTGAGTAGACGCAGGCATGGGTGGATTGAACGTATCCCTTTCCGAAGTCGCATGATATACCGTTACACAGAACGGATGGTCTAATGAAAAAAAATGTCAGCTCAACTTGAAGCCGTTGAATCTCCTAAATGCAAAAAGAACCTAAGGACTCAGCTCCAACGCCAGGACTGTCGAATTGTACAGATGTTTTCCTCCTGATACCTGGATGCTCGAGGATGAACGGTAAACCCATCATTCTGGCTGACACGATGACAAGCTGTTTCGCTCGAACTGTCTGAACATCTTGAGGTGCTGATGAGTGGGCCCGTTTATCAAAGAGGAATGCCACCGTAGTAGCGCGTCCGTAGCTGTTCGTACCTCCCAATCTGAGAAAAGAATTCGACGCTCAGAAAGACGTACTCGATGGCCACACGCTTGACCAGGCATCCATCCATCGAACACGGTAAGATTCTTGACTTTGCCATAAAAGATGTAATGATGTGTGACGTTTGACGTTTGAACGGCGTCCATTGCTCGAGATAAATTTGGGCGCTATGTGAGAGCCCTGGTACTATTAATCTAGACGTATCGTGGAGCGGGGGAAAACACCTACATAGAACACAATCACAGACCTCTCATCGAATGCATCGCCTACTTCGCTCAAAAGCCGTTTCTTCTCTACCTTGGGACCGAGTTCCAAAACTACTTGCCAGTCTCCATTATCACGTCTGGCCCGCGGTGTGAGATCTTAAGTTGGTAGAATCGCATTCGTATGTCTCGGCCTATGATAGCTTAGTACCCTTTCTTATCACAAACTTAAAGAAGGAACATATCTTTTGGAAGAGCGAAATGATATCCTTCGAACCCCAGCCTTAATTCCCATGATCCTTTTCCCAAGCAACCAAACCCGAAGCGGACGGTCGATGGTACAGGTAGAAACTGGCCAACGAATCCTAACCCACACACCGTCCTGATAGGCTATTTTCATATATATTCGCCAGGAAAGGGCGATGAGCTAAGAGCAAAAGAAGAAAAAGTTAGCTTACAGTTGTCAATATCGAACGAACGAACAAACCTGGTGATCCTTCATTTGCCCAGTATTACTCGTCAGTAGTTCTTGCTGATGAAGAACATACGAGGCCTCACCGATATTGGGGGCATCTTCCAAATGAGAGAAAAAATTGCCAGCGGGCACCAACGGTTCGAACCGATGTCAATGCTTCAAAAGCCAGGCATTTCTCCGAGTCGTCTGATCTGCTTTCTCCGCGTGATGAACGGTTGTATTCTGACGTGGAACGAGTCAGAAAAACGCGTAGTAAGAACATACAAAAGACTCAGCATTTTTTATCATTCAACTTTTTCGCCTTTTTCCTAGCTACATCCGACATGTCCGAGGCTGCAAGAGGTTGCTTAGGCGGTTGTCTTTGAGGATCCAACAGCGTCTGGGAAGTTGAAGGCTGGTTCTAGTTCCCGGACGACCTTCGAGGGGCCGATGACTTGAGAGCTTGAGGTGGTTGAGGTGGGGCATTCGTGGAGGTCGAAGAGGAAGAGAATGAAGATACAAAGATAATGTCGAGTTCGTCGTCATGAACAGTGTTCCCCATCTTCAGCGTCAAGTCTAGGTCGACATGAAGAAACAAGAGCAGAAGGGTTGAGTTTTGAATTTACATTGAAAAAATGCGCTTAAGTCGCTTCTGCTGATGAAGAGGGACGCCAATATTGGAGGCTTCTTGCAGCTGCGCAAACAAATTGTAAGTTACGTGCAGAAATGTCTCAAACAGGCGCGAATGTTTTACCCAAAAGTTCCTCCGAGCGTTCTAATCAGCCTTAGTCGTGTAATTAACGGCAGTATTATGGCCAGCACCGAGCAAGGGGACGGAGGATCCGATGAGCTGGTCAGGCTTGTCCTGGGCATTGGGGCACGGGCCGATGTTGATGGGGCGAAGGAGACGTGGTGTTCGTCTTCAGTAATTGCAGCCCTCTCTCCTGACATGACAGGAGTTCGACTTGCTGTAGCGGCGAGTATGAGGGTGGTGATTCGTGTAAAAAATGCTGCAAATATCAATCAGGTTCCCTCGCACACCTTCTATGAACGACACCTTTTGTTATCTGACCACGCACATTCTTCCTTCAAAATCTGTCTCGCTCGAACAGCAAGTGACAGGCACCACGTTCATTCATGCGCCGTTTATAACAGAAAGGTTTGAGTACTCCGTACGAGAGTGGTGGTCGTTTCGCGGCGGCAGCAAGCTGGACCCCGGAAGTGGGTAGAGCTCGGCTAGAGGCTTGTGATAACGCGAGCTTGATTCTACAAACGTCAGTGACAAAATCAAGAAGAGTAGGCTTAAATGGTGGCACGTTGGTTGATACACAATCCTACGTCAATTACAAACCATCCATCTCCCTCGTTTCCTCTCTGAACATAATCGCCAGCAGTAAAAGCATGGACCTACGTCCGTCTACGAGTGTCAGGGCGAGGAGGTTGATTATGAGGTAGTGAGTCATACCAGCTCTCACTGACTGACTTTACAGCCATAGCCTTGATTCGATTCCAGCATAGTAGGATTCTGGAGACATAGATGTTGAGGTTGCCGCAATTGTCGGAATCGGAGTACAAAGGAGGAGTCGACGGTGATGAGAGGATCGTTGAGAAAAGAGGGCCGGTGAAGAGGTCAGTAATCAGACCCAGGCGTCGATACCGCACATAGTGTAAGGGGTCCAATACTACAGGCAAGCGTGCTCTAGTACTTTTTGGAAAGGAGAAAAGCATTGGATATCTATGACGAAGAAATGTTTGAGTATCAGATCGACGGGTGGTACGAGACCTACTCGCCTGAAACGTGCCCGAATGTCTAGCTGGACTTCAGGCATTCGGTCTAAGAGGTCATCGCACAGCATATCTATAAAGACTGGTCAGACGAAAAAAGCCTTGTGCGCGCGGGACGCAAATGTTGGCGCGCCAGCTGAACTTGGACTATTCAGAGCGATAGGGTCAAGATGATTCTAGAGAATTCATGAGTTCCTATCTATACTTGCGGTGCTCAAGGACTTACATAGTTATTAACCCAAATACAGCCCATCGAACTCTCCTCCAGATTTGCTTAGCGTTCCGATATGTTACGATCTCTATTCGACTTCGTGGGGCTTGCGGTATCGGATGCTGATGGCGACGCAAAGAAAAAGTAATACCGTTACCGTTGCAAGGCCTCACTTCAGACAGGCCAAGGATGTCACAAAAAAAAACTCGTATCGATGTGATGGAGGTACAGGTAAGAGCGAAGCGACCGCACGTGATATCTCGCCCCGTGCCTGCCGCGCCTTCTACGACAAGCAGCACCGTACGCCCGAGTGCCGCCAAATGTGGATAGTATGTACTGAAAATCCAGTAAGTCTTTACTTCAATATGGTACACACGCCCTACCATAACAATCTCTCTCGTCGTTTCGTTTATCAGCTCAAGATCAACGCTCAACGACGGTAATACTCCCTCAGTGTACACCCTCGGAAATAAATCAGTAAGTCTTCATAAGCTTCCAAACTACTAAACCCGCAAATCATCGTCTTACCCAGATCAACCGTTTCCCAGAATCAAATGTTTCAGACTCCTCATTCATGTCCAGAAAGCAAACAAACACCCTGCAAACACAATAGATCGAAACCCCATAGGATGTCTTCTTGAGAAGGTAACGTTACTTCATAACCCAACCGGACCCTAAAACACCGACTTACACGTTTTTACAGAGTTCGTTCAAGCCTCGTGGTCGCCGCATCATGATTCGTTCTTACACGTCTTTGTCAAAGAGCATGTTATACTAGCCGCCTTGACAGACTCACAGCGATGCATACACGCCTATACCTTGTGTGATGGATAAAATCCTGTACACAAATCCCTCTTGTATCAAATAGGAGATACATTACGAGTCGTATTCATACGTTCGATATTGCTGGCACGACACATCCCGCGCACGCTGTATGCACTAGCACAAAGTGAAGTCAGTCAGCAGACTGATAGGATCCGTAGTACAGGCGAAATCAATTCAGGAGCGGAGAATCTAAGGTAAAATGTCTTCTCTTGGCGATAGTCCGGGGGAGTAAACATCAGATGTGATTTGAGTGAGTACCCCGCCTTGATTCCAGTCCAAGGAATCAACTCATTGTGGATGTCTTTTTAGGAATCATTGATAAATGAAGTGAGATTTCCAGCGTATAGCTTTGGTACTGATCAATCGAGTTTAAGGACGCTCACGACGGTGCACCCTCCGATTGGAATTTGACATCCTCAGTTGCGAAGGCATAGGAGTAGACAAAATGCCTCCCTGACTGCGGTTCCGGCGGTGGACTCAACACCTTGAGTGACAGCTCCGATGACCTGGATGCCGCTGATGCACCAGAGACCAATCGGGACATGAGATGGACAAGACGTCCAAAGCTGCCGATCCAAATGTAATGGGTGATATAACCCTTCAAGTACATCCACTCCCGTTCCTGTCTCCATCCCCGTTCAAGCTGGACATGTAATAGAGCAGTTCAATATTATCCTCGATGTTGACGCAAGGAATAGGATGGGGGAGCAATAGGGAAGGGGCAAGAGAAGGGGATTGGAACAGGGATGCTGGCGGAGAGGTTGATAAAGGATGAGCTGCGACACCAGATTAGCAAAAGGATTGGAAGCTGTCGGCATTGCGAGGTTATTGGGCCCTTTGAAAGAGGGTAAAAATGAGAGTCGCGGATCAAAATTGGGGTTGTATCGAGGTGTAGTGGATGATGCAACTAGAGAATCGTCATCATGGTCGGTCAGAACGTCCATCTCCGTCTCCATTTCAATCCCCGTCTCAGTGTTGGGTGGGTATGTGCAGTTTCATCGGCATGACTAGGGCAAATACCAGCGTCTAACCCGTAGACTGAAATGATAATGCAGGCTCGTACGGCTGTGCAGTAGAAAAAGATGACTTTGTGGTATTGGACTGCGAGTTGACAGTGTATTGGGGTACAGAGATGGCTTTATGGGAGACAGACTGTGCGGGAGATGACGATTAAGAAAAGCTGGACAAGCTGGCGGAGAGAAGCTGTCATGACAAACGGCGGTGCCAAAGGGGACAGAGTTAGGGTGGTGGACCGATGGAAAAAAGAGACCTTGCGAGTGGGAAAGGTGGATGTGATAGCTTCTGGGAAGGGGGGAAGGAGCTTTTTTTCACGTTATCCGGGATCGAGAAATCTGGATAAGATACAGCTCAATGAGTAACGGAAACATAAATAACATTTAGATAATGTTGTACCTAAAAAATCAAATCGGCCCATGGTATGTTCAAGTCGAATGCGGTTGAACGCGCTATTGAAACACCGTGTTTTCATCACATTCCCCGTAGCCATGAAAGAGGAGAATCTAGGGTTGGCTTGAGGCTTATTGGAGCGCCTAGATAGCAATCTCAAACATCCATAAAGAATGTGAGGAAAAATCGAAAGCTGGACTTGACGTAGAATGGGAAGATATGGCTGATTCCGACAAGGTGAAAAAGGGGAGGAATCTGACTTGAGAGAATGAGTTTGCTGTAGACATATATAGAGATTCAGACGACATACTGATTTGAGAATACAATCTGGAAAACGAGAATATTCCGATTGTCCGTGGGCAGTTACCAGTCGGATGCTTTTGTCCAAGAGTACAAGAACGCTGGTTGTAGGTGGATTGAAGAAGAGTTTCAAGGTGAGAAAAGGAATGGAGAGAGCAGGAAATAAGCTGAGAGAAAAAGTTGCAGCTCTGTGAGCGCGGCGTGAAAGAACAAGACGCAGACTAAGCCGGACCGCTGTACTAAATTGGCGTATGTACATTACATGTATATGTATACTAAATTTGGTAATGAAGATTCAAGAAAATTACTACTTGGTACGTGCTCGCTTTGTCTGTTTCGACGGTCCTTCATCCACATCTCCCTCTCGAGCGCGTTTATGGTTTACAGCTGGAGTTGCTCCGAGGACTTTTCTGGCACCGGACCCAGTTTCATCTCGCCCTTTCCCCTTTTGCTTCTTCCCTCCAGCCTCCTCGTTTTCCTTTCCGTCCATACCCACTGCTTTTCCATCCGCTGCCTTTTTCTTCCCCAAAACCTTGGACCCACTACTCGCTCCTGGATTTGTCTTTTTCTTCTTCTTCTTCTCCCCGCTTGGCTGCTCTTCCCCGGACGTCTTGACCTTCTTTTTCTTCTTCTTCTCCTTGTTCTCCTGTGTGGGCCCGACCTTTTTAGCGTTCTTCTTCTTCTTCTTTTTTGCTTGCATCCCATCCGACATCTCGACATCTCCATCGTTCGATATGTGATCCACTTTATTCCGCAATTCCTGTGCGGCCAATGCTTCCAAACTCATAGGTTCTGTAACAACCACCTGCGGCTCTCTTTCAATATCCATCAACTCCGGCTCAATTTGCGAGAATAGCCCCTCAGCAAAGTACGGGATTTGAAAAGAAGGAAGCGCTACCAGTTCCGGACCCTCAACGATAGCCTTGTCGGTCTTAGATCGGAATTCGATCCACTGGTCCAGGTGAGTCTGTTTGAACGTTAAGATGGCCTCTTCAATGTGTTTGATGATCAAGCCTTGTTTCGAATCTTTCTCCCAGTCCAATCTCAAGCACGTTCCGGAGCTCCATTCCTGTACGGCACATTCAATCTGGAAAAGAAAAGTCAGAGACTAAGGTGAACGACAGACAATGGAGACTTACAAGATAAACGGCGGTAGCCACAAACTTTGGGCTATAGTTTAGTGCCAAAGGTGTGTTTGCAGCCCCCTCGAAGATAAAATTGCGTCCGAGGGCTACTACAACTGCAACAAGAGCATCGTCACCCAGAGTAGTCCATTCCGCGACCCAATTTCCTATAGGCTCCTGATCCTTTCGGTAAGTAACGCGGCAAATAGGTAAAGCGCTTTATATTCCATACCTCTGCGTTGGGCCCTCTCAAAAACGGCTTTACACGTTGCAAACGCTTGCATTCTTTTTGGATAGCTACCCGACTCCGCAGGCCATCACGGGAAGCAATGCCGTATACTGACAATACTACGTCCTTGGCCCTGAGCATAGCTCGGTGGCCATTCGAGATCAAGGCATCCACGCTGCTAAGTGCTTGTGGGTGCTCGCTGCTATTACCGCCCTTCCGAACGACTTCATCGAGGCTTTGCACAGCCACACTAATTCGATCCTGAGAGTGAAACTCCGGCTCATTGAACGAAGTGCCCTCAGTATAGAGTGTCCTTGCATAGTACAAAGAAGATACCCTGGACGAGTGTTGTCCTTGCCGGTCAACGGGTGTTGTTTGAACGCCTCTCAGTGTTTCCTTTGCGATGGCCAGGTCGGGAAACCAGTGTCGAATGATTCCAGTCGTGACCTGGCGGAGGCCGTTTGCATCAAGCTTCAGGAGATTCTGCTTGAGATGACGGTCAACATCGGCGCCCGTCCATCTGATACGTCCTGCACCGACAGAGGCAAAGATAAAGTGCTTCAAATCATCAACGGCAGTACCATTGTTAATGACCTGCTCTTCGCAGAGGGCGATGACAACGGGGCGGATGACACCCAGAAAGAGCAAGAGATATCGCGCATAGTCCAGTGGCAAGGACCAGAAGCAGTCGTATTGCCTTGTCGAGTTTTGCTTTGAGACGGGATGGCAAAGAAGCACCCTACCCTCGAAGATTTTGAGAGAGCGTAGGACTTCGGGGGTGGACTCAAACTGTAAACAAGCTGCCTGAAAGGCACGGGGCGGGATCCCAAGAATCGGAAGCAGTCCCCTGACCAAAATTGCCAGGAAGTGATTGTGGTGCTTGAAGTACGACTCGACCAGGACCTTCTTCAGCGTACCTTTCTTTGTCAGAGCAAAATCGCCCTTGATAGGTTTCTTGGCTCGGAGAAGATGGTGAAGAGATTTGCGGTAGGGCTTCAGATATTTTTGATTGTCGGTCTGTTCAAAAAGTGAAGTGCGACTGCTAGCATCGTCGTAAAGTCTGGAGACCAAGAATTTGTCCTCCATTTCCGATACAAGGGAGGCAGGCACCAGTTCCCGGAAGCATGAATCCAGCTCCTGGAGCTGTAGACGTGTGTTTGTACCAAAGTCCAGCAGATGAAACTGACGCGGCGTGGCACGAGGAACAACGTATTCAAATTGAACGTTCGATGGAAGGACATGGAAGAGCTTTTTGCCTGCGACTGAACGAGACCATTGATCGGCGACAAGCCAGAGGTTTCGTACAACTGTAAACGGGGTCTTCTTGTTCATGTTCTTGTCCAAGACTTCTTCTATCATCTCTTGCATTAACCTAATTGCAACGATTAGCTTGGATCCGTTTGAATGCAACCGAATACTCCCGTACTTTCCAAAATTTTTATCTGCTTCTGGATCAGTAATATTAACCTCCAACGGTGCATTGAATGCGTCCGCATCTTCTTTCTCATCCAGGTCCTCCTCCACGCCATCCCCATCTAAAGCCTCAGCATCACCATTGCTATTAGAGCCGCTATCATCATCCTTGTCTCCCTCGCCATCCTGCTCTTCCTCATCTTCGGTCTCTTCATCATCTCCCTCATCATTATCGTTGCCACTGTCGACCTCACTATCCCCCCCCTCTTCACTATTGTCCTCCTCATCTCCCTCATCTCCCTTGTCCCCCTCATCGGTTTCGTCCCCCTCGTCCACCTTGTCTTCCTCGTCCTCCTCATCCCCCTCGTTCCCCTCGTCACCATCTTCCTCGGCATCATCCGCCTCATCACCATCTGTCTCGGCACCATCCTCATCATCCCCCTCATTATTGCCATCTTCCTCGCCACTGTTATAGTTGCGCTTCTTCCCCTCGTCATCATCATCGCTGTCTTCCTCGCTAGCATTGCCGTCCTCCTCACTGTCTTCCGCACTAGCGTCGCTGTCTTCCTCCTCATCGCCCTCAACTCCGTCACCGCCATTTTCTTCTTCTCCATCTTTGCTCTGATCTATAACCGGATCTTTGGTTCCCGAAGATTTTCTACTACGACGCTGCACTGGGGGGGGGTCTCCTTCTCGCTCCCCTTCAAGCAACACATATTCTTCCGACCACCCGCCGTTTAATGTGGCGCGAAAGGTTGTCACTGAAAAGAGTCGGCAGAATTGGCAGAGATTCTTGGTGAAGCTGGATGCGGAGTGAAAACCAGGGGAGTCTCGTCTGATACTGCGGCACAGTTGTACGTATTCGACCAGTGTGATACCGCCAGATATCATGGGATCCGCACTACGAACAAGAGCAACGGTAAAATTGTGCAGCAGAGGCAGAAGAGATCGTTCTGTTGGCGAGTCCATCAGCTTCGGTCTAAGAGCTTCAATCGCCTCGCATACTGCAGGATTCATGTCGAGATCGATCAATTTGATGAGCTCAGGACTTCGCTGACGGCGAAGGACAAAAGTGAGGAGATTTGTTGCAATTTTGGCGTAGGAAGAGTATGTTTCCCCAGCGAGGAATCCCTTCGTGAAGTTTAGCCCAGAGCTACTCAGACAATGAGACCGTGTTCTAGCAATGATCGAAAGGAACACGTACAATAGCCGTAAGATCTTGGAATAATTGAATGTTTTACTGACATTTAAGCCAGCGATGATCAGATAGAGGGTGAAGCCTTTGTGACAGGCAATCAAGCCCTCCTCCTGACGACAAGCCAACGATCCTTCCGGGTGCCTGCGGATGGCCTTGAGTGGAGCTTCAACCAGAGCCCAAAGTCGTTCAGGGTCAAGACCATGTCCAGCCGACTGTTCTGCAGGAGGAAGAGCCGGACGAAAGTCTAGCGCTAAAAGAAAGTCCCACCACTGTTCTGGAAAATGTGGAGGACGCGTAATTTGATTGAGGACCTCGGCACTGTCGTTAGACTCGAAAGCTGATTGTTTATCACTGGACAAATTGTATCCCTCCACGAACGTGACCCGATATTTCTTTTCCGTACTCCGAAGAGAGAGTGACTGCGCGTATCGCCTCTTTCCCTTGTATGAGCTGTCGTAGGCAAGAAGTCGAGTTTTTGCATCAGGACAAGAGTTGCATCGTTCCCTGAGGTGTACACGCCAGCTTCGATCTGGATAGAAAAAAAGGCACCAGGGACATTGGATGGCCGGCACTGGTTCCTCCAAGCACACGATGCGCTGTGAAAGCTCAATCGAGGCGGCTAATCGACAAATTTCATCGAAAGTTCCGAGAGCATCTGGATAAGCGCCGTCTATGTGCTCCAAGAGTGCTTTAACAAGGTCCCGACGAGCTACCGTTCGCAATGCCAATTGATAGGGAAGAACCCCAGACAGCACTTTACATTCGGTCAGGATCTTGTCCAGCTCCTCCCGTCCCACCAAACGGGGTGCTTGTTGAAAAACAGCAAAGCACTTCAATACAGGGACAAAGAGTAGTCCGCAGTAGACAAGAGCGGCACAAGAGCCATCCCCGTAAAGATTTGGCTCTCCAGGGCAATGATGCGAGCAAGTATAGGATCCACGGGGATGACGGTAGGTGTATAAACTGTTGTCGGGCTCGGCTTGGAAGTTTGTCACAGGATGCTTGTTCGGCCGAATGTTGACTATTGGTGAGGGTGGTTTCCCAGTGAAACGGCAAGTGAGAACGGTAGGAAGTAGGTCGCCGCTTGGAGTTGAGGACCCCGCCGCTGTATCGCCGGTATCCATTTCCCACTCTTCCTCTTCCTCTTCTTCTTCTTCTTCTGCGCTAACATTTGCATCCTGCCTCTCAGGATAGACAATATCCTTGTCTCCCACAGCTACATTGGCGGGATTCTGCGATCGAACAGGGTCACAGTACCGCTCGTCTTGAGTGTCCGGGGGTGGGTGAGGGTTCGCCGCAATCAGTTTTCGAATAACTCTGGAGCTATATCTGGCATGACTCGGGTGTTGGCAGGAGCACGGAATTTTGCCACAGTCCGAGTCCCGTTTCAGTATTGTGTGAGTGGCACCTTCGTTTTCATAATGAATGACTGCAGTACAGGTATAGAAAATTACTTACCGGCCTTGTGAGTCACATAACCTGAGTGAAACCTTTTGTCGTGCTCTTGCTGGCCGCCTTGAATGACATTGTAGCGGAAGGGACATCTCGATCCTCTATTACATGACCATGCTACGCTGTGAAATCTGAATCAGTATTTCTGCGGATATACAGACTATTTCCGTACAAAGTGGCTAAATTATTTCTTTTTTTTCGAGGTCGAACCATGATAGTAGCGAAGAGAAAGGGTTTGGAAACCAAGATTGTAAGCCGCTACAAAAGGCTACGACCCTGAACGGACGTTTCCCAGGATTAACTGGCGACCGTAGAATCCCGCAAAATTCCACCCCCCCCTTGTTTCACGCCATTCACAAATTACAGGACTAAACAATAGTTTAGCTCACCGAGGAAATTTTGTTAGCCAGAATATCACCGTTTATCTGGAGATATGGTTTTATTGCGAGAAATACATCCATATACCTTTACGTCTCTCTGAGTTACGAATAACAGCAAAGCTCTGGAAGAAAACAGACGGAAAGATGCAGGATAAGAAGCTGAGCAACAGAGTAAGGTTTGGCTTACTAGTCAATTTTGCGTAGCTCAAATGCGAAAGAATCGCAACCTGGGACGCGACTGGAACGCGACGCGAGAATGACTCACCAATTATGCTACCTATGTGGGAACGGTATCGGGTGCATCTTTTGGATAAATATCACGAAAGCGCTTTCGTTTCTATTCTCTTTCCACCATCTCCTGACATATTCAGGGTGTTCTTTCTAAAAAGTCTCGCCCCTTGCTAGTAATGTTCTTCCTCCTTTTCAATCTCAATGAGCTCAAACCTTCAACTAGAACCAGTTTCAGTGGCACCACGCCTCCGCACTCATTCCAGCACAGAAAAAATACGTTACGGTGAGTTCTCTGGTAACAAATTATCTGAGGCATTATCGAGCATTGACCTCTCGTAGAACTCAATCATGGGACGGTTCCTTTCGTATATTTTTGTTCCACTTGTCGACATATCTCTCGCTCATTTTTCTCCTCCTCCTCGAAAGTGAGCCATCCCATTATGCAGATTCAATGATTACTGATACGTGCAAATCTTCTAGCATACCACGACTTGAGATCTACATCACTCAAAATGTTGAATTCTTTGATGATCAGCTCCAACCCCTTCTCCCCATCCACGATCCAGGTCCTATTCCACTGACACTCACAAAGTCCCCCTTCTCCTATTTCTTTACCGTCCCGCTCTATGCGGCAATTGTATTCGCTGCTTTGACTATCTTTTTCTTTCATTCTGGATGGTTTTAAAGGACGGTATTGGAACTGGATGCGCTATTGCTTTCGCCTCAACTGTATATTGCTGTGCTTGCTTTCATTGTCCCAAATGTACATACGTATCTGAAGAATCCATTGCTTGACGTACCGCAGTCGCCTCTTGTTTAGTAATAAACTTGCTATATTGTCAAATATCTTGATTTTGTATTACTGCCTTTTGGATGTACCTAACGTATATATACGTTATGGTTTTGCAGTCCCAAAAACCAAGGTACTGGCAATAAATTTTCCTCGACGTTACAATACTTCAGTATATGGGAAAGGATCGTGGGAATTTCTCATTTTTTTTGTACAGCGTACAAAAAAAATGAGGGTTAAATCACCTGACCTTTTCTGTCTAAGTACGTGTTAGGCCGAGGTCGAATACTCCCTCCATTTTCAGTCAGTAACTTGTAGCTGTCTTCATATAATATAGCCTAAAAACAGAGAGCAGGGAGAGATACCCAACTGGAGAAGGCCAACACGTAAAACCGTCTATTCATGTACAACAACAGTCGAACGGAATTACATTGGCCGCTGTAAGTAGATCGCGTAAATCATAGCATCCTGCTTATAGTAGTTGTCCGACAGAAGAGAACGGTAGCAATTTCCTGAGCCCAAATGATAGATGCACTTGACGCGTCCGCGTCATGTCTAGACTTGCATTGTGCGACCTGTTTCTTTCCCAAATTTCTCTTTTTTATTGTCACTTTCTACGTTTACTAATTGTTCATCACTATTCCTACGTTATTTACTCTTTTACCTTGTAAGTTTGACCGTCCAAGATATCGACCTTCTAATCCATCCGTATCCAAATCTGATTCAGGTTGTGCGGGGCATTGAGACGTGAGCCGCGATTGAAAACCACGTAAGTTTTTGGTTTAAGGCTACTGAGGAGGACAGTTAACACTGCCAAGATACGATATGATCTGAATAATAAGAAGGAAAAGAAGCCCACCTCTGATTCCACCAAAAAACGAGGACGTGTCAATAGCGGTCAGATTGAAGTCAAAACGTACGGCATTCACACCCTTTCTTACTTTCCAAAATCCCTAACATCCATCAACCGGCCCAAACATAACGACTTGTGGTGAAATCTGGTATCGCTTCATGAGCTGTGGGATGGAAGAGAGAGGAGAAGGGGGAAGAATACAAATGGAGGAAATTGAGAGAGCGAGGAAAAGAACCGGCACTTTACCGGCACAACTGAGAACGCGTCGCGGCACGTGTTTGTTCCCCATGAGTCAGCATTACCGTTTTGAACTTGACTCGACATACCTGAGTACGCTTTATTCCCAACATTCCAACATCTCAATCGCTAAATGTTTGCGGGTGCTTTTCAAGGAATCCAAACTTGTCAATCAGGATGAGGATGAGTGTCAACATGGAGTGCGTCCCTTCTTTTTTTCTGTTTTCTTTCCGACCTATAAAATTCGTTGACATTACCTCCGTAGAAGTCTGCCTAGGCTATCTTTCCAGGCACTGTCTCTGGCAGACAGACCTTCTGTACATTCCTCCTGAACACCGCATATTCCTACCCTCAGGGTCCATATTCCAGCAGCCCAGCTAACTCTCCAAGATCACCGGTCGCAAGCCTTTAATTTCCCTTCAACTGTGTCTCGAATACAGCCCCACTACCTCCAAGTCAATGCCTCTTCCAGCCAGCTGTTATTCTCGATGCAAGCACCTATTCGGATTCTAGAGCAATCAGCCAAGATTTCAAGCAATCCAAGCCCGACGCCCTCTCTTCCCTTCACGACGGTGACTACTCCTTCTGTTTTATTCTTCGTGTCCACTCACTAGCTACGCCTTACCCAGTTCCAAAAGTTTTCTTGTGACCTTTGTCTCCTTCATCTCACTCTTGGAAATATGGTCTTTCTGTTACAATATTCTGACCTACGAATCTCGCTAGTACTGGGGGGGCTATATAGGGCAAAGTAGAAGCGGTATCTTTGCTTATCACAAGCTGAGGGGATAGGTGGGCTTATCCTTGTCGATATCATTCACCGTCTGCTGACTTTTTTTATATCAGGTACTGAAATTGAGTTCGGTGGCAGACGACAAGCAACAGTTGTCGGTCGACATTTGGTTACCTTCATGTCGGTCTTGCTGTTATTGACAACAAGAGGGAAACCAAGACTGGGTCAGTAATTCAAATATCATCCGGCCTTATACCCTCGCGCTCTCTTCTTCCGGTACAACCTTTACCTCATTCCTCTTCAATCTCTTCTCATGCCCGCACTTCTAGAACGCAAAAGAAGGCATCTGGACATTACAATGTAACTTGCAGCATTCCTTTCAATGCTCAAAAAGAAAGGTAAGACTCTTGTCGAGCTCCCTCATTCCCTTGCATCTCATCTTGATTCTTCCCTGCAGAGAACCCAATTCCATCGCGCGGAAACATTTCATCCCTCGGAGCCTCGCAAGTGATGTTCGTTAACTCAGAAGGGAAAACGGGTTGGGCGCAAAGTTTGACAGGATTTAGCCGTTTGTTTCCATAATCTTAGTATGAGTGTACGTGTTCTTCCCATTCGTATGCCAACAATTTCTGTGTTAGATGGTAGTTGTTCCGGCAATACATTTTAAATAATCACCAAAGTGCCCCACGTTCATTATCGCCCAAATATGGACTCAGAGATACTCCCTGGCACGAAAACTAGATTCTTTGAACAAGCTGAGTTTCCGGACATTAAAATGGGCGATACACTGCATCTGTGAGTTTCCATTTTGTCCTAGATTTTTTTCAACAGCTTACCCGTTCACTGTAAGCACTGTTATTGGACAAACCGTTAATCTCATAAAATCATCTCCCTCCACCAATCGTCATCACTAGCACCGACCGGTCTCCTCATCTAATATCATAAACATCCTTTGGGCACACCTCCGCGTAGGACTTTTGGAGTTGGGCACGGTGCTTGAGCTCCGATAAGAGGTTCTAGTGGCACTGGAAATAAAAAATGGGGCTAATGTGGTAGCGCAAAACCTTCTTTCAAATTCGATTACTTGTAAACTACAAGCTTTCCCCAATGGACATCATCAGTACTGAGAATCCTAAGCGCGTATAGTAAGCCAATAGGCCAAACCATCTCAGTGCCAAATAAGGAAATAATGTAACTATAACTTGTTTGGTTTACAATGCGCTCTTTCTCCACCTTCACCTCAACTTTGATCTCAACGCCTTGACCTCAACCTTATAGACTCTATCTGTACCAAAAGTCCTAAGTATGTATAGTAAGCCAATAGGCCAAACCGTCCCTGCACCAAATAAGGAAATAAAGTAACTATGACTTGTTTGCTATGTTACGCGCTCTTCCTCTACCTTTGCCTCGACCTCGACCTCGACCTTGACCTCGACCTTGACCTTGACCTCGACCTCGACCGCGACCGCGACCACGACCTCGACCTCTGTCAGTAGACTTTGGCGCCTCCTGGTCAAGTCGGGTGTACCAATAGTATGTACCTCCGTTATTCTTCCACGAAGTATCGTCATTAGCGTATAATCCATCTACAACAGCAAAAGGCCCTTGAGAAAAAGTAAACTTTGATTAAAATCACTGGATGAAATTGAAGCGTAGAGCTACCTTTAATAGTGGCTCTGGTTTTTCCCCTCAGAAGACGCTGCAAGGAAACAATTCGGGCTCCGACTTTTGTGTGAAGCAGAATAGGCTCCAGAGCCAAGTTCACTGATCGTGCGGTGACAGAGTTGCTCAGGAATTCTTATCGAATCAAGAGAATAACTCACAAGTAGGCCCGAAAACTTCATTGTTGATCAGGATCAGATCGGCTTTCTTGATCCAGTCTTGAACTCGCTGGTCATTGAGCATATCGCCTTGAACAACTTGGGCGGGACCGACAGGTATATTAAAGAGAGATGCTTTCTTCCTAAGTTCCTGTAACAGCCGAGAAGCCAGAACAGATGCAACAGTTCGTATTTCAATCCCGTAGGCTGTGCAGCCCTTCATGGTACTTGCAAGAACAACAGCGTTACCAACACCACTTCCGAGGTCGAGAAATATTGAGCGAGAGTCCAGATTGGCCTGTTCAAATATTTTTTCAAGAAACTTGGGATCCAACTCTCCGAACACTTCAGGGCTCCATGCCTTGTTCGTTTCGACCTTGAGCCGTTCCAAATGAGGACCGATACAGTTTGTGTAAGCATTATCGAGCAGTTGATGATAGACAGAAGGAGGGCATGGCTGAGTCGGTTGTGACTTGAAAAACTCGTTGATCTTGCTCAACGTCGAGGTAAAAGAATTGAAATCTCGTGAAACATATGCTGCTAATAATTGTGAAATCTGTGTCTCAGAGTATGAGATCGGCAAATAAGACAAGAAAATATTTGGCGCCTACATCTTTTTCTCCGTCTTGTTCTTGTTGTATACCTACAAAGAAAGATTGGCTGTCAGTCACAGATCGGTGAAAAGAAGACGAGCATGTTACATTGGTATATCAAAGCTATATTAGCCAGGAGATCCTCGACGGGATTATATCCGAACCACCTTGCTGCAGGTTTTGCGAGGAGAAATCTGGGTACAATGTCAGGGTCAGCTGAGAATCTTGCAAGAGACGACTAATGAACACCCCACTCCTCCGAAATGCCGTTTGTGGGATAGTACAGACAGACAACAGGAAAGCCTGCGGTAGGATCGCGTTTCCAAGATGGGGGTGCATCAAAAGCTGAGGGCAGTTATGTGATGGAGGTCCGAAATAGAGAAACAGTACGCACTGACCTGGTACGTACTGATCTATGTTCTGCAGGCTAACTAGCTCCGATGATTTTATCGACGCTTTTTCTGGTTGCAAGCCCTTGTCCCGGGTACAGTAACCCAGTCTTTCCAGTTAGCTGAATAACTTGTGAACATTGGCTTCCGTTATGACTGAAAACTCTGTATCAATTGGGGGGAGGGTGATATACTGCTCTGTAGAAAATGGCGTATAGTGTATCGGGGGTCTTCCTCGGCGAGCGGGGGGGGCATCTTGATCCTTTTTTCGCTGCCTATGATAAACACAATCCCGATGTTATGGATAATCGAAGTTCATCGGAGTAATTTCGCACCTGCATTGGCGCATGCACTCAGCGGAGTGAATAGGTTGATGTTTTTCTAGCGGTTTCTATTCAAAGTCAAGATTACGGCTTTGCTTTTGGAAAGAAGTACTTACTGTGCCGAAAAGAACAAACTCGGTCACGGTATTGAATTGTAAAGCTATCCATCCTCGGCTGGTTGAACATAGATCACATGATATATGTCACTTGTGAGAAATTTGAGGTGGTTATTTGAGTTCACAAACACGCATGTACGTCACAGAATAGACTTGCGTGAGTGAGCAATGGCGCCTCCAACTCGAAGCTATGTTGGGTAGCTCGGCTTATTTCAAACAAACCCAAGCATTCAAAAAACTAGACAACATTTTGTGGATTCCTAAGCTGGCAACAGAAGGGCTAACCATAGTACATACGTACTGAGAACAGTGCAGGGCTTTTTGAAATTTTCAATTCCCGGTTACAAGTTTGATTTAGGGAACAGTTATGGGATAGAAAAAATCAGGTCGCGGGAATGAGAATATGAACGCTACATTGCTAGGGGACAGTGCAAGGGATGCAGGGAATGAGGGGACGGATGGTAGGGGACAGCGCAAGGAATACTGGAGATGCTAGCGGACAGAGAGGATTGGCAAGAAATGTGGGGGACGGTGAGAATGCAGGGCATGTATATTAATGTCTTGGATATTGCTCTCGCTCCTTCCCTGCCTCTCCTCCCTTCTTTCTCCTCATTTCGTCAATCTTGGGCAAAAGATGCACAATGCATGCATTGTCCCATTCCCAATCCGACATAATTTCTATGTTGGCTCTGAGGTCTCAAAGAGCAAAGAGTGCGAATGAGACTTTGGTTGTAGGCGGGGGACTTGTAGAGGATGAAGATGGCAGTGGTGATGACAAAGATTGGGGATGGGGACATGAACGCGGAGATGGTAGGGATTGGGTATCGTCGATGACTGGATTTGTTGATCGAGTACTGAATCCTGTAGGGCTGATCGCAAAGGACAAAGTGAAGACATGAGTGACCGCCTATTGTTCCCTTTTTTCTTATTCTTCCCTTTGCCCTTTGAACTCCCATCCTTATCCTTATCCTCGTTTCGTCCCTTCCCAGGCTCAACGATCCAACTCCTCCCTAGCCCCATCATCATCTAAATTCGGGGGTAGAACCTCGACATCAACGTCCATATCCAACAGCATTGCTCTCTTTGTCATGGAGCTTTGACTATCGAATGGAACTTGGGGTGAATGGGTGACGGTGATGGGGGATAGTGGCATTGACTGTTCATCCAAAACCGTAACATGAGAAGACGGGATAGCCGAGGAATATTCCTCCGTGTCGATAGAATTAGTACCTCTCTGAAGAGGGACCCAAGTGAGCTAAGAAGGCTGATACCACCTGGACCGAGGAGTGCCGAGTTTGGTTTGTGAGAGGGAGCGCGATCTACCACTTGCGATGAGAGCTCCGACTCATTGCTTTGCACATACAACGAGTTGTAGTTTTCGTGAGTCCGCATGAATGTCTGAATAAACTAACGTTAGACCATGAGCTAGCAAAGAATTTCAAAACCTACGGAACGAGAACCATCTTGCGCGAATGGGGAATATTGGTCCACTCTAGGAGACGATGATGGCATATTGGACTGGGGCAAGGCCGATTCTCGTAGAGATAAACGAGGAGATGTACGTGCGTGGAGAGTCGGGGAGTAGGAAACATGTTGGTTAGCACAAGATGACAGTCCCGGAGAGTTCGAAAGTATCAAAAGACGGGGTTGACTATCCCACACCATCCCTGGCCCTCACTGGTCCACATCCCCAGTTCTCTCTCTTGACTGCCCAGGGAGAGGTGAAATTGGTTAGCGGCGGCAGCAGCAGCGGCTAGAGCCGCCAAAGGGTCGGTAACCACTCTCGTCCTGACACTCTCCACATCCCTTGGGTACTCATCATGGCGTCGCATCTCTGGATAGAGGTGCAGCACCTTTTGAGCTTCCATCTGAGCCTTCTGTGATTGTTTTTCTCGTTCCTCTATTCGAGCCTGACGACTCAATTCCGGCATTGATCGACCAGGGACACCTTGAGTCGAATACGAGGATGATGTTGAATGGGGAATAGCCGAGGACTGGAGCGACAGTTCCGCAAATGAAAGAAGAGGTGATGGCGAAGTCAGGGGGGCATTCTGTGCAGTTGAAGCAATCGACATGGACCTGAATCCTCCAGGTCTTATTTCCGGTACAGGCGGAGGTACAGCTGAACCGTGATGGTGCAAAGGGAACAGAGATGTTGGGAGAGCATTCTGAGGAGTTGGAGGAGGAAGGGAGGGTGAATGAGAGTCGGAGGTTGAATGGATACGCTTTTGACCTGCAAAAAAAAAGTCAACTGAGGGGCATTCATGAACCTTGCAAATTAAACGTACCTTGATCAACAGGTCTTCCATCCACATTCCGTGTAAATGTCTTGTCCCCGCTGCCATCCATAAGCTCCGAGATTGACATCCTGCTCCTCGGTCGGTTGACCGGACTATCCACTACCGCCTCTAATGTGCTTTCAGAAACTGTTCCACTCCTCTTCCCCGGCGTCACTATTTTCTTCGAATGGGACCCTTGCACAAGGTTCAACCTCCTCTTCATCTTTGGCGGCATTTCCTCCTCCACAGCCTCCCCAACTCGTAATTCCTCAGATTCCGATAAAGACGGAGCACCGGCAGAACTTTTCCTAAGATCTGTGCGTTTCTGCTGGTGTCGTTGGGGTTGTAGATGTCCTAAAAAAAAGAGTAAAATCATACATAAAGATGAGTGTTGAGGAGATCTTAGACGATATTCAACACATACGAGTTTCACCGTCCGCGTCTGGCATTTCCCTGTCCTGCACAGCCCTCGCAGATGACAGCAATGGCTCACCCCACAACAAATGCCTCGCTGATTTCAATGAAGATTTGCTGTCCTTCCTGGTAGAGCGACTTGGCAGAGCGTTCGGAGCGAACAAATACGGAGAAGGATATCCGTACGGAAAAGGGTGTACCGGATATCCATAGGTAGGGGTATACAGACCGGGCGGCGTTAGAGTAGGAGGAGGAGGGAAGAACCCGGTGGGTGCAGGATACGCAAAAGGGTGTTGATACGAGGTCGGTACATTGTTATCATCATCCTAGGTCCAAGCGGCACATCATCACCATCATCCGAATCCATCTTGACACCACCTACTCCAAACCCAGCCTTTCCATCCTTCTGTACCTCTCGCGTTTGGAAAAATCGTGGACGACCTATAAGCGGACCCAAGTCCACATCGACCTTAGATGGACTAGTTGGATGCGACCTCGGTGGTGCCATTGAGACGTCTCTATCTTGTGTCATCGAACGACATCTGATAGGTGAATCACCCTCGATATCGATGTCAATATCCTCATCGACATCCTCCTCCGGTAGAACTTGATCTTCCTTGAAACGGCCAAGATCGACAAACTCCCTCATCCGCTGCATGGCACATTCCTCCCTTCTTCTCCTTCGTTTCTTTTTGCCTTTTCCCACTCCGTTCACTGAGTCTCCAGGACCTCCGATTTCTTCAATGATATCGACATCGCCGTCCGTATCAGCCTCAACCTCGGTATAGACAAGATGATTGTCGCAGGCGCAGCGTGTGAATGTATCGCCTAAGAATTGATCACAAGTCAGCGCATAATACTAAATCAAGCGGAAAACAAACAAAAATACCCACTTAAAGCTCTCAAAATCCCAGCATACTGCAATCGCAAATGATTCAAGTCATACGCATCTTCCTCCTCCTGCTCTCCCTCTCTCCCTTCCCCTCCTTCCTTCTTTCTCCTCATTTCGTCAATCTTGGGCAAGAGATGCACAACACACGCATCGTCCCACTCCCAGTCCAATATGATCTCTTCATTGGCTTTGAGATCTCAAAGAGCGAACAGGGCGAACGAGACTTTGGGTGTAGGCGGGGGACTCGTGGAGGACGAAGATGGTGGTGGTGACGACAAAGATTGGGGACGAGGATGTGGACGCGGAGATGGTGGGGATTGAGTATCGTCGATGACCGGATTCGTTGAATAAATACCCGAATCCTGTAATGCCGATCGCAAAGGACGAGGTGAAGACGTGCATGACCGCCCATTATTCTCCTTCTCCTTCCCTTTGCCTTTTGGGCCCCCCTCCTTACCCTTACCCTTGTCCTTGTCCTTTCCCTTCCTGGGCTTAACGACGACAACAGGTCTAATGACCGCATTCGGTCGACAGCCATTTCTAGCCCATTTTGCCCAAGCCTTGGCTGTCCGGCTATCCTTACTACCACTCGTACCATCTCTGCTTTTCCCCGCATCAACATGCTCTCCTCCACCTCCACCTCCACCTCCACCTCCAGCTCTGTTCAAGAAACTTTCCTGGACACCCTTAGGATCCAAGGCTACACCCCACTCGCCACCGACAAGCCTGACACCGTTTTTTGGCATCCCCATTTTCGAATATCCGTTTAGTGGATCGGCTAGATACGATGCTGACGAGCCAATAAGACTGGGGTACGGAAATAGGTACGAGGAAGAAGAAACGGGATGGGCGGTATGCAGAGTATAAGTCGGTGGAGGGAGTTGCTCCTGTTCAAGTTGAAATGTCCCATTTTGGTGGTGCGTTGGATGGGCGCTAGTGGACGACGAAGGAAGAGGTGAAGGTAGAGGAGGTGGGTATGCCGAGGTAGAGGAAGATGGTGCTGGAAGCGACAGAACAGGTAAAGTCGGCGTAGGGAGGGGATGATGCAGTTTCAACGAAACTTTTGATTTTTTCGGTAACGTATCGCCGAAATAAACCACCGGCTCCCAATGCGGATTTGCCTTCTTCTTTCGCTTCCTGGACAGCGCAGAGATGGCCGAAACACCCCTCCATTCACCAGCACCTTTCATCCAATCCGGAGCCGTCGTGCCTGTCGCGTTGGCAGCATTGTACGCATATTCCTTGGCTAATCGACCCAGCCGTTCCTTGACCTCTCCATCGAGTAAGACATCCTGCACTTCTTCCACCGAGTCGTCGAAGTTGGGAGGAGAAGGAGAGGTGGAAGAATGGGGAGGAGCTAGAGTGTCTGCGAAAGGAGGGGGAAGTGGAAAATAGCCGTGGCCGGTCGAGGATGACGCAGGAGTCATGGGGGAAGCACCCGCGAGTCGTTTCCTTTTATTCTAGTGGGGTAGCGGGGTGGTCGTCGACGGATGTGGTGGTGGTGATTCTTCGGGGTTTTCGAGGTTCGTCGTGAAGAGTGGCAG
The DNA here is from genome assembly GCA_013368555.1 of Collybiopsis confluens. Classification (NCBI taxonomy): domain Eukaryota; kingdom Fungi; phylum Basidiomycota; class Agaricomycetes; order Agaricales; family Omphalotaceae; genus Collybiopsis; species Collybiopsis confluens. Next base: position 264,012 of record JAACJN010000037.1, read on the forward strand.
CTCGCACTCTGTTCATCTGCATGGCGCGCGCTCGCTCTTTCCACAGCTTGAGCAAGTCCAGTGATGCTAGCGAAGCCAGGGAATCCATATCTACGCCCAGCCTGGATAAACTGCGTCAAATTTCGGTCGGATTGCAGGACCAACAGAGCCATTTTTTGGGGAGTTTGAGACGTTCTTGCTTTGGAAAACCGACGCATATGCCGTGAAGCCACCTGATACAGCCGTCGCAGCCGATAGACCAACCGTCGTCGGTAGGGATAGGGCAGATACAGCATATAGATTCGGGGTCGACGTCGGATGAAGGGGGATTGGAATGGGATATTCGATTCGTAGGTGTGAGTGGGGAAGAGCGAGAGAGATTGTTGGGAGGGGGAGGGGGGAAGGGTATTGTTTGCGTTTTGCTGGGATAGATGCTTTCGTCGAAGATGGTTTTCTGAGAGAAGAGGAGGAGGCAGGGGAGATTCGCTCCGCAGCACATGTCCATTCAGCCCATTCGACCAACCCATCCCACTGCTCTCTCCATCCATGATATACAATGAGGTCCTCTAGCAGCAATCGAGGGACTTTTTTTTTCTTCATCGTTGACAAATTCACCTCGTCTCCCACCCACCCTTCATCCAGTCCAGACTTTACGCGTATTCCTAGGCCAATCAACTGGCTATTCCTTGACTTCTCTGTCCTGTATAAAATCCTGCGGTTCTTTGGCTGAGTTGTTGGTAGCGATTTGCTGGGGCTTTAAGCCGTGTCATGAAGAGCAAGAGCCCAGGATGGTCACTGTCGAGAAAGAAGACAAGTCCCGGCGGCCCGGATACCGGACACATTCACAAGTCCGTCCAAGAAAGGGCGGAAACTGTAATGAGTAGCCCAAAGTTGAATTTTCAGGGCTGGTGGCGTTCACGTAGTCAACAAATATTTTGGGGGGGAGGGACACAATTGCATTTGTACCAGGTGCAGGCGGAATCAACAGAAACAACTTCTTGTTTCATCTTCGAGTCGTTTCTCGCAAAACCGGTAGAGGAGAAGCGCTCATATCCACGCTCCCAAGCCTTCCCTTTCCTCGTTTCTTCTAGTGTATCGTTCAGAGATAGAGGAACCGCATTCCACTGTATCAAGGAAGCAGTAGGTAAGAGCAATTTGATGGAAGAGTCGGTTGTCATTTTGATCCAAGACATGGGTACACTGGTCTCGAGCATGTTACTCCTGAGTTGGCAGCTCGAGACAGAGCTTCCGTGTGCGTCAAGGTATTGTCTGACAATCCAGAGCTCAAACGGGGCCGTATCCAGAGAAAGGCCAAAACTGGAAAAGGTCGAGTCCATGACTGATTCAGAACACGGGAGTCATAAAAGAATTGTTCCTGATGCATGAATAGATCGAATCCATTGAGTGGGAAGAGTGTTGAGAGGGGAATAAAGGGTCTGAAAGTCGCAGAGGAAGGTAATGGAGGCAAACAGTATAAGGATACAAATGAGATCTACTTGGAAGACCAGAACTTGGAGGGACGTGTTCTGAGGCAAAACTCGGACACATTGACAAATAGAGTACTGTGCCAAGTTATCAAATTGAAATGATACCTAGACTTGGAGTTTGGGTCAGCCAAAAATGCATCAGTTGCATTACCGTTAAAAATTTGTTACTTAGAAGTCCAGCAAGTATGCAACAACCAGAAATCTTTGAGCTTGAGATTCAGAGTAGTTACACACGCGAGGGAACTGGTATACAAGCTCAGAGGGAAGCCGTATTGAAGACGTAGGTAATGCTCGCCGAAAAAATCCTTGTCCAGCTCTTAGTCCCCTCTCTACTCCAACAAATACGGGCGACCAGGTTGTGGAATCCAATTCAGTTTTCCAAGGGCACAAAGAGCGTAGTTTTCAATTGAGGGTGTAAGAGTGTAAGGGGGGAGGTAAGAAAGGCGCCGCAGGGTCTAAGGGTGTTAAATGTAAATTGGGACCAGGTGGGGGGGGGACATAGTTTTCAATTGAGGGTGTAAGAGTGTAAGGGGGAGGTAAGAAAGGCACCGCAGGGTCTAAGGGTGTTAAATGTAAATTGGGACCAGGTGGGGGGCATAGTTTTCAATTGAGGGTGTACGAGTATAACAAAGGGGAGATAAGAAAGGCACGCGGGGTCTAAGGGTGTTAAATGTAAATTGGGGGGCATAGTTTTCAATTGAGGGTGTAAGAGCGTAACAAGGGGGAGGTAAAAAAAAAGGCACAGCAGGGTCTAAGGGCCTAAGATGTAAGAAGGGTGCAAGAGAAGGTGTAAAATCATGGATGTATTCAGAGTAAGTATCGGAGGTACTTGAAAAGGGCAAGCAGGGTGTAAGGGCACTGAATTGAAAAAGAAAAACCCCCGCTTTGGGTACAAAACTCGAAGCTGGGAAAGATGTAACAGACTGCTTTCCAGTGCAAGACCAAAAAAAACAAGAAAGTGGAAAGAAAGAAGAAAGGTTAAAGGTTAATGCTAGAACAAAGAGTTTTGCTCTGAATGAAAAAATAGGACAGTCTTGGGACGTAACTAGATTGGACTTTCGGATGAGAAAGCCAGTATATGATCACGTGACTAAACTGGGGTCACGCCAAGTTGTTGCCATCCGTAATAAGTATCGCTGAAGGTTTTGATAACCAAAATTCTATGTTTTAATGTTCAAGTTATCTTTGGAAAGAAGGGTAAAAAAATGAAGGTACCTGCTATGGAGCCTTTGCAAAGGATGCGGTTGGATATATGTAACTACTAACAATGATATCTGTATAGTGTGCTAATAACTTGCCGTAGAACTATACTCGCTCTTAATTTTACATATCTCCCATAGCAGCAGTAGCTTCTTAAATTTCTGCAAAGTTGCAAGTCAGGCTTTTGACACATTGCGGCAAGGAAAGCCGGGAATGATGACATAAGCAATTGTGGCTCCCCCCCTCCCTCGAGGAGATGTAGCAATTATTGGGGCCACACCGCAGAGTTGAAGAAAGCCAAAGCATTGAAGTAGGGGTTTTTTGGGTCTCTGAAAAATATGGTGAGCTTTATTTTACTCCAAAGTGGCTCAGTCAAATGGGTTCAGTATTTCAGAGTATATTCCTGTTTATACCCAGTCGAGTAGAGATGTATAAAACAAAGTGGCGCTGAGAAAAGAAGGTATTTTCAATGCTCAAGATGATCCATGACTCCCCCTGCACACCCGATCCCCTTGGCTGCAGGTTTAACCCCCCCCCCTTGCACAATGGGCCACTGCGATGGCGGGATAACAACCTAGGGTCAAGACCAGGTCCAGCCGACTGTTCTGCAGGAGGAAGAGCCGGACGAAAGTCTAGCGCTAAAAGAAAGTCCCACCACTGTTCTGGAAAATGTGGAGGACGCGTAATTTGATTGAGGACCTCGGCACTGTCGTTAGACTCGAAAGCTGATTGTTTATCACTGGACAAATTGTATCCCTCCACGAACGTGACCCGATATTTCTTTTCCGTACTCCGAAGAGAGAGTGACTGCGCGTATCGCCTCTTTCCCTTGTATGAGCTGTCGTAGGCAAGAAGTCGAGTTTTTGCATCGGGACAAGAGTTGCATCGTTCCCTGAGGTGTACACGCCAGCTTCGATCTGGATAGAAAAAAAGGCACCAGGGACATTGGATGGCCGGCACTGGTTCCTCCAAGCACACGATGCGCTGTGAAAGCTCAATCGAGGCGGCTAATCGACAAATTTCATCGAAAGTTCCGAGAGCATCTGGATAAGCGCCGTCTATGTGCTCCAAGAGTGCTTTAACAAGGTCCCGACGAGCTACCGTTCGCAATGCCAATTGATAGGGACGAACCCCAGACAGCACTTTACATTCGGTCAGGATCTTGTCCAGCTCCTCCCGTCCCACCAAACGGGGTGCTTGTTGAAAAACAGCAAAGCACTTCAATACAGGGACAAAGAGTAGTCCGCAGTAGACAAGAGCGGCACAAGAGCCATCCCCGTAAAGATTTGGCTCTCCAGGGCAATGATGCGAGCAAGTATAGGATCCACGGGGATGACGGTAGGTGTATAAACTGTTGTCGGGCTCGGCTTGGAAGTTTGTCACAGGATGCTTGTTCGGCCGAATGTTGACTATTGGTGAGGGTGGTTTCCCAGTGAAACGGCAAGTGAGAACGGTAGGAAGTAGGTCGCCGCTTGGAGTTGAGGACCCCGCCGCTGTATCGCCGGTATCCATTTCCCACTCTTCCTCTTCCTCTTCTTCTTCTTCTTCTGCGCTAACATTTGCATCCTGCCTCTCAGGATAGACAATATCCTTGTCTCCCACAGCTACATTGGCGGGATTCTGCGATCGAACAGGGTCACAGTACCGCTTGTCTTGAGTGTCCGGGGGTGGGTGAGGGTTCGCCGCAATCAGTTTTCGAATAACTCTGGAGCTATATCTGGCATGACTCGGGTGTTGGCAGGAGCACGGAATTTTGCCACAGTCCGAGTCCCGTTTCAGTATTGTGTGAGTGGCACCTTCGTTTTCATAATGAATGACTGCAGTACAGGTATAGAAAATTACTTACCGGCCTTGTGAGTCACATAACCTGAGTGAAACCTTTTGTCGTGCTCTTGCTGGCCGCCTTGAATGACATTGTAGCGGAAGGGACATCTCGATCCTCTATTACATGACCATGCTACGCTGTGAAATCTGAATCAGTATTTCTGCGGATATACAGACTATTTCCGTACAAAGTGGCTAAATTATTTCTTTTTTTTCGAGGTCGAACCATGATAGTAGCGAAGAGAAAGGGTTTGGAAACCAAGATTGTAAGCCGCTACAAAAGGCTACGACCCTGAACGGACGTTTCCCAGGATTGACTGGCGACCGTAGAATCCCGCAAAATTCCACCCCCCCCTTGTTTCACGCCATTCACAAATTACAGGACTAAACAATAGTTTAGCTCACCGAGGAAATTTTGTTAGCCAGAATATCACCGTTTATCTGGAGATATGGTTTTATTGCGAGAAATACATCCATATACCTTTACGTCTCTCTGAGTTACGAATAACAGCAAAGCTCTGGAAGAAAACAGACGGAAAGATGCAGGATAAGAAGCTGAGCAACAGAGTAAGGTTTGGCTTACTAGTCAATTTTGCGTAGCTCAAATGCGAAAGAATCGCAACCTGGGACGCGACTGGAACGCGACGCGAGAATGACTCGCCAATTATGCTACCTATGTGGGAACGGTATCAGGCGCATCTTTTGGATAAATATCACGAAAGCGCTTTCGTTTCTATTCTCTTTCCACCATCTCCTGACATATTCAGGGTGTTCTTTCTAAAAAGTCTCGCCCCTTGCTAGTAATGTTCTTCCTCCTTTTCAATCTCAATGAGCTCAAACCTTCAACTAGAACCAGTTTCAGTGGCACCACGCCTCCGCACTCATTCCAGCACAGAAAAAATACGTTACGGTGAGTTCTCTGGTAACAAATTATCTGAGGCATTATCGAGCATTGACCTCTCGTAGAACTCAATCATCGGACGGTTCCTTTCGTATATTTTTGTTCCACTTGTCGACATATCTCTCGCTCATTTTTCTCCTCCTCCTCGAAAGTGAGCCATCCCATTATGCAGATTCAATGATTACTGATACGTGCAAATCTTCTAGCATACCACGACTTGAGATCTACATCACTCAAAATGTTGAATTCTTTGATGATCAGCTCCAACCCCTTCTCCCCATCCACGATCCAGGTCCTATTCCACTGACACTCACAAAGTCCCCCTTCTCCTATTTCTTTACCGTCCCGCTCTATGCGGCAATTGTATTCGCTGCTTTGACTATCTTTTTCTTTCATTCTGGATGGTTTTACAGGACGGTATTGGAACTGGATGCGCTATTGCTTTCGCCTCAACTGTATATTGCTGTGCTTGCTTTCATTGTCCCAAATGTACATACGTATCTGAAGAATCCATTGCTTGACGTACCGCAGTCGCCTCTTGTTTAGTAATAAACTTGCTATATTGTCAAATATCTTGATTTTGTATTACTGCCTTTTGGATGTACCTAACGTATATATACGTTATGGTTTTGCAGTCCCAAAAACCAAGGTACTGGCAATAAATTTTCCTCAACGTTACAATACTTCAGTATATGGGAAAGGATCGTGGGAATTTCTCATTTTTTTTGTACAGCGTACAAAAAAAATGAGGGTTAAATCACCTGACCTTTTCTGTCTAAGTACGTGTTAGGCCGAGCTCAAATACTCCCTCCATTTTCAGTCAGTAACTTGTAGCTGTCTTCATATAATATAGCCTAAAAACAGAGAGCAGGGAGAGATACCCAACTGGAGAAGGCCAACACGTAAAACCGTCTATTCATGTACAACAGAGAAACCCCCTCGGAGCTTCAAAGTTTCGCCAAAACTTCTTCCCCAATGTCCTCCCATTCTGCCTTTGGTACACTGACAGGTAAAGTGAATCACGAGGCTATCACATGGTATAATATCATCACATGACCCTCTAGTTTTCTTTTTCGGCCCCCATGCACCCTCGGAATGTCTACCTCAAAGGTATCGATTTTCTGCAGCTTTCCAACAACTACCCGTCTCTGAAGAACTAGTGAGCTCATTCTCATTGCCTGTGAAGCCGCTTTTCTCACTTGACCTAGCTTGGATAGCCATAATTCAATCGATTTCAAACACCAGGAGGCTCAAAGGTAACGTCGCGAATGAAAATTCGCCCCGGAAAATTGTTAATACGTTTTACTCAGATGTTTGACAGAAGCGTTACTATACTGTGACTTTCGCTTGAATGTCAAGCTGCCTTCTGACAGGCTATGTCCTCCGGTGCGTGTCGAGTCTAATATTTTGAGCTTGCGTTCGTTCTTAGATACTAATTCAGGTCCCAAACAGGTTCAACTTCTGTTGAGATGCTTGTAGCACAGCACTAAAACATTTCAGGCTGAACTATGTCCTATGGATACAAGATATATTGTCCATTGTTTGCGTTACTTGGAGACGCAGGATGTGAAGTCAGATATTGCCGGAATTGATATGTAAAGGGATTCATTACCGCCCCCTGCCTCTTCTCATCATTTAGCAGTGGAACTGGCGCATCGGCCATATACCCTCTGCTGGGTTGTGCGTTGGAAAAGTCCTGGACGTTTGTCGCATCTGGTACGCTGCACCTCAACTTTCTTATTGTCTTAATTTCACATTGATGTAGAGAACGACCGCGGTTCTTTTGGATATGCTTGCGAAAACATATCAGCCAATCATTTTGACAGTCGTATTCATGTTGTACAGGCCAAAGCCAATTCCCCGATTCTCCTCCCGCTATTTCTTGATGCAGAGGCAACGTATGTCCGCCGTACATTCCCGCCTAGCAACATTCTCATGTTTTGTTTCAGTTTTGATTTTACTATGTGCAATCCTCCGTTTTACAGCAGCGTAGAAGATGTAGTCCATTCAGCCGAAGCAAAACAATTTGGTCCCAATGCTGTGCGTGCTTTTTTATTTTTCGTGGAATTGATAACATATGTTCGCGCAGGTCTGTACTGGTGCGGAAGTGGAGATGTTCACCCCCGGCGGTGAAGCGGTCTTTGTGGGGAAAATGGTTGAGGAGAGTTCAAGAGCCCGCCATCGTTGTAGGTGGGTACACAATGTTTTTAGTCGCACCAGTACCTAATGTCTCTCCAGATGGTATACATCAATGCTTGGTAAACTGTCATCCGTGGAAGACATCGTAAATACCTTGAAATCCCACTCGGTAATGTTATGCATACCACCTCTGATGACCTCCTGCTGAGATTCCGATTGCAGATTGATAACTACATCGTCACCGAGTTTGTTCAGGGTCAGACGCGACGTTGGGCAGTCGGTTGGTCCTTTCTCAATGTTCGCTTACCAGACGTGCGTTTACTTTCTGTTTTTGTTATTGCGTCAAATAAACCTCTCTTATTACAGTCAGTTTCTCGTATTCCAAATCCGAACCCGACCATCTCGAAATGTTTACCCGCCCATAACACCATCACACAGTCCGTGCCTGATATTTCAAAGACCATTCTGGCCGAGAGTCTTCATCAAATGTTGTCTTCTATCAGCCATCTCAACATTCAGTCTCGGACTGCCGCTAGGGAGAATACACTTGACGCAGACATGACGGCGATGGACGTGGACGACAGTGACGTGCCAGACATTATCATATTTGCTCAGGAGGATACTTGGTCGCGAAGTGCTCGTCGACGCCGAAATCAGGTACCTCTGGATGCGACTTCATCAATGAATCCTTCAGTTTCGTCTACACCGCTTCTCCTATCTCTGGACACGGCCTTGGTGTGCTCAATCCACATCAAAGACCTGCCAAGTCGCGATGTGAACTCTCTCAGTGGTAGCAGGCCGACCAGGTTAGGTCTCGAGTTCTGCTGGAGGAGGGGTCGCGAACGGACATTGTTTGATAGCCTCTGCAGTCATATTAGCCGGAAGGTGTTGGCGCTCCGTTATGACGCATAAAGTGCATCCATGGTATACTTGTCGCGTACCGGATTGGTTATAATGTCACGCTTCTTTCTCTCTTTTCCGTTCAAGTGTCATGTTCCTCGGCCATCCCGCATTCGATTACACTTGTAAAGTGGCTAATGTTCTGAAGAAGATAAGAGGTCCGAACAGACACCTTGCAGTGTAGTCTGATACCTCTAAGTCCCAAGCCAAGATTATGCTGGAGGTATGATCGACCAGGGCCCTGTATGGGATAGGGAGGGTATGATAATGACATTGTGAATGACTATGGACTTAGGCGCTTAGGCCGCGCCTGAATTGCGGGTCGACAGCCCTGGTTTCTTCTGTAGGGAGGATATCCTCTCCTATAGAGCATATGATCCCTAAGCGGGATGGTGTTTGTCGTTCTCATTCACACTCTTGGTTGTCGTTTCGGCCTCGGCTACTTGTGTTCCAAGGCTGCACCGGTCCAGCTGGCGCCCCTAACCTGCGTTGGTGCTGGCTACTATCATCTGGAAGTGACCTCGAGGTCAAATTTTCCTTCCCCTCTGACACGCGCGAGCCGGAGGATGCACTCGTCAATCGTAATATTGCAAAGGGCGCCACAAATCATCCCCACCTTCTTCACGACTGCCTGACCGTTTCGTTCGGACTGGGTACCGTTCAATATCGACTGAAAGAGTTCTTCAACGAGCGCAAGAAATCTTACGAAGTACGCGTTCTACGCATCGCGATATTTGAAAAGCCATGCTCCCTCGATGACCTGAAGACTCCGGAGGAAGCCGCTCAAGTGTTTTACGATATCCTCCAGGGTAAGTCCTCTCGCACACCGGTTTTTGTTTCGTCCATCTCACTCTCGCCATAGTTCACAACTGGCTTTACACGGAGGCCAGAATTCTTCATCGGGACCTCAGCATGGGGAATATCATGTTCAGACGTGTCGGTGGTAAAGTATATGGCGTCCTAAATGACTTCGATCTCTCCTCCTTTTTACCCTTTCGGGATGAACTGTCCTCCCAATAGCGCACTGGTACTAGACCGTACATGGCATACGATTTGCTCATGAAGGGCTGGTGCGGAGGACCTCTGTACCGTCATGACCTCGGGTCCTTATTCTATATCATGCTAATTCTTTGCTGTCACTACGAATCTCCCGGTCAAGCTTACCTTTCAAAGATTGGCCATACCACAAGTGGTTCACCACTGATGACGCGACCGTAGCAGAGAAGAAATGCCACTTCATTTTGACCTACTCCGCCTTTCCCCTCCAATCCCACTTCTAGCGCTTTCGAAAGTGGCTGGATGACATTTACAATTGCTTTTTTTATGGGTACACGCACAGGCAGATACGCCGCCGGGAGGCTCCATTGAAAGACGCATTGAAAGACGCGGAAGAGGAGACATTACTCGGGAATGTATCTTACGAAAAATTGGACGAGATAATGCATTCCTTTGATGGGAAACAACGAAGCGGTGGCATGGCACTGGACAGCGTTAAATCACTTCAAGTATCTCTCCGCCATTTGTTTCGTTTTTCTTGCTCTGCGAAGCCGTCGTTGCTTTCTTACCGTCTAATAGAGGATTATAATGTGCTATCCACGAATAAATATTGTTTTACATGATTCGACCCTCCCAGATTGTGCAGCGCTGAGAGAAACAAGCAATCGATATTGCGATTCTGCCTGTTCGCCTGTAAAAGAGACACTCACGGTATACAAGCGTTCTTACTGCTTCCCTACCCGACGACGCCCGACCTACTGGAATCGCACAATGGTTGATTTGGAGGCTAGTGCCAAAAACCCTTTTCATTTCGTGAGGGGTCTTTACTCGGGTCATTTCTGTTTAGACTATAGACTACCGATACGGATCAATATCAATAGAGCTTTCACCGAGGTCACCGCCACGGAGCCGCATCTCTATCTACTACTACTCTTCATATCCTATACTTTCTCGCTCACTTTTTCCCTTCTTCCATCCGCCTCCTTGAACGAACAGCAGAATGGATCATTTATTTAACCTTGCCTCAAGTAAAGGAAAAGACATCGCAGGCTCTGGTTCGTCCGAGCCAACTGCTGTTTCTACAGTCACAAATGAACACCATGGACTTTCTGATAAAATATCGGCCATGGTATCGGGTCTGGCAGAAGTTCAGCAGTCTCCTAAGCATGAGGCATGTATACGGTATCCAACTGATAGATATCGATAACTGATATGCAGACCACCCTTCCCGCTCTAATGTGATTATATGTACACTGCCTGCTTGCTGAACGGTTGCTGTTGCGGAGGGCGTCCGAGTCGCAGAGTTGTCGCAGGACCTAGACCATTCGATAAACTAACAACAAGCCAAATGGGTCTGAGTATCAATGCGTTAACCAGAAGCAAGAGAAAATAGACAAGAGACTCACTTAGGCTATACGACAAGTCTCGGCGATTTTGGTTAACCCCAGATCGCTGCACGTTGGTTGTTGCGGTCGTCTCTGTGAACTTGAATGACGTAGGTGGAGGGGAGGACAGTAGGACGTTTTGGCACCTGACGCTGTGAATGACTTCATTGCAGTCGCGGTCATCGTACTTGTCTTGGGAGGGAGGCCATTATCCGAGGGGAAGGCTTAGCAGGTAAAGATGGCGGAAGCGTCATAGAAGGAGTCGGAGTCGGCGGAGACGGAGCGCGAGATGTAGATGAAGCAAAGTGGTTGGTGGTCTTATCTTCGCCGGTCTTATTATCACCTTCGCCATCCTGAATTTCTCCATCTTCTGGACTGTCGACCCCCGCATCATCTGGTTCATTTCCGTCCTGGGACGCCTCTATTTCAGGTGAATGCGGCGTAAAATCCAATAATACCACAGGAAGTACGAGGGACGATGGTGTGGCACTGCCGAAGGCAAGGACGATATACAAGTTTTGTTTTCCTTCCCGACCAGCGCAACTTAAATCACTGAATTAATGACTGCCCGGGAAAGCATGATAAATGGCTGTTCATACCTTTCGACCACCCAAGAAGGATAAGATGACAGAGGTTCGGTGCTGGCGATCGATTGAGTTTTCTGCAGAAGAAATAAAGATCGGTCAGTCTCATTTGTAATTACGCTGCGAGAACTTACTGCTTTCGGGGCCTCGTCAATCTCCTCCGTGTACCCCTCTCCAATTTCTGGTCCTCTTCCTCTGAATGCGTCACCCATCGCTGGCTGCCGTTTCCCACTTCCGCTGTCGTTCGCCTACATTAATGGAGGATTTGGATTAGGGGGATAGGAGTGTGAGGGATACGGCGTTTCATTCATGCTTGAGATAGACGGGGTGGTGGAGAGACAGAGGGACCGTACGAAGAAATCGCCAGGCCTCCATGACGGTACAGAGGCGGATATGGGCTGGAGCGTCCGGGAGATCGAGAAATGACGGAACGAGGCGAGTCGTTTGGCGACGCAGCAGAAGGAGCAGGTGGGGTGCGTGAACCAAAAAAAGAGATAGACCGAGCGAATCAATTGCTGGATCTCTATGGCGGTACAGAGGCAGGCTTAGGATGCGAAGCTATGGGGACTAAAAAGACAGAACGACACGAGTCGTTCCATCGTGAAAGGTGCTAAGGCAGGAGGTGGGCAAGAAGTGTTTGGGGTGACCAAGTGAAACTGAGCGAAAGAGTTTGTTAGTCTTACTCGCGGTGCAAAAGGGCGGTACAAAAGCTGGGAGGAAGGTCGGGGTACAGAAATTCCTAAGATTCACTGGTCGATGTTCGCGTCAACGCAGACGCTGCTTCCGGCGCTTCGGAAGCTAAGATGGATGAGATTTGGGTGCTGGGAAGTGAACGAATATTCTGTAGAAGTAGATGGAATCGATGAGTCTCTCAATTTGCAGTTTTTAAAGGCGACAACATACCACTGTCAGTCGCAAGGTTTTATCAGAGGCTCGTCAATTTCCTGAATGTGCCCCTCCTCCCCCTCTTTCCCCTCTTTCCCTTCAGATCCCTCTCACATCCCTCTCCCTCCCTATCTGCCTTTCCTCGTCTCCATCTCCATCTTCACTGCTATTTGCGCGCATGGATGAGATCGAACGAGATAATGAGAAGGTTGAGGCCGGGGAGAGTTTTGCGAGAGTCCCCCGGATTTGAGTGGAGTTTAAAGGGTGGAGCGAGTCGTCAGGAAGGCAGGGAGCAAAGCTCGGTCACGTGACTTCAATCGCAACGTCCGTCACGGGTAGTCTCCTCCGCTACAAATCCGCTCGACTTCTGCCCCTTCTTCATCTGCTAACCAAGCGCCATCCATCCCATCCATCCACTTCGTCGTTCCGAGGGCGATCCCCGTTTGTCGGCATCTCGTCTTTCACTTTGCAGTATGGAAATCAAGCTCGGGCTCAAACAAAGATGCTAGAAGAGAGAGAGGAGGAGTGGAAGGTAGAGAACGGGGTCCTGAGAGGGTGAGTCCAACTCGAGAGTGGCAGTCCCGTGGTAATGCAAACGCAGGACGTGGCCAAAAAGATCAGAGTCGCTCGATCTGGGGAACGCCGCTGAGGCAGCAGAAGGTTGGGGGTGAGCTACGAGGAACAGCAAGAGCGAACGAATGATTGTTCGACTTCGCTAGCAGCGCAGATACGATGGTAGGCAGGGCAATCCGGGGGAGCCAAAAGAAGGATCAAACAAAGTGACTCTCACGTCGTTCGATCCGGGTGATGCTACTGTAGCAGTAAATGGACGTGAAGGGGTGATGGGTAGAGTGAGAGGGAGAACCAACAAATCTATGGCGGTACGGATGCAGGGGGTAGGCCAAAGGGGCCAAACGAGTTCGTTCGGTCTAGGCAAAGATGCAGAGGGCTGAAAGGGAGGTCGACTTGGTCGGCATTGGCAGTGCTCGTCGAGAGTGTGCGGTCTCGAGGGCCAGGGCCAGGATTGGTCGAAGGAGCTGTTTGCAGAAGAGATAAAGTCGGTAAGTCTTGGTTTGGTATTTTAGACTGCAAAAACTCACGATTTGAGTGGCGAGGAATCATCGGAATGTCTTCGATGACCTCGAAGTCCTCTTCTGCCCCTCTTTTCCTTTTCCTATCCCTCACCCATCGCGAAATGTTCCCGGATCCTCTAAACCTGTGAAAGACCCACCGGTATATCCACAAGAATGCCGCCTTCTTTCATGCTGAATGAGCCATCTGCGCGGAGGGTTTGTATATCAAAGTCATCAGATAGTATTCGAGCTCAGCTCAAGCAGCAGTGTAGCGTGTGCAACGGTCAATGCCAACCTGTACTTCACTGAACTTTCCTAGTTTAACCATCAGATGAGCGGAAATTCCAAAAATCCATTTGGAAACGATGAACATGGAATTACAAGAGCCTATGCATACCTCAATGATATAGAATGTTACTTGAACTGGGAATATAGTGAATTAATTGGCACTGCGACTCGGGAGATCGGAACATAGTACATGCCGCCGGGCGTGCTGTGCCGTGTGAAAATTAATCCGCCTGACGGCTTATATCCAACAACCGTCATCTCTGGTCAGCCTTCTAGCCTTTCATAATGCCTACATGTCCTTCGGATAACCTGCAAGTATTGACCAGAGTGACTTTTGGAGCACAAACTGGGATCCACATCGAATTGGATGGGCCGTAGCGGGTGCTTGCACAGCAGCGGTAAGTTTTCGAGAATGAAAAATTCCATTTTATTTTCCAGCTCATTCAAGGAAATGTAGACGGTCATCATATCGATGACATCTGTGCTTCAACACTGTCGGTAGGACACTCTTTCTTCCATCGGTTCTATCTCCCCTATAACGTCCATCAGGAGCTACACAAATCCCGCAGAACAACGCCAAATATTAGACTCTCGATTCGATCCATGCTCAGAGCTGAACCATTTTCACGACCAGTCTCCGAATCCTTTACATGCCACCAGTCTACGCCATAATATCATTCTTTTCATACCGTTTTTTCCGAAGCTACACTTATTATGAACTCGTGGAAGTCGGTATGTCGTGCACTCTCTCTCTCTTTCTCTCGCTCTTTTACTGATAATAATCAACACAGCTTATGAGGTCGGTCTTCCTACAAATTCCATTCACTTTTAACTCGAGTCTGACTCAATCCGTCAAGGCTGTCACTATAAGCGCCTTTCTGTGAGTAACTACTATCGATTACGGCTGGTCGTCACACTGACAGTTGGGATAGATTGCTCCCCATCGAAATTGTCGCGGCATCTGGCTCTGGTCACAAGGCGGAGAGCTCTATAGCCAGAAAAGAGAAGAGAAAAATGCCCCTTCCGGTTCGTCGTCTCGTTCTGTGTCCTGCTCCGGACATCCACCCTTTTTTTGCTTTAGTTCTGCTTCTGGCGGTATAGACCCACAAAGGTATGCCGCGCTCGCTCCAACCCCCCTCGATCGACCAAGCTGACCATATCCCCTCTAGCCCTATTTCATGTATACCCTCAAGGTAGCTCGACAAGGTCTGCGCCCTCTCAGTCACTCACGGCTCTTTTCACGCAGTGGTCTGTGTTACAATATGTCATCTTTAGGCCCGGTGAGTCATGCATACATGTTCTTCGGTTGGCTTTCTAAGCTTAGCTCAATTGTAGCAATCTCCATCACTGGAATCATTTGTGAAAGATTGAACGTCTTGTGTGCGAGTCTCGGGGCTTTGACGTGCACTTTGCAAATGTCTACTTGGAAGCTGTCGATTTCGTCAGTATAAGGTTCGTTCTTGTCCTTTTTCTGGCTTTCGTTCGTCTCACGGACAATATCAGTGTCGCGCTGTATGGCCTTTTTCTCTTCTATGGCCTCACAAAGGAGGAATTAGTCGGTCAAAGACCCCTCGCAAAGTTCTTGGCAATCAAATTGATCGTCATGTGTACATGGTACCAATCCTTTGTGGTGAGTTATCCAACACGACGTCATCCACGGTACGTTCTGTTTCTCAGTGATGCTCCTACGCCCTAACCGTTTGCTCCTCGCAGCTACTCAATACTGGAGTGAAACAAATATTGCTGACGGGCTGAACGCTCTGGCCATTTGTATTGAGGTGTGTGTACTTTACCTGCGGTTGACCAATGATAGTACTAATACTAATCCTAGATGATTTTCTTTGCTTGCTTCATGTGGTGGGCCTATACCCCGGCTGCCTACCGCATCGCAGGCGCACCAGCGACTAGCATCTGGAGACCATTGTGGGACTCGTGAGTACCGCTTTTTCTCGTCTAATTCACTGCCCCCTCATCTGACGTCTGGCATTTTCAGAATAAATTACAGTGCCGTATTCCTTCATTCCAACGTTTTAAACTCAATAACTAACATCCCTTGGCAGGCGACTTTGCTCTCGAAATATGGGGATCTCTCAGGTTCTTCATCCATTACATGCAAGGCGTACCAGAAACACATTCTTCCGAAACAATGAAACCCAACTTTGCACAGGCTTTCGGGCTCAGCTCGGGTCGTAGCGGATACATCAAGCAGGGCTATGATATCCGGAACCGTACGAGTAAGCACGATCCAAGTCGCCCTACACGAGAAAGCTACGATGAAGAGATTAGATTAGCCCCCTATAGTCACGAAGGCGGGCCCGTACACTCATCGTCCACAACCGATATTCGTGTACAGTGAGTGAGGGTGTGGAAGTGATCGAGGGCGAGGTGAATTGTCAGATAATTAGTACTCCTCCTTCGTACGTGTACGTCTTATGAATGGACTTTTTTTTTTTTTCTTACACAACAAATATTACGATCTCTCACAATTGCTTTACTTCTACTGTATCATTCTTCTTTCTGTATATGGAGTTGCGCTCTCTCCTTGTGTTAAAGTTCTCGGTTAATTTCTCGGTTAATTTATTAATGGCATAATGACATTCCTCGTAAAACAAATTCAGAAAAAACAACCCGGCAGTAGATAGATATGTATGATCAAGGGCAATGGCCTAGGGACATTCTGCATCCGATGAAAAAATGGTTGAGGCGATCCGCTTGTGTTGGATTGGGAAACAAATTTGAACAGCATGAAGAGAGAACTGATTGTCGAGGTTCAATATTTCAATGTGGGGAATCAATGAGATCAATTCGTTGGAGAATGGTTTCTCTTACCTACGTGAAGAATCATCCTTATCGGGTCCTACCCATAACACCCTCCCAGTAGATAGTAATAATGAATTCCATCCGTGTAATCTTCCTCGTACTGCAGTAATGAATGGATGAGAGAATGACACTGAAGTCGAGTCTCTGTTCAGCATACGGAGTGGAGGCTAGGCGTCCATCGATCGTAACAGTGATATATGTAGTTGCAGTGAAAAAACTCATCCTTTTAGCTGGACGCTCGCTCCATCATCATTCAACTGACTTCCGACTTCATTTCATGGTAATTTTCATAGTCATTGTTTTAGACACGAAGGTCGAGTGATATCCAGACTCACTGAGGACATAGGTACTATAAAAAAAGGTACTACATATATACAAAACAACAAGTATGAATACGCTATACAAAAGACGGACCTATTGACTTCCATCGCCGTCGCCGTCGAACCAGCGAGTCACTAGTTTCTCCGATTCAAATACACGCATCACTTTCAACATCTTCATGTACGTGACATTTCCCTTCAGCGTCTCCCAATCGAAGGATGCCGTTTCATCTCCGTCTGAATCAGATGAAGGAGAGGCATCGAATTGGTCAGAGGCAACAAGGCGATAGGCCGACTCTTATAGCCTTTCCCCAAATTTCGACGAATGCAGCGAAGCCACTTGGTAAAGCCATCGAAATACGGTTGGATAGGGAGATCCGGAGATTCCGATTGCAGGAAAAAGAATTTTGCGTGAGCCACGTCTTGGTCCGCTCGTTCGAACCACGACTCGAATGGTAACTGGATGCGGGGATAGCAGGTTCAGAGTTATGGCAAGAGGCAATGAGGACAGAGACTCGAGGTCGTGTCGGTAAAGATGACCCTTGTCCCATTCCGCGTCGAGGAGATCGAGAGCCATGAACGGCTTCGTCCCACCTCGGTGTTTTGATGTGGGGCCATCTTCTTTCATACGTGTGAGAAAAGAAGAGAGGTCGAAGTCGTTCAGAACACCATATACTTGGTCGTCCTCACGGCGGAACATCATACTAAGGTCGCGATGCAAGATTTCCGGACCAATGTAGAGCCAGCGATGAACTGCAGAAGAAGCTTTAGTGAATGGTCACAGCTGGAAGAGATCAAAGACATACTTTGTAGGATATCATAGAAAACCTGGGCGTACTCCCTAGCACTCCTCAACTTAGATAGTAGTTTGAGTTTCTCCAGCACGGTGGCACGAAAGTTTCGCATCTCGTACGAGTCTCCGAATTCGAGTTTGAGTTGGCTTTGAAGGGTGTTGTTCCCTTCTGGATCATCACCCTCCTCTATCCTGTCGGCACACCCGACGACGAGCGGGAGGTGTTTGAGTGCCCAATCAGCCTGACTTTTTTTGGCATGGGTCCGTGCGGCGTCGATCAGTACGTTTTCCTTGTTTCGTCCCGAAGGTGAAGAGCTGAGTTTGAGGACGAGAGGTTTCCCCTTCCACGACTGCTCGGGATCGATGTCCACAATCTCCTCCGCGTCACACCTCACCCCAAGAACGATCGTCCCTCTCCCAATCAGACCGTCCGAGGTGGAAATTTTGTCGGTGACCAGCAAGATCCTCTTGACGCCTTCGACGATCAGCGTGTACGTGCTTCTGACAAGAGACGGAGAATCTCGAATGGAAGGAGGAGTGGTGGCTTCGGAATACGCGTATTCTGAGGATGAGACTTGATTGTTCGAAAAAAGCGAAGGTTCGGACGAGGAATGAGTTTGATGAGCGCTCCGAGATCTGCGAATCCACTCGCTCCTTCCCCTTCCCCTTCCCGTCAACTCTCGACCGTTTCAACTGCGACTCTGATTCTCCGGGGTCTTCTTCCAGGATCCTTTTGCTGCTCTTTAGCTTGACATTTCGAAGGAAACATGGCTCCATGTTCGGAATGAGCCCAAGTTGTTCGTGGGAGAGAGAGTGGAGATGCTGGACTAGAACAGTGAACCAGAATTTTGCCCAAGGTTTGGTGAGGTCGGCGGGCTGTCAATAGTATGTAAGAGAAAGAATAGTCGAAAGAAGTAAAGGGAAAGCGTACCTTGTCTTGTCGATATTTACTATTACCGCTATCTCGTAGGCTTCTACACTTGTATCCACTGCCTATATATGCCTATGCGATTTTCTACGGATCAGCAAAGTTTGAGAATCGTCCTCTCATCATGACACCAATATTCGACGCAGAAGAAATGAGAAGAGAAGGTATATAGTGAAACAATTTGGTGTTCAATCAAAATGAATGTCCCGAAAAGTAGACACTCATAATGGGTGTACAATGCGGCAGTCAGGGTGATGGTCGGGTTAAAAAACCATCACTTTGAATGTCTTGGAACGGGATGATTGCGTTCGGCAATCACCCCGATGGACTTTTCTTCCCGCAGTGACGAAGGTTGGGGTTGAGGACATTGAGGCGAGGTGGTGAACAACTCACTCCAAAAACGTCCATGTGCCCAACTTCGTCGGATTGACCTTTGGTTGTGTGGGCCGAGGTCCAGCAGCTAACCATGTAACTGTAGCGTTTATGTCTGCTGGTTTCTCGCAAAAAGAAATGTACTGGATAAAGCATAAAGTGTTTAAAGGCAATTACATATCAATGGTAGGGCGTGTGCGAGTAAGTTTTACGATAAAGAAAGTATGATAAGGAAAGGATGTACGGTAAGCTCAGATGCCCAGAGATGAATACGCCATTGGGGACCCAAAAATATGAAGTACAAAAGCCAAAAAGAGAGTTAAAGAAAAATCAAGCAAGCAAGCACCTATGCACATAAGAATCACAAATCCACCTGTTTCTTTTCTCCCGAGTTGCAGAAGCGACGAGTGTTGGGGACACCCCCAGTATTACTCAAGGTGATTCTATCTCGTGGGTCAGCCAGGCATTTTTTGAAGAAAGAACGACACTTACTTGCTGCAAAACAACCACCAAATCCATGGCACCCAAATCGTCTTCATGATCAAGAGAGCCGGAATCAGAAGATTCGGCTTCCGCTGCACACATAAGCGCAGCCATAGGGTGCAGTTTGCCGTGCCCAAGTCTGTCGGAGCCATACTCCGTCATACTAATAGTATGAAGCCGATTCGGAATATTGTTGTCCGTAGTACCCTCATCAGTAGCAGTTCCGGGTGCGGAAGTAAGGTTTGTAGTTGTCCGATGGAAAACCAACTAGAAATGGCGGTCAATAAACCACTTGTAAAGCACAGCAAGCTAAAAAACTACTACCGTTGACTTTACTTCATTCCTTCCTCGCCTATATCCTCGCGCCCTATACCTCGTATCTCCCTGTTCATCTTGAATGTTGCGGTCCTCATTCTCGTCTTTGTCTTCATCATCCCAAGCATCTGAAGGAGCTGCACGTGTCTGCAGACTGTCTGCAGCTCGTCGAATCATCTTCCGCATGTTGAGGGTTGCTAGAAGAGAATTGGTGTATACTGGTAAAAAAGATGGACCGTCAGTTGGATTTATCGTAGCGAATAATGGGTCAATCTTGCAGACTCACATTCGCCAATGGAAAAGGAAAAGGTCATGTAGACCAGCTGCTCTGGTGCGGCGACAAACTAGAAGCGGAATACAAATTATGCTAGATGAATGAACACAAACCAAGTGCTTACCGAAATGAGGGACCCAATAGCACAAAGACTAGGAAATAGAGCATTCGGACTGTCAGCCATTAACCGTTAATATCAATAGTGGAGCCAGTTCACCTAGTTAAAGCACCGGTATTTGCAGCAATGACTGTCTAGATGATGGAGATGAGTCCAAAATAATTGATGATTTGAAAGGAGGTGAAGTCGACATACAAGCTTGTCGAGCATAGTGTCCGACCTAAGAGATGCAGAAACGTCTTGAATAAGAAAGCTGAGCAATGCAAGAATCTCACCTTTTGAGTCCAGTCTTGGACTTCTGTAACATATACGTCAGCGTCCCCGCGATTAGAAAGTCTCCAACAGCAGCCAGAATGTTGACAGTCATTGAAAGATCCTAACATTGGTAAAATACATCAGAATAAATAGCGGTACTGGTAGGAAGAAGCAAAAGCAAGCAAGGAGGAAAAGATATTGGGAGGAATGAATCAAAATCAAGTCCTCATTGAGGGTAAAGTGCAAGGGGCACTGCGGCTCAAGAGGCTGACCTTGAATTTGGCAGCCAGCTGTTCAAATGTCTCGACATGCGAAAAGCTAAGAAGTCCATGATTGATCAGGAAAGGAACAGTCAGCTTGAGCTCAGGCGGAGACGCACGCAGTTATTGCAAACACTAGATGTGAAGAGATACAGATCAGAACACTGGCAGCATAGCGGCTTGATCAAGAAAAACCTAGAACACAGGCTGTAACTCCGCATTGGCTCCTCAATGAGCGTATGATAGTGGAGGGAGAGAACGTACTGAATCTACCAAGAACAAATGCGGCCTATTCGGTATCTCTCGTCAAGGAATGGATCTTTTACTTTGGGCCAAGGCTTACCACAACGGCAATGACCCATAGTTTGGTTACACCAACTAGTGGAGCAGTGGTAGTATCAGACTTGACTCTTTCAGCCTAAGAATGCCACTCACATTTCCAAATTCGATATGTCAAGAATCTAGAGGGAATGAAGTGAGATCCAGTGTGCTCGTAACCAACAAGAATGGACTCACAACTGTACACTCAATGCAATCAAGCCCTAGAATTTTCCTGTGTCAGTGGGATCGACCTACCTCACTGAATCTCAGGCCGTACACTGAAGATAAACTGGGCCTGGAAGAAGGTAACTCGGAATGAAACAAGCGCGTTGGACAAAAGTAGCGTTACCAGTAGGCTCCTACGGATGTATGAACATGACAAAGACAGGGAAAAGATGGCACAAACTCACTCACCATACGACGGTCGAAAGCCTTCCAAGATCTTGAAAAGAGGAAAAAAAATAAACGTAGCCTAGGCGTGTCATTGACGTTTTCAAATTGAGAACGAGTTGTAGATACCGGTGTAAACAAGGAAGAACTGATGGATTCCGCTGCAGGTAAGCACCATGCTGACCTACAATATTGATCAGAATTCAGTAGTAGTATGCAGAAGCTTGAAGAAATAGTTCACAAGAGAACGCAGAGCCCACCCGTCTTGATAGTGGGTAAAGTAATAGAATGTTTGGATCCCAGCCGCTACGAACATGTGTAAGAGTGAGAATGTCAACGAAGAGCGGAACATGAACCTCCCAGCATCGCACCAGCAACGACTATACCAATATAAAGGGCCCCAAAACTGAATATGATTCAGTTTACAATGAAGGTTCAAGAACATGATACCTACTACGTGTCGTTGGTAGATGACATGCTTGGGTGAGGAGGGAACAACAGGAAAAGTCAACGATGGTGGAGGTCTGAAACGAGAAATATTGACCTTGACCCTGAATCTCCATCAAAATTCGAATTCTTCTGAGTTCGAAATTCTCTTGATATTGGGTTCCACACGTTGCCTGCCATCATTCGTCGTCCAACTCGAGCGAGACGATTTATTCTTGTACAACCTCTTGCAGCGTGTTCCCGCTGCAAAGTCTCAATAATTCCTAAACGACAATATACGGCCAATAATTCCTAAACGACAATATACGGCGGAAAAAACACGTACATAGTAGTACCCCGAGACAAGACCGAGGCGGCAAGTTGGCCAAGAAATTCGTGGTTCAGTAAACTTCAATCATAATTTCAACCTTCAAAGTCTTTAGCCGAAATAGCCGCGAAGAAAGTGCACGAATTAGTTCTAGATGTGTATGACCATGAGTTTTCGCAAAGAATTTTAGAGACAGAGGAGGTGCGATACGCACTACCTACTGGTAGAAGACCCTCAGTTCAGAATCCGGTTTGACCAAAAGCGAAAGATACTTACCACTTGTGAGAGTGGGCCGCCGCGAGTAACTCGCGCGGCAAGATACGAGTCCGGTTCACTAGGGCTTCTTCATTAAAAGACGAGGCTAGTGTAGATTACAATTCAGCCACCGACGACCAAGATACATATGTCAAGTAACTACTCTCCAACTTTCCTTGCTCATACACCACCCATGCTCGACGGGCACAGGTTCACACCACTGAACGACCCAGAATTTGCATTATTAGACGCAATCGCAGCAGTGTCCTTCGCTTGCTGGGCAAACCGAGCCGCTGTATCCGCTGTATCATGATTTGAGCTCGCCCTCGACCTACTACTATCTGCCTTGTCCCCTGGAGCCGCAAGCTGCGAAGAACCACCTTGCGCCTGGTGGCTGCAGCTACCAGTACCTAGGCAAAGATCTACGACATCCCGGAAAGAAATTTTTGTCAATCAAAATGGAACCGCGTAGTAGCACACTGCTCGTGGATTAGATGTCACCGCTCCGGAGACTTGAATAGCCGATATAGCCAGCGTAACAAAGGCAAATGCAAATGCGGTCGAGTACTTCATTTCCGCGATAGATTATGAGGGAAATGGGGCCCGGGGCGATGCCTTCTGGTTGCAGTTTTCCCACCAAACAGGCGAGTAAAACTCGCGCGATATGCCTGTGCTCACCACCTGAAAGCTGAGATAAAACGGAGATTCCCTGACCAGAGATGACGGTTGTTGGATATAAGCCGTCAGGCGGATTAATTTTCACACGGCACAGCACGCCCGGCGGCATGTACTATGTTCCGATCTCCCGAGTCGCAGTGCCAATTAATTCACTATATTCCCAGTTCAAGTAACATTCTATATCATTGAGGTATGCATAGGCTCTTGTAATTCCATGTTCATCGTTTCCAAATGGATTTTTGGAATTTCCGCTCATCTGATGGTTAAACTAGGAAAGTTCAGTGAAGTACAGGTTGGCATTGACCGTTGCACACGCTACACTGCTGCTTGAGCTGAGCTCGAATACTATCTGATGACTTTGATATACAAACCCTCCGCGCAGATGGCTCATTCAGCATGAAAGAAGGCGGCATTCTTGTGGATATACCGGTGGGTCTTTCACAGGTTTAGAGGATCCGGGAACATCTCGACGACGACGACGAGAACTTGTAAAGTGGTGAGTCCACTGCCGGTCCATTTACGGCTTGTACAGGCGTCCTCGTTGCATCTGATCATGTCGAATACCTGCCTGCGCGCTGCCTTGCGGTTCAAGTCGTACACCGTGATACAGGTATGTGATACACATTACGATGATGTTGTATTTTCCTGGGATTCCTATTCCAGAATCAAGATGCCAGTTTTTCATCGAATTCGGACGCTGCTTAATCCTATCCTATGCAATGTAACGGTGCTCAGCTTTTCACTTCAGCCGGCATCTACTCTTTTATTGGCGTGAGCGCATTGAACGCCACGCTACACTGGCTCAAAACTATGAAATTCCATTTCCATCGAGCGGCTTCCCTGCATCAAGAAGTTCGCCATTCTTGTTTATCTGACCAACAAACAAAAGTTTCGAAAGACCAGGCACAGCTTCATCGCGATTTCGGATGGCCCATGTCAAGGATGTCAGGACTCAAGCGAGTAGAACAAGTCAGCTCAGTCACTATTGCTTAGTGACGAGCGAAAATGACACCGGCCTCAACACTAGGATTCGGCCAATCCAATAGAACTTGTCTCTAATCTACACTGTACAGAAACGACCGGTCAATTTTCCATCACCTAGACACGCACGAAAGCGACGTTTACCTCACTACCATGCACCTCTCCCCCGTAAGACAAAGGTTCTCATCCGACGCTCAAGTCCCTCAAGACCGGCAATTTCTCATCCAGCACACAGAGACAAGCTATTGTTCATCTGGAAGAGGAATTAGCTCACAACAAGAATCAAGAGACCCGGGGACATACTGTACTACCCTTTCAAGCCACCCTACCCACCATCGTCAACATCATCATGGTACTCATACTCTCCTCCATCCACGTGCGAGTCCGTGTACTCATATCAGAAACCCTCCGAGCCCCAGCATAAACGTTCTTTCCAGCCTTCCGTTAGGATTCGTGACCGGAAAAGGATTTTCATCTATTTGCCTTCCCCGTGCCCCCCATACCCCTCCGACCGCGAGAAAAAGGTCTCCGAATCCAAAAAAACGTCTTCGCGGTGCGAATGACAGTCAGCGGATGGTTATTGTAAACTCGATGGGAGATGGAAAGAGTATATCTCGGACATGACGTGCATGTGGAAAAATATCCAGCTGTCGAAGGCCAAACGGATTGAAGATATCGTCGAAAAAAGAGCATGAACGCGATCTCAAGAGCACAATGGCGGACCTGAGCAAATCGCAGAAGGCATATTGGGGTGGTCGAGACTGCAAACGAAAGCAGTGAGAGCAAAGATAGGGTCGATCAACGCGAAGGCTACCGACGACAGAAAAATGGTAGCTCCTGAAACCGCGGAAGACGACAACACTTCTCGGGATGGGGACGTGGAAGAGGAGTGGCAACCATGTGGTGACGCGCTGGGGAGGAAGAGCATAAAAAAAGACGGAGACGCGTAGTTTCTAGACGTAGACGAGACGTGAGTAGGGATATAAGACGAGGAGACGGCAAACACGCACCTCACAAAACCTAAATAATCTTATCTAAGTAAATCCGGTGCTATCACCTTTACTAGAGAAGAAGGCAATTCGGGATTCCCAATCGCGATGCGTAGAAGGGAATTCATGAAGAAAAAGAAGGGTTGGTCGAGTTGGTGGTTTTGTTGAATCACTGCCAGAGGAGGAGGAGGAGGCGGCAGCCTTGTAATTGAAGCAATATACGAAATTTCGTTTGGTGGTTATGGTTTGCATTGGTTGGGAGTTTGGCTATTGGGAGTTGGCTAATGGCTGATGAATCGAATTGAACGTGATAGCGAGGGCATGGAAGACTCTCGTAATCGGATTCCTTGCAAAATCGTAGACCGCCCTGTTGGAAGTAGTCGGAAAGATCAAGCATGGAGAGGTGATCCAGGATAGAAATCCAAAATCTGAACGCGGAGGAGATATTCATTGAGTGATTAGAAGTAGGTTTATTTTTGGAAGACATACCGCGAACAACCAGTAGTCGATACAGGAGGACAAGCAAAGCCATCTAGATAGCATAGAGCGACGGATGTGAGATTAGAACAATTCCAGGGCGAGGGGAATAATGGGACGTACTCAAATTGTAAAGATAGACAAGAAATTCGACCGTAGTTGCAGAACAAACACGCTTGGGTTGTGACGTGGCGCCAGACGGCCTAGATTAAATAAGAGCAGAGATGAGTACAATCCAACATAAACGGGATAGTAAGTCGTACTTGAATCGCAATTGTCTCCCCAATCCTGATTTTTAAACACCGAGTTCGTGCCCGTCAGTCGAAGCAGTAGGTGACAGGAGTAACGAGCACAACAATTTTGTTGCGGAGTTGTTCAAGCTGAGAATAAGGAGTCGATGGCGAAACGTCTACAGAAGGGACAGCAAGGGATGGCGGTGGTCCTAGACAAGGAGCGGACACGTTGGTGTTCGAACAATCCTATTTTATTGAGTCAGGTTTGTAAGGCTCCAAAGCCCGGTGACTCTGAGATGTGGAGGTGAGATGGAGGTTGGTTGTCGGATCGACGAATGAAGCCCGAATTCAGCTCACTATCCTTAACGTCAGAAGGAAGAAAGAGAATCTTCTAAAAACACGTACTCTGATCTTTCATGTCTGCAGGTGCTAGTACGGGGGTTATATAGAGTGTTGTGGCAAATGTTTCATAACCGAGAGCGGAGGAAGCTTCGGGGTAACTGATTACGGGGAACATAAAGTAAGGAAGCTCTGGCGGACTGGTGAGGAATCAAACATAAACAGGTCAGCTGCAGGGACACGAAGAAAGTTTTAATGACATACCTTTGTCTTCGGCCAACATGGGCGATACTGAGAGCAGAAGCGACCTCGACACTCATGTGCGTTATAGAGCGCTGGATCCATACCCTATTCGTGTTGAGCGCTCTGTGAACATGAAGGACCTATGAATGTGAGCCGGCAAGCCAGAGTTTCCAACTGAAGATCGTCCGAAACCTAAGCATGAAAGACGTATTGAGTGAGTAATTTCAAAAAAAGCTATACTATAAAAGATATACCCGGAGCAACCAAAAATTGATCCAAAGCTCATCTAGATAGCAAGCGTTCCGACTCGAGACATAACCCTCCTCCCCAGAAGCTGGTATACCAAGCAAAAGAAGTCATCGTGTTAAGAGGGTGATCTAGGGCGAATCCGAATCCAGCTGGATTTGCTGAAAGCGGCAGAGAAAGCAGCGTTTAGCCAGAAATTTCGATGGCGAGAGAGGAAATGGGTCCATGCCGAGCTCGTCGTAGTTGCAAGAGCGACAGCGGCATATTCGGACCGAAAGGTCCCGTTGATTGAGGTCACGTTGACCTGATGTCACTTCGACGGTTACTTCCTCAAGTTTTCGCTTTACGTCCTCGGGTTGCCGACCGCGAGATGGTGGATGGGTCTTATGGAAATATGGTAACTTTTTCGCAGTTTCTGATCCAATGGATTCGTACTGAGTCTTGTGTGTTCAAAAATCAGGCGAGTTCATGGTTTCAAGCGCATTTCGGACCGGGTTAGTAGGATTGACAGGAGAAGTAGGAATGCTAGTTAGTATCGCTCCTATTCTTCCCTAACCCCTGGTGTGAAGTCATAATCACACTCAGCTAATGACTACGATGCACCAGCCATGTATCAGCATCTGCTCCCATATGCTACTCTGTTTCACGCCACGACATGCACTCTTTTTCTTACGGTTATTCACTCCAACACCAATGCGGGATGCTCTCTTGCTGCATTAGGTCCGCTGATAGCGCTCGGACAAGCAAATGTGGCTGCCTGGGCTACCGGTACCTGTACCGTGCTTCTTTTCAACGACCATTACCACCAGCTCTCGCTCCTCCATCTCCCTCTCCTTCCCACTCTGGTGCGGTCACCTCAGCGATACCGAAGAATCACCATCATAGCAGATGACGATGCTGTTCCGCTAACCGCAGAATATCAAAGAAAGCATCTTTCAACTTTATTATTACCGCAAACTCGAAATCGGCGACGGTTCAACAGGAGGAAGGTTAGGATGGCAAAAAAAAAAAAACTACGGATGTTGATGTGCTGTTGGAAGCACCGACGACGATGAAGCAACTGGCTCGACTATCGCTCGCCCAGTGCTTCTTTGTATACTGCAGACTGAATGGGCAACTGCTGCGGAGCGAATCTCTTGACCGTCCTTCTACTCTCCAAAAACCGTCCTCTACAAAGGCATCTATTCCCGCTAAATGGAAACAACACGCTCTCCCTCCTCCAACCAATCTCTCGTTCATCGTCTCTCGCACCCACCAATCAAATGTCACTCCTAATCCTTCTTTACTCAATATCGACTATACCCACCAATGATGACGCACTCTCTCCAAATTCGGCCTCGAAACGGGTTCTTTCCCCTCACCAGCAAATCCGAACCTTTTAAACCGCGAACACGGGCCATGCAGTGCGATCCGCTGCTCCTCACAACGACCCTCGGACCTTCCAAGGAATCATTCCCTACCTCCATCAATGACCATGCCGCTACCCATTAGAGCAAGAAGCAGTTCTCGTCGCTGCTTCCATTTACAGCTTCTTCCTCTTCGCCGGTTGTCTTTCAGACACTTCCGCTAGGTTGACAAACAACACGCGCATGCAGCCCATGCTTCGGGATCGACAACTACCAGATAAGGAGGGCGACGGAGAATGGAGTGGTGTATCGATTGTTTCTGTGTCTTTCAGAAACGAACAGAGGAAGGAAGAGACGTCGGGAGACAACGGTTCACTTCATTTTCACATCGCCGAAAAATCAACATCGACTTACCTCTTACCACCCCCTTCTTCTTCGCCTTATCCATCACCTCCTCTTCCCTCACTCCTACCATCTTCGTCGAGGAGTGCTCACTCACCGCACCAGCATCTTCTTCCGCCTCAACACTCGAGCAGGAGCACTTCCTACTGCGGACCGACACCCTTCTTACCTCCCTTAATGTCGCGTCATCCTCGTACCTTATCTGCATATCCCAGCTCCCTCAGCTCGTCGGCCTCTTATGCGTCTGATCTGTTGAATGGGTGCTCGAAGATGGAGATGCCAAGAAAATGGAGTGAGGCTCTTGGCACGTTGCTTTGGACCCCGAGAGGATGCAAGACGGATCTTTCTCTAGTGGTGGAGGAGGAAGAGATGACGGTTCAAAGAAAGACAATACCAAGGCTTGAGGTGGAGCATGAGCATGAGCAGGAGCAGGAAGGGGAGCAGGAGGGGGAGATGGCGATGGTGGAAGAATCAAAGATAACAGTCCGAAAAAAAGGGGTATACCACAGCTTGGGAAAAGTGGGCTAGGAACAAGTGTCGACCTCTGTCGTTGTCGTTCAGGCTAGGAAAGGGAAGGAAAGCGATGGGGATGGGGATGGGAATGCAAACGGTAAAGGAAGGGTCAAGGAAAACAGCTACCGCTGTACTCTCAACGAATACGGGTTACTGATGATCCGGCTCTTCCTCTTCCTTCTCCCCCTCTCATATAGAATAGAATGGATGTATCGCACTTTCGAGTCCCAAATCTTTAAATTCCTATGTAAATTGTTAGGTTAAACTGTATCACTGTTGTCCTGGGTCTATATATCCTTGGTCTAAATCTAAACAGGACGATAAATTATAAGCGCCCGGTGCAAAGTTTGACGGGATCGCGAAAATTTGCACCGGGCGCTTATCTGTACTGCCTCGCGTATCTCATTTCTCCCTGACGTAGTGCCTCAGCTCAACTTCTCCACTTCAGCTCCGAGAATGGGATAATGCTCACTCTACATTAACTTTGCAATTGAACACCATACACATCAAATATAAATAAAGATGAACACGTAAATAGTACAAGATTGAGACGACAACAAAAGTAGTCATAGCCGGCTCAAGTACGCGAGGAGCGCTCTGATGAAGGGAGTGCTAAACGAGTGCCCAACAAAAGTAAAGAGGGTCAGAAGAGGTCACAAAGGTGATATATAATCAGAAATTTTACCCACCTGTATCCGACGTGTTCTACAACTCATTTTCCAGCTGAAAACCTCCGGCTAGCCCTCAGCACAGAAGCAATGCTTAGCTCCTGCTCGTGCGTAACTATCGAACGGGCTGTGATTGAAGTCGATGGAGCGGCAACAATAATGCTAGTAGATCGACATTATCTAAGTTTGCCCAGAGTACAAGGCGAGTTGAGCTATGGCGTATCAGGAAGATGGGCCATGCAAAGACTGTATAGTTTTTCAGTGAAAGTGGGTTCGATCTTGTTCACCTTGATTGGAATGTCTACTGAAAGACAAAGGCTCCTGAAACAAGCTCTTCATGTTCTACACGGCGAGTTTGAGAAGGATACGAAAGAATTTAACGAAGGAACTGCGTACCACGTAAATCAGAGAGACAATGAGCACTGAAGGAGCATCAGCCGGAGCAATGCAGGGTGTAATTTTAATTGAGGGGTGGGTGAGAGCAGGAAAAGTAGTTTGGTGGTGGTGTGAAAACAAAGAAGGATCATTGTCAATACCGGTGCTCGTTTTCGATAAGTTCAGCCGGCGATGTATCTCGCGTTTTTGTCAAGAGAGATATGTGCAGCTCCAGTTCCCGATTCTACGTCGCCCGATCTAAACACTTTCCACACTTTGAGGCGTTTAAGACATCAGCTGCAGGAACGTCTATTGGTTACGCAACCGAAAGTCTTTCACTGAGTATTCTGAATAACTTTGAGTGTGCAAAGCAATGTGACGAAGGGTAACAGCGGAACAAAGTTTGGAATGACTAAAGCTCTCTAGAATTACTAGTGTAGCCTACAATTTATGGATGTTAAAAGGATGTACGAAATTGAAGCGTTGCATACGATCGCAACAATCAAGATAAAAGAGAGTACGAAATGTTGAAAACAGATTGAAATTTGAAACCGTGATGAGCTGCGATGACTGTCGGTGAAGGGGCCTTCAACCCATGACCACCGCCTTGGTGTCACATCGGTAACATTTTGCTTCGTTACCTTGTATGTTGTTCGTGTAGAAACCCAAATTATAATTGGTTGGGAGAGTGAGGTCCTTGTGTTCAAATTTTCCATCTTACGAGTCCGAACAAAGTGAAGGAAACTCGTCCTTGTCAGGGAGTTTGGTGTCACGAGCGTGATTTTTTTTTCCCCATATTTAGATAAAAGTCGCTCTAAATGGTGCGTCACATCAGTGACCGCTTCTTGATCTTCTTGATCTTCTTTGGCCCCATGACCTCTTTCTTTTGAATATGTGTCCACCCTTCTTGATCCTTCTTGATCCCGTTGTGCCTACGACCTCGTTATCGACTCAAAGGCATCATTTATTTCGTTAATAGAGGGCATTTCATTGCCAGAGTCATCAACAATGATGGATTCGTGTTCACACACGACTCGGATGGTATGCAGAACTTTGGTGTCCCGGTGCTAGAAGCTGAATTGCTTGATCATATTCAGCCTATTCAGTGTCGAGGTGGTGTTCCCTGTGCTGCCATGTATGTATATGCGTGTGTAATATTGATATTCGGACTCGTATTTGCCGCGCGGTGCTCCGCGGCGGCCCACACTCTCAAGTGGTTTGGGCCTGGAATTGTCATTGCAACGAGAACATGGAGTCAATGAAGAAGGACTTACAGTGAAATAGGCCAGTCGGTAACTTTAATCAACAAAAAGGTTGGTGACTCAACCACAGCGTTTGATAGTTTGATAGAGCAAGTAAAATTGGACGATTGTGAAAGCAACTATGCTATGAAAATGATTTCGAAGCATTAAATCGTACAAGCAAAGAGCACTCACCGTAGTGTTGAACCCTACTCCTAATTCACGAACGAGCTGGTGAAAAGAAAACAGCGCTAGACGTGTACATGTGTGCGGGAGGCGAGGATTCAGCGAACCTGACCGTGATGGGCACCTAGAATTTTGCGTGCAACCGGTGCGTGCGTGCGTGCACACGTGACACGCACCAAAATGGTGCGGGTGCGTGCAGTGCGTGCAATACATGCAAGTGCGTGTAGTGAGTGCAAGTGCGTGCAGGTACATGCAGTGCTTGTCCATTATAGATTTAGGAATAAGTTCCAATTTCCTCAGTTCGAACTGTTAAAAGTCTGTAAACTACGTGAGTACAGGGCCGTAACCTCAGAATGTATTTATAAGAAGTTCTCATTATACCTGTAAATTACTACGTGAGTACAATGTAGCTACAGGAATGATCAAAATTGAGAGGAGTGATAGTGCGTGCAAATGCACACGCGTGCGTGCCTAACCGCACCCGGCGGTGCGTGCGTGCGTGCACTTCTCTCACGCATGCGTGACACGCGTGCGTGCAGGTGTGTGCAGGTGCGTGCAGACAAATGTATTGGTGCGTGCAGATGTGTGACACATATATTTGTCTGGTAATTTTATTTCAATAATCTGATAATAATCAAATTGTTTTTGTTTTGCTTTTTTGTTTTTTATGTACGTGAGAAAGGTGGTTGCCGAATATGGTCTCGTAGAATCAGCTTTGACTTTGTTGGCTCGGATAGCTCAGGTACAGGCTCCCGTTTGTCTCTTGCTCATTTTGTTTATACGCCGTTCATTGATATCCCGTGCTTTCTTCTGCATACCAGCAGTATGCTCATTTACTCTATGACGCTAATTTCATGTCTAATGCAGCTCCGGTCCAATTCCAATTGATGACAGGTCTTCTTTCGCACCAGTCTCGACAGCAGTGTAAATCTTGTGCACCAAAAACCACCAGCTATCGGGCCAAAAGACATTGGCTGCAAGCCAAAGGCGGCGAAGAAGATGGAAAAGCAGCGGAAGCAGGGATCTTGCAGGAGTGGTGAGTCAGTACTGCCTTCTCGTCCAATTCTTGTCTTCAAATTACCGCGTCCCGTTTGCTCTTGCGAAGACAACAGTGCCCGGCAGTAATTCGCTTACTGTGTGCCTGCCCCGGAGATTTGAGAATAGGAAACGCGAAGAGGATTGCTGTTCATATACATAGGCTGCAGCTCCACTATCGCCCTCTGGAACAAGATCAACCCACAAACACCATCTTGTGCCCATCACAACTCGGAATCAACATCCCTCGTCTTGGCCACCCAACGAATGCATATCCCAAGGCATCGCGGCTTAAGACTCGTTGGGTCATTTTAGTGAATAGAGTACATAATCTTGTTAATAATAAAATTGATATAACTATTCGAGTAATTGTCACGCACTGTCACGCACGGCATTAGCACGCACCGACATGCACGCACGCACGCACGCGTGTCACGCACCACGCACTGGTTGCACGCAAAAATCTTGTCCCCCACCGTGAGCCAGCCGAATAAAAAATCAAAAATTGATACAAAAATTTGAGAGTCCGCACCTTTCAAATGCCTATCGAATTGGAGTACGTACCACTATGGCCTATTGGTTGAATACTATCAAAATCTCATGCAATCCATCGCGCCAATGTCTGGCCCACAGATACATTTTCTCCTCCATCGCCCGCTCCAACTTCTGTACGGACGGACCGTCCAAGGCTAATCGCACCTGCGTATAAATGGCTGCTTTACCCTCCCTCATCTCCGCAGATCCATATCTCAAATCCTGGAACGATACCATCTTCCGCAATGTCTCTTCAGCACATGACGCTTCCGCCTGTCGTGTACCATTTGGACAACAGCTCCGGTATCCTTGATAATTCTTGCGAGGTGAAGATGCAAATCAAAGCGTTCGCATATGTCTACCGTTTCACGAATGACTCTTCCGTTCTTGACCGGGCTTGGTCTGAAGTTTCAAATGTGTTTTCTTCTTCATTCGGACCGAGCACTGACAAATGGAACTCTGGTCATTTCCTCAATCTCGCAGAAATGTCGGCCGCACTCGCTATCGCCTATGACTGGCTCTACAACGCCTGGTCTTCGGATCAACGAGGGCAGATATTGAACGCACTCAACACTTTTGGCTCAACTATGGTGCTGCGGCGTATACGGACTCCTCTATGACTTACGCGTGGTGGAAGACGAACACGGATGGGAACTGGAATTGCGTGTTGTGTAATTATGGTATCGTGCTTGCCGCACTTGCCGTCTTGGCTGACGACACAACACAGGTTCCGACTATGGTCTCCTCACGGGGACCAAAGACAGTCCGAGTGCCAATGCCAATCTCTTTAAAACAGGTGATTTCCACATGTCAGTCTTTTGCATGACGAGTCTGTTCAACTATGGCAATCATGGTCTGAACAAGTTTAGTACGACGGCGAACTTGATGATGCTCTATGGGCAGGTTTTGAATCAGGAGGTATCAGTTGTTCCAGAGGGATCAGGCTGATGCTGCTGAGCCTTGGAGCATGTTTTGGTATGATCCCCGTGTAGCAGGTGCGTATATGGGGAGCTAAGCAAAGCTGAGGCTAACACTTCCCGTTTAGCATTGCTGAGAACAGGTTTATTGCAATCGTTCGATGAACTGTTAGTTCTAGTGTCGGATTGTTGTCCAGCCCCTGCGATCCTGTGTTCCACTACCACTTCTGCCCAAGGAATAAACTATGTTAGTGCCGGTAGACCACGGACGAACACATCTCGGGCTGATGGTACAGGAAAACTTGTGAGCGAAGAAGTAATTCAGAATTGGCAGGATGGTCTTGTGGCAGGCAAAACTAGTCAGTTTCTTGAGCTGCCATTGCTTTGAATGTTCTAATCCATTATCAAAGGTCTAGACGACAAGGATATCTTCACTACGCTTGATAACCCCAATGAGGCTAGAGCCATAGTTGAAGGTACGTCACTGTGCATATGGCTCGCAGAGCTATGTAAACTCCAAGTCGACGCTTGCCGCGGATTGATATTTCTCACTGGCGGCTTCTTTGCACTTTCTTTTTCTTCGTCAAGTTGTTTGTCTAACGGTTTGCATTTCGCATTTTTTACTTAGGCGAGAGAGAACCCGTAGCTCTTTCGCTCGCGGGACTAGATAGAAAATCTGTTGATTGCGAGACTGGCGGAGACACATCCACTGGGCTGGGATACATCAAAGATAAATCTAATCTCACAAGCAGCATAGCCAAAGACGTAATGGAAGCTCAGCCTCCGAAATGCAAAGCCATACCAATGTTAATACCGGTGAGAGTTACGGCTTACCAACTTGTTTAGTACCTCGTCTTATTAATTCACAACTGCAGTTGAGAAAAGCTCCATGACAAGGTTGATTGCAGAGGGGTGACGAGAGCATGGGAACGAATGCGTTGGATCGATCAGACGTCGACATTCTTTTCGTTTCTCCCGGAAACTACCATCCCTCGCGACCGCTTTGGGCTGCGTCTATATCATCGAAGAATCCCCGCCCGCGTAGGGCATCATCCTTCCGGGTCATCTACTTGTCCATAACCGAGCAACCAGTGACTATTTAACGTTAACCTCAGTTCTTCGCGTCGCAGCCGTCTCATTCCCTACAAGAATGGAATCCAGTCCTGCGATTTCTATAATCTATTCACATCTCTCTCCATTCGCCGCTCTGCTCGACACTCTCAGAACTCTCCGCAGTTGGTACGACAACACTCCGAATCCTGCATACACAACTACCAAGGGCATAACTCTCGCTCAAGCTCTGGAATTCGGGATGTCCACGCCATCTTGGACGAGTTCCTGGTGGTGGTGTCCACCCTTACGACAGCGACATGCTTTGCCGGCATGGCTTGAAGGATCTGGAGGTTGGAAAATGGGATCAGAGTAAAGGTCGAGGCAAAGATCGGGGCCAACAAACCGGTGGTCAGCATCAAGGGGTTCGCAGAGCTAAAGACCCGGTCAGAGGTGTCTTAACTGCCTCAGGAGAGATGTGTTGCGGAACTTGCAGCCTTGCGACTTCCTCGACGACTCCTGGAGCTTCGGCGTGGTCGTCGCGGAACCCGATGCTCATGATCTCTCGGTTGCAGCAGTAACTCCCCGCCATATTCTCTACGCTCCTTTTTAACTTCTTTGTCACGCTCGCTTTCTCCGACTTCTGTATCGTCAACGCCGTCCCTCTCGACCCATCATCGACACCATGTCCATTGGAACCTTCGGCCGATTTTTTGGGTGCTAAAACGGGCGAGACGGTCATCCTCTTCTGATTTCTAACACTACCAAGAGAGAAGGGTGCTCATCGTGGCGCTGGAAGAGTGTGGCAGCCCGCAGTGATCATCCGACTCAGATAAATTCTTGGTCTCAACACCTTGTAGCGTATTATATATAAAATATTCGAGTATTAATCTGTATCTTGAATGTACATAGTCTTTACAATGAACTATATAGTAACTTTAGCTTAAATAGCAACAAAAAACGAGTTTGCATCTAGTCTGAGGTAGAACTAGATCGTCGGTTTCGAGCTCGTCCCCTTCTCCTGCGAGGTACCTGGATTGGCAATATCGGGATAACTTCTGGAAACCGGCGTTCAGCTCGTGGACGTACTCTATATTCTTGCTTTACCTTTGCTAGTCCAATGGAAACAATTGAAATGACTCAACTCGAGTCAAATGTGCTGAGAAAGTATTGATGCCATCTGGTTGACTTCGGTAATGAGTGATTCGAATCATAATAAAGCTGCATACCAGTAATTTTACATGGAAATTATACAGAAAATTTATGCTCGCGCCCCTCCTGCGTCACCAAGCTAAACAACTTTTTGAACGCGTCGAGGCTGCGGAAAAACATGCGGTTTGATCTTGATGCAATGAGGCTAATTTTCCATGAGTTTGTATTCTATATTTATGTTCAAGAAACGAGCAAACTCCGACAGCAAAACAGTACAAATACCCGAATCCAATGCCCATCCCTGCTCCGACCGCTCTCCTTGACGCTTTCCCATCATGATAGACGCCGACGACTCGCTCAACACTATTGCTCCCGTGTCAACACCGCCACCTATTCAACTTGAGCCTGACGCCCATCCCAACCCAAAAGAAACCCCTCTCAAGCTTCGAACTACCGACTCTTCTGCCTTTCGTGGCGGAAACCTTGAACAGAGGAGGAAAACCGTCCTAGACGACTTGGATAACATGATACCAGAGGTCGAGGTGGACTGGTTCTTCGAGAACGTCTTGCCGAACCCAATCAAGGGCTTTGATGCGCTGGATGTCGTAAAAAGGTTGGAGGAGGGCGAGGTGATTACTGCAAGCGGGTGGAAGGCGTTTCCCTTGGAACCCATGGCCGATAGTCGCCACGAAGATAAAATCTTCGCTGAACTAAGGACTGTATTCGACACGGTTATAGAGGCAACAAACTCCTTGTATCCTGGCCACACACAGCATTTTTGTCTCTCCATGGTGCCGAACCGTCCACCGTCCTCGGAACGTGCTTCAAAAGCCGAACCCGATGCAATCTTTCTTCCTAGTGACATTGCTAGAGCCCTCGACGCAGACACAAAGACTGCCTCTTACAGTTGGTACGACATTGCAAATCCAGCGGAATTCAAAAAAAACCCCGAAAGCTCTATATCCCATCGAAATAAGGGGCGTCAAATAACTCGTTACGCTTTTTCGTTCCTCTTCTGACTCTCTTTCCAGAATGTATCCCAGATTGTCAGCAGTTTGCAGTTTATAATGTCCGTCGACCCTCGTCGTCGTTTTTCTTTCGGCTGGACGGTGCAAAATCGCGACCTTCGAGTATGGTTTGCATGTCGTGGAGCTGTCCTTGTTACAAAGTCTGTCGATGTATTCGCGGTGCGTTGGGTTTTCATTCATTTATTCATCCTTAGTTAATGACTGTACAGAACACTCATCGACTTGTTCACTTCTTCGCATCTATCGCGTTCGCCTCGCCCGCTGAGCTTGGCTGGGATCCTTCCATTCAGTATCTTCCCGAGTCTTCACCTGCTCGACAGTATATGATCACCGTCGATGGCCAAAAGTTCACCACGGTCAAGAATCTCGCTGATTACTCCGCCGACAGTCTCGTCAGCCGCGCCACTCGGGTTTGGTTGGTCAAAGATGAAGAGGCCAAGGAGTTGGTGTTGAAAGACGTGTGGATAGACGCGGATCGACTTCCAGAGCACAACATTCGGGAAAATCTCCTCAATGATGTCAAGGAGAAACAGGGGCTGGAGGCGTATCAGGCTCTGATGAACTATATGCTGACGCCTCATGCCTTCGAGCGGATGAAGACCAGCGGGATAGACGACACCACACTTCGCATGATGAATAACCAAAATCCCCCCACCTCCAGTGCCTTTGACCTGGCCATTCCGACGCTCGTGGACCCCAAGTCTTGCAGTCTCCATCCGAGCGATTCAATGTCTCAATCCTATCTGTCTGGAACGCCTACGCATACTGTTATTCAAATAGAAAGCAGGGATTCTTCAAAACCCGTTGTACGCTTGAAGTATCATTATCGGATCGTGTTCAAAGAGCATGGGACGGACCTATATAGTGAGATGAGCCTCCACACCGTGTTCAAGACATTATCTGACTTGGTGACTGGTGCGTCCGAGTTACTCATACTGAATATGAATTTTCTCATACATACTCATCATTTTCACAGCTCTCGACATAGTGCATAGAAGCGGATGGGTGCACAGAGATATCAGCTGCGGGAACGTCTATTGGTTACACAACCCAATTGAAGGTCTTCCTCGGGGGATTCTTGGCGACTTTGAATATGCGAAGAGACGCGACGATGAAACTGAACATGAGAAGCGTACGGTAGGATTTGGCACGTTCTCTATGCCAATAATGGTGCTGAATCTATGCCACAGGGAACCTCAGAATTCATGGCTTTCGAAGCCGCCATTCGAACTTTCGATCATGCGAATATCACCACAGCACTTTGTGAGAATGGTGGTTTTCCAAAGCTGGCCAATTTTACACACAATCCTCTACACGATTTGGAATCCGTATGGTGGCTCCTTGTCTATATTCTTTTCCACAGGGACGACAAGGCCCAAGTTGCCTCAAACCCCGAGGTGCGAAATTACAAGGCCCACGCCCTCTTCAAAACTGGCCCCAGAGCTATTATTCGAAAGCAGTTCATGAAAAATCCAGCAAACATTGATCTTGAAAATACTGGCTTGGCCTCTTCATTGGAGCCGGTAGTCCAAGTCATCCGAGGCCTTGCGCTCGCGTTGCTCGTGGGGTATGAAAAAGCCGAAGAAAAATACACGAGAATTGACCAGGATAGTTGTCTGATCCACGGTCGCTTTCTTCCACAACTTACCAATGACCAAACGCTCGAGGCCATCAAAGACATCCACCTCACCCTCGTTGTTCCGATCAGTTCCGGGAAACGAAAGACTCTTCACGATGACAGCGACGTGCTCGACAAGCGCAAACCCAAAAAGTCAAAGTAAGTTTTGTTTAGCAACTGTCTTTTATTCCGCTGCTCAACATACCTCAGGGACCTCTCAAACACTCCTCCACCCCTCCCTTGACTCTTGTTCACACTTTCTTTCACTTCTGACTATTCTGAACCGTGCTCGCCCCGGCTGACGTTTTTCTTAATATATTGTATTATTTGTTCAAAGCTACATAATTATTCTTACGGCGCACGAATATTTCATTGCCAAACTAGAAAAAGTTCCTTCAAAATGTACGTGTTATGTCGCGGAGATAAATGTGTTGCAACATAATTTATTTGGTTAAGTATAAAACGAAGATAGTATTCGCATTTCAGTTGTAGTACTCTCAGTGAGAGAGACGTAAAGAAAAACAGAATTCCTTACATATCATGAATATGATCACATTAGACCGTCTTAATGAGGGAGAAGCGTGATGCTGAGTCTATGATATTTTTTTGGGAAGTTTTTCTATAGAACGTATAGGCAAAATCCATACCTAGCATCGTTGCCAACCCCAAAGATCAGATATCAATATGGTAAGCCGGGTAGAGGCCGGACACTGAGAGACGCAGCCTAAAGGAACCGGTACTGAGAATCATATATCAATGAAATGAATATTTACCTGCAGACAGGGACAATCAACGCGTTGACGTATTCCTTTTTCGGCTGGAGACTTTTAGCCAAACATGACAACAAGTACCGGAGTGTTCTTGGGCTCGTCCGTAAGTTACAGAAGAGGCTTGATTAGGCGGCAACGAGAATACTCGTCGACATAGTTGCGTAATGGCGTTCCGGGGTAGAGTCAATCGTGTGAAGGAGGTTCGTTGAGTGAGGAGTTGAGGAGCTGCGCGTGTCGTCGCTCGAACATAGAAGAATCGGGGGAGTCCTGACGCCGCGGTCCTGTAAGCAAAAGGGACATAAAATGAAACTCGTCACATACCATCAAGATAAAGGGCCTTCCCGAGTAAGTGAAAGCCCGGAGCAGAGACTGATATATTTTGGTTAGCTGGTTAGGATTTCTAGCCAACTAGATCTACGTACCGCCAAAGTCAACCATCGGGAAAGTTGAAGACGAATATGTTGGCATGAGGAAGGTGGAGTGAATCCAGAGTGCTGATAAGAAGAGAGACTGAAAGAGTAATTTCTGAGCATCCTGTCGAGTTATACGAAGGAAACTGAGCATTACCTCTAGAAAGAATGATTTCCATTTGGCAGGTTCTCGGATCCGTTCTTAACTCACGATTTCGAGGAGTGTTATCTCATGCTTCCGAGCATGGAAGGAACGGGGGCGAGAGTCTTGTTTGACGATATACCGTAACAGAAGTTATGGGACGCATCGAGGTTGTATGGTACTAAAGA
Organism: Collybiopsis confluens; assembly: GCA_013368555.1. Taxonomy (NCBI): domain Eukaryota; kingdom Fungi; phylum Basidiomycota; class Agaricomycetes; order Agaricales; family Omphalotaceae; genus Collybiopsis; species Collybiopsis confluens. The sequence goes on from JAACJN010000037.1 coordinate 304,072, forward strand.
GATGGAGCGGTGGGTGGTCTGAAATTTGTACACAATCAATAAGAGAAACATGAAGAAACGAACTTGAAGCTACCTGACTTACGACATTAGCGCTGACGATTCCCTGAGAGTACTACTTATCAATTGACTATGACTGCGAAAATGAGATGTTACTGAAGAGCTTTCGTCGATTGAAAAAAAAGCTAGATTGAGGTGATAACTCTAACTGGGCTGTTGATATACAGCGATGATTTTCGCCGAGCCTAGATATCGAGAAAAAGTAGCTGTAGACCCAGTTGGACTTGAAGGGAAGTCTGCTTAGAGTTGCCATATAGCGCGATGGGCGGCGTGAAATGAGGTTTTACGGAAATTACGCACCTAAAAGGCTATACACAGAGTACTAGTGGAAACGGTGGAGACTGATAAAAGACACTTATGTTGACTCGCTGAGTCTTGATGCACTGAATCTTCTCAGAATGATGCAGAATCGCGTTTTTATACTGACAAAATTCGTGCAGTGTAATCGCATCTGGCTGTTTTGTTGTTGACTTGTTCCCCACCTCGTCACCACATGTGGCCAGAAATGCACCCTGCTTCTGGTCATTCCAGTCACTCGTCATACGCCTCACATCTAGTCTCCAAGTCTCTCTTCTGCTTCTTCTTCTAAGTAACTTTCTTTTGCATGAGTTTGTAAGGTAGATGGTATCTGATAAGCATAAGTCGCCATAAAAACAGGAATACCTACATCATTTGCACAAGCACTATCAGCAGGGGCCTTTGTTTTGTGTGAGCAGAACTTAAGAGGGTCAATGTTTTTGTCAATAGCTGGTTGAAAAGATAACCATTCGACGACTCGGTCTGTGTAAGTATACATTAACATCTCGCCGGTACCTCTATCTTGCGAGAGAGAGGGGATAGACGAGAAAGGCACGAGAAAGGGTAGATCCCGTCGAATATTAAGTACTGTCTCCGCGGAGCTTTTTTTCTTGAGCTACTATGTTTGCCCTAAACTAAATCTCTCGCTTTCATCATTAGATTCCCAACCTGACTTGCAGCCTGAGCCAAGCTCACCTTTCGTAGTAGGTTTCGTCGAACTTGGAGAAGGAGATTCAGAATAAGCGCGTGAACGGCCCTCTCGGCAGCTGAGTCAGATTAGCGCCCAACATTCTCTAACGACTTCTATCTTTTTCCTATTTCCTATGTATCCATATCCACACCTCTATGCCTCAACATCGTCTCACTCATAACTCATCCCTCCTCCTGCGGATACGACCGTCTCATCGGTCCCAAAGTCGATCTATGGCGCCAAGAATTCGTCGAAAGAACTGAAGCGGGAGGAAGAAGAAGTTTCGGTCCCTGTTTCTTTAACTTCGATGGTAGAAAGGACGAACAATGGTGATTCCCATTATAGCATTACTAGCTCGTATACTGATGGTGATGGTGGAACGACCCCTTAGCATGAAAATGGAAACGTTGAATTGGCTGGGTTTGACTGGGATGGGGACGGAAGGCGGTGATGTGGACGAATGGAATCGAGTCAAGTCTTTCGCGTTAAGACCTGCAGAATGGAATTTGGAAAGACCTGGGTAAGTGTTCATTTCTCCTGTAAGGATGAGGCTCTAATATCTAATGTCGAATACCAGTCCAACAAACACGACATACACATTCTTGTCGACACCGAGACATCAGGCTCATTCGATGGTCCGAACCCTTTGGTTGATTCTGCGACTGAACCATTGCTGTCTCGGTTCATAACCCTCATCCTGCATCTACCTCTCCTCTGCCAACATCATCCCCATCCTCATTGACCTTTGAATTCCTCGGGTTGATACAGAGGATAATGTGGACCTACTGGATAACATGTTCAGAACCAGTACGAGCAAAGGTGGAGGTGGGGCAGAAGTGGAACCGGAAGCACGTCGAGGGTTATATCACCCCTCTCATTGTCGTTGGTGACATTGGAGGCGGCGCCTTGGATGCCTTGACAGTATCCCGAGTTTCGCGGTGTTCAGTTGGTACTGGGTGCTCAGAGGTATTGGGGGGGTTCTATATCATCCGAGTTATTGTTTGAAGCCTCGTCGTTTGGGGTGGCGGGTTCTGCGCCTTCCTCACCTGCTCATACTCTTGATGAGGCTTCACGATTCATACAGCGGAGATAAGGCGAAGGTGTGGACACGAACGGGAACAGAACGAGCACAAACACGACGACGCATTTTACTCCTCCGCCTCCGCCTGCATTCACCCACCTCAAACTCAAACCCATCGAGTCAGGGTATCTATCTCGGGACCTCGCAGCCTTCGGTGGGGGTGCTCAGACAGTAGGTTCTACTGTCTCAGCGTTGGCTTTGTCTGTATGGGGTGATCCTCTTCTCTCCCCTCTCCGCCTGGTATTCAATCGAAAAAATTGCCAGTATCTTCAACCTGTGTTGAGAATGGAAAGATGGGAATGGGAAGCAGGGACGAATGTGGAATGCTCACGTCGACGTTTAGCCCCAGAAACTCATGGTGGGCGTTCCATAGCCTTAGATCGCCACCGCCATATCATTGACGACCAGAAGAGGAAATATATGGCCTGCCTATCGTTGACGATGGTGTTCTTGACCGCCGGCCGCCCTTATCCTCATCCATTCCTCCACATTCGATCCTCCTGGCCCACCTAATCTTGTCGTTCATCTCCCTCCTCCACTTCATCCCTCTTCTTTACGGCAATCGTAGCAAGACTGGATCGATCTCTTTCGCACCCTCCGCTAATGCGAACGATCAAATGTTTCTTCATATAACGGACGACGATTTGTGATGTTTGTCCAAAATTCACATCACTAGGTTCGTGGAGGGAGCTCGGAAGAAGAAGAAGGAGGAGGACGACGGATGTTTGTGTGTGTGTATGAAGCGGTCGAACTGGCGAAGATATAACATTTTTAGCGCCGACTTTTCCGGAAACCGACACTCGAAAAAAATCCCTCTTCGCTTCTGCACTCGCAATGCCATTCCTACAGGAAAACCCCTCCTCCTCTTTTTCTTAACGTCAATTTAATCCATATAGCACCTTGAAGCGCAAACGCAATGGCTATCGGAGATTCGATATCCGAGTCTCGGCATGATCGTGCACTGGATATTTTGAGGGCTAAAAAGGCAAACTGGTTATTCTCAGTTCTCACATCCTGCGCTTCGCCACTCAGATCTATTTCGATATACTAGGCTCTAGGAAACCAAATACCCCAATCTACAATTGGGTCAGTATATCTCGCATCGAATCGAGCTGAAGTAACCTTTTCGCTATTCCGCACGAGCAGCGATGGTCGCTTCCCAAATTTTCCTCCGGAATGGTCATGGGCCGAGTTCGCTTTGAAGAGGGTAGAAGGTGGAAAAGTATGTTGCATCTTTCGTAGTCGGTCGTATAACGTCTGACTCGTGCTCCTAGTCACGGTCTGCATAGCAGTGACAAGCACAACTTTCTCTCGCTTATGACCTCTACGAAACTTCAGTCATCGCTACACGCTACACACCTGCGCCCATTTCTCTTCCGACAGTGCTCGACATCTTCTCTGCAACTGTCTCCTTAGAAACTTCTGCACGGCTTGTCCTCTCAGGCTCCACCGGAACCATTGAACAATCCAGACGGCTCAAAAAAGACCATATCACGATCTGTTCAGTGTTATGGTCACGGTGTACAATCCCTTGGTTGACCCCTTTAGGTCCATGGCCAAAATTCCAAAAAGGGAATAATGCAAACTCCATCGACCAGGACAGAAAGTTTCCTTCTCGCGCATAAAACGGGTTTGGACGCGAAGAAGAGTGTCGTGGGATGATATACTCTTGTCGGAGGTAGAGGAGGAGAGTGGGGTCTACACTATGCTGGCCGCATTTCTGAATGATGGTGTTACGTCGTGTAAGGTGGGAATGGGAGAGAAGGCTGGGGGACGCAGTTTATGAAGGACTTGTTCTACGTCTGGGATAAGCCTATGGGAAATGGTTTGTCTCCTTCCGAACCTATCCATCGTATTCTTCTCCAATCCTCCTGTGTCCGCGGACGAGCTTCCCGGGTTTATCACCCTAACCCAGATCATCCGATGCCCCTGCAGCGACGCGGAACAGATTCAATTCTTGGGATTAGTCGGGGAAACAAGGCAGGCGGGGCAGATTCACTTCCACAGGCATTCACTAGGATACTCCTCGATGCGGACCGCATGGCGAGGGCGCTAAATGGTTCAAGCGCAACCCTTTCAAATGACTCATCTGGAAATAATAATACACGAGGTAAGTCTCGACGTCGAAATCAGCTGGTTTTAGACTCACCTATTCCCAGAAGCAACCAGAATCTTTTGCGGTCAAGCACCGAAAGATTATCCATTCTCTGATACTCAGCCCTGTCCCCCGAATTCGATCAGCTCTTAGTAGCCTCAAGCCCGGTGATTATGCCGTGCTGAAATCGTAGCTGGCGCCGTTGATGGAGCTACATTATTGCCTTCGTCTACTTTCGACCTGCCGCTCTACAGCAGTGAACTCGGAACTCTATCCATATCCGAGCTGTTCGAAACTGATCTAATTGGGAGCTTGTTCCTTCCTGCGGAATGGGATCCAAGCTCCTCGTCACCGACCGGCGATCCATCCCTCTTCCAGCTCCAGACTCGGTGGACACAGGATCGTCGACACTGGCACTACTTCCCGAGGATAGCAGGCAAGTCCTTCCTCCTTTGCTGGAAGATCATTTTTCGAATCAATTTTTCTTTTTCTCTAGGACAATTGACTCTGACGAGGATTGGGTTTCTTATGGCGGATGACGATGAGGTTCTTCAATCAATGGACTTCATTAATTTATTCATTAGGTACATTAATTTTATACATTAAAAAAACATCATTTCATGATGTCGAGGGGGATGCAAGAACGTCAGAGAAACCAGATATGAAGGACTTCGGGCTCACATCACCTCAACAAACTCCGTTCGATCCTCATCAAAGGCGCCTACGAGCGAAGAGATGTATGGCCTGAAGAGGAGGGATAGAACAAAAAAGTGGGATCCGAGGGTATTGGATATTTTCATTGCAAGTTTATCTTTTTTTTCCCCGTTTGACACGATACCCTCGCGTCTGACCCTTTTTATTTTTCTTCCACATCTGTAGAAGCATGGGATATGTCCGCACCCTGGTTCGTATTATCCGGAGAATCCATACCTGGGAGTTGGCTTGTACCCGAGATCAAGAAGCTGCAACGTTCTCTTCTTTGTACCCTTTTCCCCCCTTCTTTATTATTTCTTCCAGGCCATGTATCGAGACCCAGAGGGTGCTACAAAACCTGTCGAATCGCTCAACGTGGCATGTACGGAGAAGCCTGTTGATATTATTCTGGGTGGTTTAAATGATTTCATGTTTGTCCTTTCCCCGTCATCTGTTGCGTAATTTGTGAGACCGAGAAGATTTTGCGGAAGGAAGGATTTGGAGTGCAGAGGGGTGTACAAAGTAAGCTGTAAAAAGTGCGAAAATGTCAATCGACAATACTATCCGTTACTGTCCACGTTATACGCTTGGGTGGTTTTTCTTTTTTGTGTATTTTACTTATATGGTGTATATTTTCATAGCTGCAACGATTGGAAGAAGAAAAAAAGACAGAATTCTTGGTTACTTATTATACTGTCCGGTTTCGGTCCCTCTCGACCTTCTTCTTCTTCGACAGAACACAGATCTTACACTCTCACCGCCCCGGAGCAAGAGAACTGTCTTCATGCCGATTTCGATTATTTGGAGAAGGAAGGAGACCCAAAATATCATCGTCTTCTTTGTTCGAAAATCTGTAGCTTTGACGTAAACTAGAGCTCATGAGCTTCTGAAAATGCTGAATGAGCTATCCCGCAAGTCGGCCACGTTAAACAAAGACTCGTACCTGTATTGTCAAGCACTTTGTACGCTACCTACCCCTCTAGTCCTGCTTTCCAAGTGGCAGCACGACAATTAGCCCTCCTGAACAACCCTATAACATCTCCTTCCTCGTCCAAAAGTCCTAAAGGCGTAGCTTTGAAGCTTGAAAAGTCCGCTACGCAGGTACTAAGTGACAAGCGGAGGTATTTGGTATCTCCTAAATGTTGAGGAGAAGACAAATGGTCGTCGGAGCTCAACAGGAACGAGCTGAGAGCATGACTGGTGACTATGCGGCTGGCCACTATATCTGTGAGCGGGAGTGATTTCGGATAACGCGGTCAAGTAAATCCGGAGCGCTCACCTCGAGTGCTTGTATTAACTCTTCTCTGAACGATCCCTTGCATGTCCACTAAGGACTACAAGATCCAAGGACCCAGCACCCATAAAAGTAAGCCACTAGGGATAGAGATTTGACGTGTTCAGATGTACGGCAATCTTGAATTGAATAAACGCGAACCTTCGTTTGTTACCCCAGATCGTTGAACACAGAACAGGCCAATGTAACGAACAAAAGCTGAATCAGTTCATATCGTATAGTCCGAGAGGAATTGGCTGAGGCTGGCATTCATGTTGTAGAGAGATGGCTGAGCTAGGTATGACGCGGATCAGTCTCTCTGTGGAGCGAAGAGGAATGATACACGAACTATTTGAGCTTGTATATTCAGGGTGAAAACACAGGGTTCCTGTTGAATACCAGGGAATGAGGGGAAGAGTCCGAGTATCGATGAATTTCGTGCCGAATTGACCAGGGCCCGATATGGCTGTTTCGCATGCAGAGAGAGAAAGAAGCTAGAATAGCGCCGTCCCTGTTTGAGTCTGATAGAAGGTTACTTTTTGCAATCTCAGAGCCAATTCCTTCTTGACACTTTTGGTAACTTCTAGTGATTGTTCGTACGTAGGCGCTGCAAGGATGGGAGCTTGAATTTGATGAGGCGGTGACAACGACGTCCGGAGGTTTAGATTACGGAATACCCTCCAAAAAACGGGGTCAGCCTGTAGACCGGAGGAAGGAGGTCATTGAACTGGAAGGTAATACATGCAGCAGTGTTCGGATCATTTGGTCATATGAGGTGTTGCTTTCCTGGTAGGTGTGAGGAATGACGTTAAGAAAGAGAACCGACGCTAGTACTGACCATAAATTGTCTAGTGTCTCCGCGGAGTATATGACACTATCGCCATTTGATGTGTTTCGAGGGGGTTCGGTCTGGAGGAGATCTTCGTAGGAAGATATGTACAAAGTACTCTACATGGATGTTTGCCGACCGAATACTAGGTAAAGTTTAGTTCAATCAAGAAGGTTATTAATTCCGGTGATGCAACCTTTTTTTTTGGGGTGAGCGTAAGCGGTATGTTCTTCCCGGTGGCATAGGATTGTTGGGGTATTATTTGATGAGCGTCCTCTCGTTTTGGCCTAGAAAAAAAAAAGTTTTTCAGTCCGGGATTTAACACGGCTGCAGATCCTCAAAATACCTCTTCAAGTTCTTAATGTAGCATTGATAGTTCAGATTTAAAAAAAAAAATTTGCTTTCAAAAAAGTGAATGCGCGTTCAGAAGCCGTGGAGTTAGAGAGGGCATTGCACAAGTCTTATTCGGTTGAGTAATGAACGGAAAGAATAACATTGCATTTCAGAAAAATAACATACAGAAAGGAGGAAACTCGGATGCCGCCAGTCGAACTAGAACGTTCTCTGTAGCTTCGGCGTAGGGTACATGGGTTAGCGGAGTAGCGGTCACGAATCTAGGGACGCAGTTGGGAATCAGGAGGTGGACGATGGGAACATCCGAGAAAAAAGTAATGGAAATGAAAATGAATACGCCCGAGAGCGTCAAGACCGAAGCGGAAGGGTACCATCTGTAAAAAAAACTTGAGTTACTTGATCGATCTTTACAACAAAGCCCGTACCTTTCGACAGCATGCTCGTTTGGTAAGACCGAAGGCAACGTCGGCCTGAATGAGTGATCCAGGTTCAGTGCGTCTACAGCCCGCATCTAAGAGGACCCCCACGCGCAAGCTGATCGATCACTGAAAATACAAATTTGAAACACTGGAAGGGCACTAGCAGACTCTATCCCAGGAAAAGAAAAGAAAGAAGACTTGAGTTATGGCGGCGAATGCTATCTGAGCACATTGGAACTCCTCTTACCTTTTTCAGCTCCTGCGTCGACTCGCACCGAGGTTCGGCCTCCTCTTCGTGCCCAAGTTCAATAGCTGCCAATTACTTGTCCGGATCTCATTCTTCCTCCCTTCAATGATTCGTAATGCTGAGAAGAGGTTAAAATCAGCGTCCTTCCGAATCAGACGACTCAAACAGTGGACTTTACCTCCTCGTTGTATAATTTGCATTCCAGAGCGTCCCGGAGCCGTTTATGAACTTGCGACCTCCGGCCAGTTCTCACAACAGGGATGGGGGTGTTGTCGTACTCGTCCTCAAGTCTTGGAAGAGTGGCGGGTGATCTTGAAGAGTCGGCAACGAAGATATCGGTCGGATGTATTCCGTAATGTCGTTTCAGAGGGCCGAGTCGAATCTTCGAACAAAGAGTTATGATGGCCCTCCGTCTCATACCGGGCTCTCACCATTCTTTCCCTCTGCCGCTATCCCCGCTCGACGAATACATAAGACTGGCGATAGGACCCTCATCAGAACAAACAAAACTTCGAATAGGCCTCTGAAACCCAGGAGGAGGTTGTGCCGAGCAAGGAACGTCCAGAGACTAGTCGCTCGAAGATGCATCTAAGAAAGACAAGACTCTGAGCATCGCATTTGATACAGTAGGATGAAACAAAGATTTTACCTCCAGAGAGAACGATCTCATACTTAGAACATTCTTCGACTCACAACTTCCGGCCGTGCTTCACGACGAGTACAAGGATATTTTTTTGCTCGTCCGAAGGCCACGGAAGCCCAAGCTTTGGACTTGAGGAGCGACAGCGTTATGTACATCATCTGAAGTACGACGTGCGTCGTGTTGTAGACGGAGAGAGTCGTTGAACTAGAGATGTGATGCAGGCGAGAGTGTTCCAACGGTATGCTATCATCGTACAATGAGAAAAAGAAACATGAAGAAAATTGAAATGGCTTACCTCCACTAGGTTCGAATTGAATACAGCAACCGTGGGGCCTATCGGACAAGGACCATCGCGGAAAAGAGAATGGAGCTTTTGGAGTCAGTAGAAGCACTGTGTAAAGGCAGCAGTCCCAGCTTCGATGTTCCGAAAAACTCGCTCCTGCCGAATCGGGATCGACGAGGTGGGAATGGGGAATGTGGTACCCATAAGGTGACGCGCTGCTGGGGTTGAAGAGCATAAAAAAAGACAGAGACACCGGGTCCCTAGACGTAGACGGGATGTGAGTAAGGATATACGACGAACAGACGGCAAATACACGTACCTGAAAAACGTCCAGATATTCTGTGTTTAGCTTCAAAATGCCAAGCCAGAAGTCTGTGCAGCTGTAGGTGAGTTTTGACGTGTCGTTGACTACAGGGGATAGACGAGAGTTGTGGGTTTGGGCTACGGCCTACGCTGGGGATTCTGAACCAATTGTCGATGATCCAAGGGGCCGTTCCAGAGTTATCGAGGAACGGTTGTGAATGGCGGGTCAGAGAATAGCCATAGGGATAATAGGAACGCCTAGAGACTGATGAGTTATGAAAAACAAAATAATAATCAATATATCTCACCCGTAACCCAAGAAAAAAAAGTCAGCCAAAAACACCGGATCGATTATATACCCTGTTGGTAATAATAGGTCAGTTGAGAGGAAGGGAGGGCCAATGTACGGCAGCGCGAGACTCGAGGGAGGACATTTTGACTGCGGTCAATGAGCCGTTCATCGTGGTCGACGAAGAAGAAGAGAAAGTGCCGGATTACCGGACCGGAATCGGAACCGTGTCTCTTGCTTTCTCTTTGACGCCCAGCTCGACAAGAAGAAGGAATGTACGTCTTGTTCTTTCCCTCTGTTATGCTTACGCTAAGAGTCCAAATGAACAGTCTTCCTCTTCATCCTCATCCACGCCTAAAAGGTACGCTCTCGACGCATTTGAATTGGCCATATCATCGCCCATGGCCACCCAGGATTTCGGAGGAGAGGCTATGAAGGAAGGGGACGAGCAATGGCAGTGACGAATATAGCTTAATTGCTTGCTCGTCTGCGACCCTGCGAGAGTGGGTCGAACGCGCTAGGGACCAGCTCTCCACCTCTCCTCTTTAGAAAACCATCTGTCGCGATGAGCTTTGGTCCCCCGTGAATGTAAAGAGCTCGTGTTCACCTACCTGTTCGTCTCTTCTTTTCCTCGCCCACATCTCATTCCGGCATACAATGCTGACGTTGAATCCAATATAGGTGTTTTGAGGTCGGATGTACGTCGCATTGAATGCTCTTTTTACATCGAGGAATCTCACAATCACATAGAAAACGTACGTATTGATTTTTTTTTTCCTATTGCAGAACGTTGGTCGAACTGATAAATGACTAGGCCATTGTTGCAGTTTTATCCCTGTCACTACTCATCCCTGGAATCATCTGGAGAAAGAATAGCGGACGCATCCCAGCGACTCGTCTCCACTCTTTCTATTTTCAGCTCCTCCCCCTCCTTTCTTGCTCGTCGCTACTGGCAAAGGCCTCGAGTGTCACTACAATCTTTCGGAGGGTGATGAACAACGAACGATGAAATCAGGAAGCTAGGCTGGGCTAGGCTGGCCGAGGGACTGTGAAATATGGGCGGGAGGATCTGAACAGGCCCGAACGGCTCGAGGAGAACCTGAGGAAGCCTCATATTCAGAGTCGGGAGCTAGGACCTCAGGAAAGATCCTGAGCGTCGCCTACCCTACTCATCCATCTTCCTACTCCCCCGAATATCTTCTTCAGCTCCTTTGGACTTTGTTGACCCAAGTCATCTTGGCACGAGCGGAAACATGGACGACTCTGCGAACGGGAGCGAAAATGGACACAATATCGCATTCGCCTCTCCCGTCGCATCATACCAGAACAACCACATCCCGCGTCCTCCGAACGCGTTTATTCTGTTCAGGAGCGCGTTCATCAAGAGTAGGAAGATTTCTAGTGAGATTGAGGGAAACCATAGTACGCTGAGTAAGATCATTGTTGAACACTTTTCTTTTTTTCTTCTTTCTGCTTTATGAGGCTGAATGACTCCCCTTAACACCACCACCAACACGGTTACGGCTACTTCACGTCTTTTGCAACACTCCGTCAGCCTAAGCCTAAATTTCACGAAAGGCGCCTACTTGGGACTGTCGCAGATCGGATTTCCAATCGATCAGCCTCCACTTTCCGAATCGCAGTGAAGTTTTTCTTTGGCGTTCGATGACCGCGTTTCTCTTCAAGGGCGTCATTCCAACAGACGTTAAGAATGATTTGGGAATGAGGGGTTGGTAGGCATACAAGGTGCGAACCTAGTTTTATTCACGCAGGCAATTTACACTCACTTTAGATGTTGAACTCTATGATGTAACAGCTTTTTTTCAACAATGGCGTTACATCATAGAGTTCAACGAAAGGCCGGGAGAAGGGACAGCAGATTGCTGAGCCACTTGACACTTTTATGTGGTGTGTTTTTCACCTGGCGCGTGATTCGCTCACTTTTTTTTTCCCACCTTGCCGCTCCTTGCGCCTGACGATATGACGAAATGAATCATATCTTGCGCATGTGTTTTGTTGGAAATACCTGTGCTCGATATGCTTGGTTTCTGATTATTTGCCGAGAGCCCTAGATAACGGAACGAGTTAATATACCCGTTTTGGGTTTCTTTCTATTTCCACCTCCACCTATGCTGCTCCCTACACCTGCTACTACACCCCGTCGTTCAACCCGCCATTTGACCTCTCGAAAGAGGGTAATCGTTAGCTCTGATGAGGAAGATCATTCCTCTGGCTATGCATCCATCACCCCTTCACCAAACTTGACTCGACGTCGTACCCGTCGGCCTAAACGAAAGAGGATTAACGCCAGCTCTCCTTCCCGGATTCAAACCCCTCGTCCTAGTAGTCGTCAAAATTCCATGAATCAAGACCGTCAGCCTATCGTTCTGAATCGCGACTTGTACGCTCGAATGGACATCCCAAATCGAGATCCAATCCTTGGGCAGGTATACCAATGCCTGATCAATCATCCCCTGCTCAACTACGATTTGGATGTTCCTGTGGGGACAGTCTATATCATCGTACTTGACTTCTCCCGACCAGCCATGAAGAGGTTGCACGACTGGTGCTCTCAAGTTGTTATCCCGTCAACGGATCAAGATCGGGAGGCTCTCGGTCAGTTTCGTTCCCTATTCTGAATGCTGTTTCTCATTTTTTCGAAGGCTTTTTATTACCGTCTCCGTTCCAACAACGATTTTGTTTTCTGGCGCGATATGTACGGCTCGGGCGATGCGCAGGAGGACATTCTGAAAGGTTACGCGGTTTCCAAGTACGTTCCCACATTGACATAACAATCTCATCTTTAACCTTTCTTCCTAGGAATGATTACGCTCACGATTATCAGACTGATCTCAGGGAACTGTCATCAGATATCATTGGCCAAGCAGGGGAACACAGCGAGGGTAAAGGTGGAATCCGTCTAGAGAGACTCGGCTTCCGTTCGCTCAAGGATGCCAAACGATCCTATCCCATTGGCGTCTCCAATCAAGCGATCCCAGGTATTGAGGGGCCAGCCACCAACTCGAAAAGATACGGTGTTGATTTCGACGATGGTCGTAAACTTCAAAAACGAATGCTGAAGGTATGTTTTCGTATTTGTACATATTACACTCTTAACCGTAATATTTTACAGGCTGGTGCTACGGCAGGACTAGAAGGCTTACGCAAGATCAAGACCGGGATGGAGACAGAGTTGAGGGCTCAGGCTGAGCTTTCAAACTGCCCACGTCTTGGCCGCCATGAAAATGTCTTCTGGACGTCGGGTCAAATCAATGTTGCCTCCCTCAAATACCGAGATGTTGAGGAACAAAGGAGGAACAAAGGTGAGCGTGTTATTTGTGCATATGTTACTGTTCTTATCCTTGTTCTTTGTAGGGAAACATAGAACATCTACTGGAATCTCCGACCTTGGTCCTTTCGGTAGGCCTCATACCGATAACGGCGATAACGAGGCTGGTATCACGGCAAGCATGAACCTCACTCCGACACATCCTGATGTTGAAATGGAATACTTTACCATTGTTGACCACGGATGTTGCTGGCGCATGGATGAGCTCTGCTCAATCTTCTTCTCTGGGATTCATTATCACGGCGGAAGCGAGGCAAAAGCAAAGGATTCGTTTGACGGAAAAAAACCTTATACGCGTGTTACCCTCATCATGTACCCGTCCGGCCATGAACTCGACGGCGACTCTCGTGTTGCATTAGCGGCTGTCGATGTTGATTCTCGGAATGGTCTGATGACCCTCAATCCCATTATGCGGAACGCGAGGTAGGTCTTATCTGTCAATGAGAATGATTTCCTCTTATGTTTTTTTTTTTTCATAGACATCAACCATACGACCCACTTGCGACATGCGAGAGCGGGAATTATATTGCAGATGGACGAGTGTTCATGGATGACAAGTCATATCTTCAGCACAATGTCAACGACTTGCTCTCTCTTGTCTGTGGAATACTCAAGCAAGCCGATCCCCGGTGTCTGTTCCGAGTGGATCGTGCAAAGTTTTGTGACGCATTTTCAATGGTCATTGACGGTGTACGTGTTGCCTCGGAAGACTGGAAGACAGGCCCGGGATGGGAAGGAGATGATGTAAGGATAGGAAAGGAGTACGAGGATTTGGATAACCTTTCGAGGCGGATAGTACGGCAGGGCAGGTCTTTCTGGACGAGATTTCTTTAGGATTTGGAGTCTCAACATTTGACGATACCCTGACTGCTCCTAGCGAGGATAGATGTCCACCGTGACGTTCCAGTGTGCGCTCAGATAAGTACCTGTATAATTCCAACCGGCTATGACGTAAAATAATGAGGACTCACCCATTCAAGCTGCTTTTGTGAATGTCCAAATTCAACATGGAGCCCGAATACCGTCAGTGACACGCCACGGTTCTCGGGTGCTCTCTTTATTCTTGAATTTTTTTCAATATACTGTAGCTGTCAAATGAGTTTCCAACGCCGACTGTCTGCATGATTTGCCAAGAAGAATTGACGAAAACATCCTAATTAGCTCCCCCTAACCCTGATGGTGCGGTGCGGGTTCAGCTCGGGTCCTACACGTACATATATTAGGAGTTAGATACTGAGCCACTTACTTGGTAAAGACGGTATTGAGCCGAAAGGCATCCGAAGTAGCAAGACGGCTCCTGGAAAAAAGGCATTTCCTGTCTCTTCCCTTCACTCCTCCACCTACATCTCCAGTTAAAAAATGCCATTCTTTCGTTTAACATCGAAATCATCTACCAACCTCAATAGGAGGCCGGGTTCTTCTGCCCACTCAATACCTTCCCTCCGACCGAGGAAGAGTATGCCGTGAGTGTCTTTCAGCGTGTACAGTCCTCAAATACTGATGCATCTCCCGTTTTCAAGGGGCCCTCTTTCCAAAGGTAGTGCTGAGGTGGAAATCACTAATTCACCTACTTCACATGTGGTGTGCGTTACTCTGCTATTGGCGAGTGTTGTTTAAATAATATTTTCATTGGCACTAGCAGAAATATGTTCGGGGAGGAAGAAAATTTTCCATGCGTACCCTCAAGCTTCACAGTTGCACCGTATGTTCTTTTATTCCTAATATTTTTATATATTTGCAGCTTAGAAAATTGATCGGCTTTCCTTCTCTTCATAGAGAACGTGCCACTTCTACAGACGGTGATAGTTTATCGGATTTTCAGGACATATTTTATCGTCCTCCAGTCAAAAAGCCGTCAGCTGGAGCTCCACTTCCTCCATCCTCCCGCACCAATACCATACTCCCTTCTCCACCCATTAGGCCTCTTCCAATAGAGCCGTCACAGGGGATTTCAAATCACGTGCTTCTTGAAGCACCTGAAGATGATGATGCGTTGAAGCAGATGGCGGAAAGTATAGAAATTTTCCAAGTTCAGCTTCAGATAATGTCGAACGCTGTGTTCAAGTTGAGACACAAAAATAGTGTCACAGTAACAGTAACTGAATTTGCTTAAAATCCCATTACTTACGCATCCAATCAATAATCTCAACTAAATTTTATAAGTATTCTTAAGATAAACAAATGGTTTGATGCGTCTCAAGCAGTAAGTCACGCTGACAGAAGTCAAGTAATCGGGTCTGAGCGAAAATTCAATGAATACCACTTCAACGCCTCTTCAAATTGAATCCAAAATGGTTGGACGTGGCAGTCATCACACGTACCGCATTTTGACACTTCTTTCTCCGTTCTATTAAAGGTTTTCGTTCTTCCACCAATCAAAGTGCTTGAACATTCTATCGGAGTTTTTGCCAGCTTTGGTCTTCTCCGCTACATACTTTGACATGGCCTGCGCCTCTTCAAATTGAATCCAAAATGGTTTGGCGTGACAGTCATCATACGTACCGCATTTTGACACTTTCTTTCTCTGATTCTATTAAAGGTTTTCGTTCTTCCACCAATCAAAGTGCTTGAATTCTATCAGAGTTTTTGCCAGCTTTGGTCTTCTCCGCTACATACTTTGATACGGCCTGTCCTGTGAGAACCCAACAGGGAAGAAATCAAGATCCTCTGTACCTTCAAGAACGGTGGAAGGTAATGCTCAAATTCCTCGCAATTATCGCCTCCCTCTTAACGTAGTGGTGATATCCCTGGTAGCCTTCCTTCCTTCTTGGGAAGGTATACAGGGTTGCGCAGACAGAGTGGCCCAGCAGATAGATCCATCGGAGACTCTGTTGTTCTTCGCTACCTCGATGGGCCGTCCCAGGAAAAAAAAGAGCAACAATCCTGCAAAGTACGTATGATCCAGGATTTTACCATGGTAGAAGGGACGACGCTCATACTTTAATGGCTTTGTAGACAGTTTACATGCACTCAAGGTCCACAGTGTCCGTTTTACTTGTTTGAAGGGGCCCGCGGTGGGCAAGCTGAACATGATCGCCGTTTTCACTGTACCTACGTGGAAAAAGCTAATGGTTAGCACTTTTTATTTTTATTTCAAAGGAACACCCCGAGACTGATGACTTTCCTCCAGGCCAGATGTTTCCGAGACTCAGCCGGGATGGCACCTTCGGAAAGCTACCATGTACTTGTGGCCATCCAGAACACGCTCGCTTCTGCTCGAGAGTTCTACGAAACATTATCTTGGCCAATCCTCACCCACCTCTCGACACGACGCAAGTGTCTTTTCTTGATCCCGTACCTGGCCTTGACGACCAAGGAGAAAGTGGGGGTGTTGATACCGTGGAAGAGACTGGGCGCGTAGAAAAGGGCGGCAGTGGCAAAGGGAAGGGCAGGGTCGGAGGTGGTTCTAGAGGAGGAAAAGAGCAACAGAGGAAGGATACTGCAACTCGGAAGGCCTCTATCGATGATTTTGTCCCCCTGCTGCACACTCGACGCTTCATGGGCTCACCACCGGCCCCAATATACAATAGGGCAAGCAAAAAGAATCCTCGCGCACTCCAACAAGTCGAGGGACTTTACACCTATAAGCATAACGATGGCTATTTCACCTGCTCTCATGGCTGTCCTGGAGCTGCGGACCTCTACAACGACACATCCTGCGCTGCCCTTGTCTATGTGGGAGCAGTTTACATTCATCACCTCCGGGCTTTCGCATTGTGTGAGACATCTCATGTAATGGGTAGGGAGGAGCTACAGAGATATTTGTGGAAGACCCACACGCTCTCCGGCATTATTTCGTGGCGGCCACGCAATCGAGAGAAAGAGCTCGGGAAGATCATCACAAATCTCCTACAGCACTTCGATGACACTTATCCGGACGCGCTTGGTACCTTTGAAGAAGTATGGGAGCTTGCCAGGTCAATTGAACTTCCTCAGAAAATCCCATGTCTGCCTGAACCGGTGATGGCGTCTCAGTGCCCCTGGTGTTGCGGGTATTTTGCGATCAGATGTAGCTTTCGTCGGCACATGCAAAATTTTTGCACAAGTCCCCCGAATGAGGCCGAGCGTGTTCGATTAGTGTTCGATGACACATATCAAGCAAAGAAGCGGTACACGCAACCACTATTGCAGCAAATGGCCCAACAAAGGTACAGAGCTGTGATGGTCGATGGCTACACCGTTGTTACAAACGACCAGTCCGGTCTCACTCTCAATAGACCGAAGGCTCTGACACGTGTTTCCCAGCCTAAATACTTTCCAGATTACTGGTGGTCATTCACCATGCGTATCGGCCTACGGCCTACTAACCTTAGCTCCGTTCGAACAGGGGGCTGGAAAGGGTCTTGATCCCCAGTCACTGTGGGGCTTGGTTGAGGCTCCCTACCTTGCCGTCCATCGATACAAGATGGAAGCTCAGCTTCAGCACCGCTTACAGGAGGAGGGCCTGCTAGCATGCCAAAAGGCCATTATTCTCTACATCAAGGTGGCCGGTGCATCAGTTTCAAAAGAGTTCAACTTTTCACAGGTTCTCCGCCAATTGTAGGTCATCTCCTCTTCATTTTTATCAAATGCGAGCTGAGCATCACTTAGCTCTGGGCTCAATTTCAAGGGGGAACTTGCGACCACATCGAGCTATGGTCAATATGCTGCCATAGGAGTCGCTACTATCTCCTTTCCCTTACGTCGACAGAACAACCCTGAACTGATCTCCAAGCTACCGCTGAGCCTCAATCCTGGCGTCCGCGAAACTCTTCAAGCTATTCGAGATGCAATCGCCAAAGGAGCACCATCTGGAGCACCACAATCTCTCCTTCCACTCATTCACAAATTCCTCGTTGCACTTGTTCAAAGTGTTGATCCGAGCACCTCTGATGAGCTTACTCTTGTGGAGTATGTTCAGTATTGTCGGAGTGTGAGGCGGGATGGCACAGGGTTCTACACCGCTTCTCGTTTCACCAAAAATACCGCAATATACTGCCGTCTCTTCTCCAGCGCGACACTGCGAGCTACCATGAACGGAGGGTGGGACAATGAATATATTTTTCTCCAGATAGAGATCGATTACAAAGACAAACCCCGAAGAAGAAGAGTACGCGGTGGAGAGAAGAAATCCAGCGAGGGTTCTGACCAGAACGGAGACAGTGACTTGGGTTCAGATAAAGAGGAGGTTAGAGGTGGTGATACAGAAGACTTGGAGAGAGATCAGGATGATGGTGAGAGACGGAATGGTGGTGACGATGAAGGTGCCGAGGAAGAAGGGGACAATGATGGGGAGGAAGAAGACGATGACAAGGTTGAGGAGGAAGATGACAATGGAGAGGAAGAAGACGATGACAAGGTCGAGGAGGAAGACGACAATGGAGAGGAAGAAGACGATGACAAGGTCGAGGAGGAAGACCCCAACAATTGTGAAGAGAATGTCAATGACAGCGATGAACAGGAAGACTATGAAGATGAGGAAGAGAAAGAGGACAACAATGGCGAAGAGGAAGACAATGGCGAAGGGATAGACGATGGCGAGGATGATGATGAAGATGTAGACGAGGCAGTTGTAGATGATGGTGCCGAAGAAGACGACAGCGCAAGTGAATATGAAGAGGACCAGGAAGAAGAAGAGGCAGCGGAAAACTTGGCTGGATTCTTTGAGCCGCTTAATGTGGGGACAACCGATCCGGAAGTGAACAAGGAGCGCGCAAGGTATACAACCCACCCTATGTTGCTGCATGGCCCCAGATTCATATCTTTTGTCTTCTAGCCTGGCAACTGCGATGATTCAACAGGTTCTTGACAAAACAGCAGGTCACAAAACCCCCTTTACGATCACAATCAAGCATTGGCGGTGCGCAGATGTTTGGTCTCGATCGGTTGCTGGCAAGAAGACCTTTCATCCCTCATCAAATCCTGGCTTCTCCTACATCGTGCCCAATAAACCTCCGCAAAATATTCAGCTAGCCGATTTTGTCCAGAACACCCGGACGCAGCTCGAAGAACTGCGCTTGTCTTTCCAGAGGCTTGTACCTAGCTCTCTCTTACCGCTTATGGAAAAATTCAAAATTCATGATCTGCACGATGACCCAGGGCAGGGGGAAGGTCTCTTTGATTGTCCCATTAACCAGCAGTATCTGAAGCCGTTTATCTCGAGGCTCTTCCATCGACTCGCAAATTCTAGTCCCATTCAGGGTGACGTCACTGTGTCCAAAAAGGGCAAATTGAACACTGACCTCATCGAAGCGTACTTGCAAGAGCACGACTGTTTTGTTGGAGTTTAAAAAAAATATATGTCACACCACATTGAGCCGAAGTCTGTCTCTACATACCTTTCCGGCATATGCAGCGAGCTCGAATCCTTCTTTCCTGACATCCGCAAAGCCCGTTCTAACACCGTCGTGAAACGCACCATGAAAGGGTGCAGAAAACTTTATTCATCACCGACTTCCCGAAAAAAACCCCTCCGGCGGAATGATCTCTCTACTGTATTCAACAGCCTCCACGACTCTAATTCGTACGACGACTTACTCTTCCTTTGCACGCTGTACACCGGTTTCTTTGGTCTCATGCGCCTTGGAGAACTGGTATGGCCAGATAAGAGGCAACTCCGCTCGTTCCGCAAGGTAATCTTGCGTGACTCGTATTTGTCCTCATCCTCCCAATACGAATTCCTACTACCCACACACAAATCCGATAGGACTTTCGATGGAAACAGGATCATCATCAGAGGTACGGGCGAGGTTGACTGCCCACTTCAGTTGATGAATTCCTATATCAAACGCCGAGACCAGATGTTCCCTGCCTTACCACAGCTCTGGGTCAAATCTGACGGATCCGTTCCCACTCGCTCCTGGTTCATCACGCGCCTACACACTTTCTTTGACATGACCATCTCTGGCCATTCAATGCGTGCAGGTGGTGCCACCTTCTTGGCGGAAATGGGAGTTTCAGCAGAACTCATCATGGCCATTGGCCGATGGAGCTCTGAAGCTTTCAAAGTCTACATTAGGAACCATCCGGTCATCCTCTCAACAATCCTCTTCGCCCACAGGTCACCTCCCTAATTCTCGCTCATTTATCACCATCAAACTCCAACCATTTCTCATCTCTCTATACCCTATACCCGTTCCTCGCTCGAATACACCGATTTCCAGGGGGGCGCCGCTGTTTCAGGGCATCCCCCGTGTCCGGCTACTTCACGCGAAACGACTGCGAGTTGATTAGTTGGAGTTTAAAAAAAATATATTTGTTTACACAAATCTAATCAACGTGTAAGTCCCAGCTACTTATACCCATCCCGCTGATCACCGATGGTCAGTGTACGCTCAGCGCGACTCAGACCCCGTCTCCTTTCCATCGGTACAGCCAACGTCTGCGATCAGTCAGGTATGCTCCGCGCGCCCTGCAAATTTAATTTGCCCTATTCTGACGCAGCATGTCCGGACAGTGATCCCCTTGGTTTTCACTATCGATCGTCATCCCTATACTTCAAACTTAAACACTTTCCCATTTCGTATATATCCTTCTCTGAGAGCTCTCCTTTTCTTTCGTCTGATTTTCTCGAGCTCTCAGGTACGCTATCTGTTATTTATTTTCCTCTTTTCTCTTTCTGATTTTCTCGAGCTCTCAGTTTACTAGCAGTCGTTTCGTATTCTCTGCGTTACCCTCCCTCCCATCCCTTTATTTGTTTCTCTCTCTCTACTTGCGTAACAACGATGCAACGGCATAATTTTTATTCAGCTACTTTGTATAAGTACCATACTTCATGTATACCCGTTCCTCGCTCGAATACACCGATTTCCAGGGGGGCGCCGCTGTTTCAGGGCATCCCCCGTGTCCGGCTACTTCACGCGAAACGACTGCGAGTTGATTAGTGACACTTTTGGTCAGAGGGATGCTTCCGTGCCTCGGTATACCCCCTCGCGGATGGCAGGCAGCTTCCCTTCAGTATAAACCTGCTGAGAAGGTCTTGCGCTCGCTAAAGATTCTGGAGCGTTGGATTATCTTATGCAACCCTATATCAAAGCAAAACGCTACAAGACAATACGATTGCTTCTGGTCAGTACCAGCGGATCTTGCCTGGTATCTTCTCTTCCTTCTAGGAGTTATCCGTCCTGTTATTGTCGCGCTACTGGAGTCACCTGTCATTCATAATGGGACCGCTATATCCGATCTGCAGAATTTCATCTTTGCATATGCGAGTTCTAAACACGGTAGTAGCCCAGGCCGGTGGACTGGAACAGACATCAATAATGCACTGCTGACGAGCGACCTTCATCTTGATGCGAATGACCTCCGACACGTTCTAACAGGAGCTATACGTCATTATTTTCCTGACCTCGCTCGTGCTTCGTATAGCTGCAACACTCTTCCCACAGGTCCACTCGATCGCCAAGGGCAGCACTCATCGCGGGTTGCGCAACAACATTATGCGCGAACACTTTACACTCAAGGTACATCCTTCAATGAACATGAGTTCAAATCTCAGGTCAGCATCAGTCTGGCTATTCAAAGTTTCGACAAAATCATTCGGAACGGCGGTACCAGCGGTGATACCACGCAGAACCCAGCGCTTAATACGCTTGATGCCTTCTCGACCAATGGTCATCAAGCAATGTTGGCTGCAAGGGATGCTCTTGTGTCAGAATATGGGATCCCGTCGGAGTACGGTGGGCGTTTACAGGAGACGTGGGAGATAAAGGAGAAGTGCGAACATCTGTTGCTGGTGAAACCGTTCTTGAGGGGAGCCAATGCAGAGGTATGGACAATCAATTATTTATCATACTCAGTGAGACTCACCAAAAGAATCAGGAAGTCAGAGGCAATTGGGTCGATCAGTGGGATACACTGGGCGACTCCGTACTCGTTGAGGTCGTTGCTGCACTAGCTCACGGATACATCTTGGAGGGAGCCGCCAATTCATCCCTTCGGATTGGGTACAGTCCAAAATTTGTTGCTATGGCCATCTACCTTGTGAGCCTCGGTTCTTTTTTGGTGTTCTTCTCAGTTCTGATAAATTTTCACTTAGATTGAATGTGCTATCAGGGAATGGGCCACAGGGATGCGTTCCAAGGTTGAATGGAGGAGGGATCCCTATCGAGAGGCCGTTGTTAAAGAGCTTGAAAATGCCATCCTGACATTTAAAAAGAATCATGCTGATCGGTGGGCCGAGTTCCGAAGCAAGGTGAACGAAGTGATTCTCGGGGGTGAGGGTGTGCCGGGTCCACCTCCAATTCGGTTGCCTTATTTCTCTCACGGTTTATTCCCGAGGCTGGAGCCTGACGTGGCCGACACCGAACGGGAGCCTCGAGCTGTTGCTCCTGAACCTCAGAACTTGGAGCTCCTGGCCGCTCAGGAAGATCAACGACGGTTGGATCGGGAGCTTACCGACGGAGACACAATAATGGCGGATATGACCAGCGGGGAGAAGAAGAAGAAGAAGGTCTCGAAGGGGAATGATGAGTCTCAGGAAGGCACGACAAACAAGGTGAAGAAGGTGAAGAAAAAGAATACCGGAGTGGATGGGGGGAGTAAGACAGCTGTGGCGACGGTGACAAAAGTGAAGAAAAAAGTGACCCCAGGGGCAGAGCCAGCTAATAAGGAGAACAAGGGTAGTGCGAAGACGAAGAAGGTGGTGGAGGGGAGCAAAAAAGCAAATGAGGTAGCAACAGCGCCGGAACAGAACCTCAAACGTCCTCGGGGGAAAGACGATGGGGAGCAGCCTTTGAAGAAGATTCGAACCGAGTAATTTTGGGACAATTGATATTGATTATACTTTCCAATCTGAAATTAGACTTGGTTTTTTGAACGATGAACAGCGAAATGACACATCAATGGATATCTGTGGCCTGAAAATTGTGAACTTAAGGAATGGCATATGAACGCAGTAGAACTTGACGGACAATAATATACAAATCAAAGCATCCACTCAGATATATCAATGCACACCAAAAAAGACGTGGTACAGGAAAAAGAAACTGTTCTTGAAAGCCAGTAGATGTTGAATCAGGACCAGCTTGATATGAATAGCCGTGAGATGTTCTTTGGAGTGGGTTCATATTCAATATATAATTCATTGAGAAGGACTATGGCGCTTCAAGCCAGGGGCTTGTTTATGTACTCGCATCTTCTTCTGATTTGGAACCTGCCCGCCATATGAATGTCGTATGAAATGCGGCCATGTCAACAGAGAATGAGCTACATAGATCAAGGGACTGTACTAACTCCGAGTCCCGCAAGACAATAGCGGTTATCTATTTCAAAGCGCCTAACTCCGTTGAACATCTTGAATGTCGTTCCTTACCATACCGGGAGAATATCCGACTCTGGACACCAGCATCATTCAAGTCCGTTTTTGAACGATGCTGCGTAATAAATCTTGTTCCTTTCTTTGCTTGCTATCGAATTATATTCCAAGATCAGAATAGAGCAAGAAATGTTTGACTCTATTCGTTAGTATGACTCATCGGTCAAAGCAGTAAATATCATTTCCGCCACTTACTCGGCTAACGTACAAGTTACAGTGGAATTTTCGAAAATTTTAAGTTTTCCGGAGTACACAAAAAGGTCCGTCTGCAATTCAGCGAGACAAAATCTCTTGTTCAACGTCTACAACCATCGTAAGACGGGATCGCAGCCCGCATCAAAAGTTCATCATCTAGATCAAGGAAACCTTTCCTGCGCTACCTAGTCATGACCGACGAGCTTCTGATATACTATTAGCTAAACATACACCTCCTCCATTCAAGCTGACTCTTCCTGATTCCAAAAGGATCTCTTCGCCACTAGCCGCTACAGCCGGCAGCTATCCTCAGGCGGCAATGACTCGGAGGGGCAATGATGCTGCGCTTTGTGCGTGGGTATCGCAGTTCCTGATTTAAGGACGGCTTGACAAGCGACTCATTCCAAAGAAACACTCTTCAGGTCAATGCTATTAGCTAGGTCCATCAAGTACTGCTCACATCGCGTTCAATGATATTTTATCTAGATACTATGCCGACAGATCCTCGGATTGAACAAGGAACAGGATTTCAGTATGAGTGAAAAGCTGGTCGCAGGATCTGAGTCTCGCAGACATCGGAAGGCCACTAAGTATTGCTGTCTAAGTCACGGCCTACTGTTTTCTAAAGAAAGCATTTCGTCCCACCTGACCAAAATAGAAAGACATTTTGCACTTATCGGCTTTCCCGGCTTGTCGGCTTTACGGCAAGCTCGGGTCGTTTTCGTCCCAGTTTCTCGGGAATTACTGGGCTATACAATGTGCTGCCAGAACAATTCAGCACGTCCCTCCTTGCTCGCGGCTTGCAGCTGCCTTTCTATGGTTGACCCGCCGAAATTTGGCGGGGAAAATCCGTCACAAGCCGATCAAGCATTATGTAAGGATAATTAACGGCATTAGGGAGGATCGATTATATCTTGAAAAGCCGGTTGCTATCTGAATGAGCAACACGGCTCCGGTCGAAGAGTCAACATGCAGCATCTGACATTACGTTGTGCGAGTCGACTCCGCTGAGGCACTGTTCAGTCTGTCAACCCGCCAATGGGATCCAATGAATTCAGTATTTGCTTCCTATGATACGACGGATGCAAGTGAGCTGTCCTGATTATTGCGAGCGGTGAAGACGAACTTGGATTCATGTTCATGAATCATGAATGTAACAAGATAGGAACCTGCCGAAATTCGCGTGATTGCTTATATGGTTTATCGGCCATGCGAATTTCCGCCCGCTGCACTTGTCCCTTTGAGCCCTCAGTCCCTGTAACAGCCTGTGCTTGAACCTAGGCCGGCTTTATTTTTTTTTGGCTGGGTAAAGTTGGGCGCTTTGACTCGGCGTGGAACATCATCAATTTCTATTCTAACGTGAAGTGGAGCTCATTATCGTTGAAGGTTTACTATGGAAACATCTGGCAAGGGAAACGGTACCCGTTTATGTCCCAGGCTATTTTTGACATCGATGGTTCTGGCGTTTCTTTCATCAGTAAGCATTGGCATTTACCTTGCGTCCAGGTAATCCATACAATCAAACCGCCATTCTTACGAACAACAAATTCGACCCGGTGAAATTTGAAAGCGTTGGAGTACGACATGTCTTTCTGTTGTCCTCATTGATTGACTGAACTATCTTTGACAGCCTGCGTACTTCTCCTCAACGAATGCCCTGTACTATATAACAGCAAATCTTGCTATGGGTAAGTGTTGATTTATTACGAGAAGACGGCACAATGATGAAGCTTCTACTCCTAGGCGCGACCCTGGTGCACGTAATTCTGTTTTATCGTCCTCAACTCATGCCTTTCGTACGTGCACTGAATCCATGGAACAAGACGGCCACTATCGTTCACGATGAGCATTACATTGTTATGAAAAGGTTCGTAGCTAGGGTCTTCACAGAGCGCTGATTCAAAGCCGTCGTTCAGATACACAAAGGTTCCAAGATGGTGGTTCCTTGTCCTGCTCGCCATCGCATACGGAATGGCTCAGGCCACCGATTACACTGGACATTCGCATTTCAGCTGGTGGCAGCTCACGGTTGTATGTATCGGTCCCTGTACGCGGAGCGGTATCTTCACTGACGACATCTTAGATTCTTATCCTCTCTCTCGTATTTGTGGGTTACGAAGCTTGATGTTCACCAGAAACGACTGAACTGACGACATTCTAGACATTAGTCTATTGCACTACCGCAGCTATTCTGGGGTTTGTGCAGTTCAGCACGCAATTGGATGGATTTTACAGCATGTGCGTGTGCACGCAGGCTACGTATAGGGTTACGATGCTGACCAAACTTTCAGGATTGCTTCATATATGATACCCGGAGACCCAAGTACATTTTGATTAAAAAAATATAGCTATTCTAACCCATTTCCCACTCGCAGTCGCCAATATGTACTCTGCTCTGTATGGAAGTCAGCCAACTGTGCAAGGCATTATGTTGCTGGGTGATTTGAAGCTTGGTCAGTACCTCAAGGTAAAGGTCCATCATTCCAACACCTCGCTTTTGCTGAGAATTTACCACGCGCAAAGATTCCCCGAAGGTCAACTTCCTGGTGCAAGTCCTTGGATGTATAGTCGTACGTGATTTGATTCCTCCTTCTATACACGAGGAATAATAAACCAACTTCAGGGCGCCCTTCTTAACTATGTCATGATGCTCTCCATTATTTCCAATCAACGTACAGCCTTATTGACCATTGCCGGTACTCGCCTTTGGTCGGGTCAAAATGCTCAAAGCTTCAATTCCAACGCTATTGCCTGGGGAGCGCTAGGTCGCCAGATGTTCTCCCCCGGAAAAACTTATTACATGATCCCCGTTGCATTGGCTCTTGGTGCCCTTATGCCAATTCCACACTATATCCTGCATCGTAGATTTCCATGGAACCAGTTTCTGGCAAACTTCAACACTGGTGTCATATTGCAGTATTCGTGCTTTATGTCTGGTGAGTACTCACGGTACAATTACTGGAAGGACTCGATCCAATAATTTTCACTAGTCGGCATTAATACCAGTATCAATACAGCATCTTTCCTGGGTATCCTCTCTCAATGGTACATACGAAGGAAGCACCCGAGGTGAGCGAAAACGGACTTTTATACTTGGTTACCTTCTTACCCGCTTTCTTTTAATGAGATGGTTCACGAAGTGTGAGTTTGAAGATGACGACCCTTTCGATGACCGTTAAACCTTGCTAACCCCCCCCGGTTAGATAACTATATCATCGCAGGCGCTCTGGACGGCGGTACCCAGGTTATTTCTTTCATTCTGAACCTTGCTGTGAGTAGTGCCATTTATCAAACTTGTTCGTTGTTGATTCTGGGGGTGCAGCTTTTCGGCGCAGCAGGCACTCAAGTCAACTTTCCCCAGTGGTGGGGAAATGATTTCAATCTTGGCGCCGACCGTTGTGCCCCGCCCGTATCAGGTTGAGACTCCTCAGGATTGGCCGAATTCGTCGGTCACATGTATTCAGATTTTCCCTTTGTATTCTTTCGGCGTTTCATAGGCTGCCGCAAATATTCCGTGAAAGTCGCCCCGTATTCGCAGCGAAATGTGCTAGGTTGTAAAGTGAACTTGCCAGTTTGCGAATTGAATGTCTAATTTATTCGCAAATGTCAAGGTGATAGTGAGATCATAGAGGATCGAGATTTATGGTCAAAGCTGGACCTAGCAGTACACACATTGAGTTTGCCCGATGCAATTTCTACCGCCCGATGCAATTTCCACACGCATATTTTTGCGCAGGGTGTACCCATACTTATCGAGGATTTTCGGAGCAAAATAGCCGTGTCGATGATTCGTGCCGCCACGACCTTCTGATGCTTCAGCTAAGTGCTACAGCCGCCGATTTGCGGTTCAAGTTTGAAGTAACTTCTGGGAGATATCACTGGAATATGATATTCCTGAAACTCAAGCACAAAACCTTATCACTCGTCAGCGACAGAAGCAGACGGAGAACGGAGCTCGAACGAAATAAGAAATAAATTCTTGCTCAACTTGAGGCCTTATCATGTGGAAGGATTTCAAAAAATGGAACGAATATTCTATTATATTTATGTAATTTATAATTTATTTAGATACCGATCTACCCGCGAATCCCATACTGCTTACTTTTCGCCTCAACCCTGGCAATTTAGTCAAAAGTTAATCCTCCGAATTCATGCCATGTACACTGATGATCGGGCTGATAGAAAAATTATAGAGCTGGTGCGGCGGAGAGGCCAGGACTCTCGAACTGGTTATTTCGCGTTACCGTTTTACTCCAGTTTGTCATGAACTTGAACTTGATTCTAGGGACGAGATATAGCGAACAGGCCATGTGCGGGGCATTTTTGATAGATACATCGATACAGGTTGATTGATGAGTTCCATAAGATCGGGATCACAAGGGCTGGCATTTGATGGTCCTCCCGCGGTCTACGCGATTTCCGCTTTCCTACACATTGATTTCTACATTGCAAGCGATAGTAACGCCACACAAATACATTACCATCGTTATATACCATTACTTTACCTTCCGGCACAGTTCAGCCACGCCATGGACTAAATAACAGGTATGTATTCAAAGTAAGCGAAGGCTACCCAAGCGCTGGCCTGCTGGCCTCGTTTGAGCCCGCGGAATAATTCAATGCTCGTCAATAGCCTGACTCCCTATGGCTAGTTCCTGTGACTAGTTCCTATTCGAGTGAAGACAAAAAGTGAATATGCTCTTTTTGGCAACTCTGGTATCTTTTTTTCGTCCCGTGTAACCATCGAAAGTCTAGCCTGGGATAGCAGGAGCGTCTAGTCCGATGTCCCGACATTATAATTGTGTCAAACAAGTCCCCCGAGTGCCTGAGCTTAACAACACATCTGACCGTAGGGGGGAGGGGCTGCTTTATGTCAATATCCCATTTCCGTTAGCTTTTTTTTTTCCAATGTCTCCCATTCCTTCGGACACCCAGGCGAAGTCACGAATATAGTAGAGACGCCCTCTTTGGAAGGGATTGCCTACCTTCTGGAATAATAATCCTGTAGTAACTGTGAAGACTGAACCCATCGGAATGTTATCCGCTTACCGGTTTTTCCATTCTGAGGAGTGAACGTGAGTAACAAATCGGATCGTACGGATGGAAGAATTAAGCCTACGTTGGCACTAAACGCGGTTTGCCACAACCCCGTATTGGTATAAAAGGGCTGACCTGTTTGATACTATACATTATTATCCCCTCCCCAAGCATGTCTACGGCTTTTATTCTGCTTTCTGTTACCACCGCTGCTTTTTGTTTTATCCTGTATCGTTCAACTCGTCCAAGGAAACTCATGACACCTCCTGGCCCGAAACCAGCCTTCATAGTCGGGTGCGCTTCAAGTTGATCCCTCATAGATTATCGATTGATAATAGTGGAAATTGGTAGAAATATTCTTCAAGTACCTCTAACCTCCCCAGAAGAGGTCTTTGCCCGATGGACTGATAATTATGGTACGGATCGTGCGCCCAACTGATACAAAAAAAAGATCTCACATCCTCTGGGTGTTTTCAGGCGACATCGTTTACCTCAAAGTCCTCCACCAGCCCATTCTGATTTTGAATTCCGTTGCGGCCGCTCAGGATCTGCTGGAAAAGCGGAGCGCCATCTACTCCGACCGCCCTCAATTCGTCTTACTCAATGAAATGTGCGTAGCGGTATCGAGGTGATCCTTTCAATTCGTTGCGACGTGAAAGAATTTTCCATGTAGGATGGGTTGGCAGAATGCCTCGACACACGTACGATAGTAGGTTTTTATTTGATATGCCCTAAAAGCAAAGACCGAGAGATGACAGCGGACCTCGGTTTCGGAAACACCGTCGGTTCATCCATCAAACCTTCAACCAGCAGGCAGTCGAAAAACTACGTCCCATTCACGAGAAAGAGCTGTGCTACCTGGTGCAGGACCTTACAAGAACACCAGAGCAATTTTCTCAGCATATACGAAGGTATTACCCAGCCCGATTACCGTCCACGTTCAGAATCTGACCCTGAATTATATTATATAGATATGCTGCTGCAACGATCATGAAAGTCACATACGGGACCGACGTCAGGTCTAACGATGATCTATTTGTTCGATTAGGTTAGTGACACAAGTGTCCCTTGAGCCGCGAACGTTTACATTGACCTCGAAGCTGAACGTGCGGGGTCGCTCACGATCCAATCGGGCACACCTGCGGCCTCCTTGGTAGACTATCGGTAGGTAGAATTATATCCCCGCTCTAAAGTGCGTAAATGTGTGATTCCTTGGTCTACCCCGGGCTCATTTTCCCAACAGGTACATCCCGGCTTGGGCGCCATGGGCCGACTTCAAACGGAATGCCAGGATAGTCAAAGAAGCTGTTGACAGTATGTTCAACATTCCGTACGAGATGGTCAAGAACCAAATGGTCAGTTCCATCATATTTGTAATTTTGTTTCACGTTGACCGTGGGGACTTTAAAATTTAGGAAAAGATTTCGGGTACAGTCTTTCCATGCATGACTTCCAGGTTAATGGAGGCTTGCGGCGGCGCATCCGGAGTGGATTCTTTGTCTCCAGAAGACGAAGAAGATATCAAAGGAGTGGCAGGGACTATGTATGCGGGTAAGTCAGCCGTAATTATAGAACTTTCCATCCCAAATTGATGACATGGTTCACACAGCGGCGGAAGACACGGTTTGTCAAGCCCTGTGTGTGTGCTTGGTGGATTGATTCTGACATTGCATGTCCTTTGACCTAGACCGTCTTCATTATATCAACCTTCTTTCTGGCAATGGTGTTGCATCCCGAAGTGTTCCAGAAAGCTCAGACCGAAATGGATAATGTTGTTGGTACCAACAAATTACCTACTTTTGAAGACAGGGACTCGCTTCCGTATTTGGAATGCGTATTCAAGGAGGTCTGCAGGTATTGACATAACAACGCAAACTTTTCCCGCCTGGCTAAACACGTTTTTTTCGAGTAGATGGAACCCTGCTGTTCCTCTGGGTCTCCCCCACCGATTAATGGTTGACGATGTTTATCGAGGCTATCACATCCCCAAAGGTACCACTATTGTGAGTATTTTTTATCATCCTAGATGGATGAGCTCATAAAAATGGATAATAGCTGGCCAACATCTAGTACGTTCGTATTTCTCGGTCAAAGCTGTCTTGATCAACCTCAATTGGGTTTTTAAGCGCCATTTTGCAAAACTGCTCGCAGTCATCGGGCTTAAACTGTTGAGTTTACGCAAGGCTAATAGACGAGGTGAGTCTAGTGCAGTATTCTCTATCACAAGTCACTGAGGATATACCTACCTAGCTCCCCGGACGCAGGTCGCAAAGGCATATCCTTCCCAGTAGACTTGCATAGGTCGAAGCGGCTCTGGGCCCGCCTATGCACCTTCTAATGCCCGTCATTACCTACTATTTGACATGACACAGTCAGTTCGAGCTCCCACGTTCCCTACCAGTATAGTAAAGAGTTTTTTGTTCCTCCCTTCCTTTTTTATTCCTTTCACTCGTCGTACTAGGTATGTACAAGATACATATTCTTCCTTAAGGTTTCTCCTTACCCTTTCACTCGTCGTACTAGTAACTTTCTTTGTGTCAACTCAGCTCCGCTCCTGCTCGCTTTCTTCCTCTCCTTTTCTCCACTCGTCTCCTTCCTCGCTACCTATCTTGTTACCACGTTGCTATTTCTCACGTGCCCCAATAAAAGATGATCGCCTGCGGCGGTCGATTACTGGCTAGACACCTGCGTGAGGTTCGAACCGAAGTCAATTGGTCAGTCTTCCGCCCGGAGCGTTATATCGAAGATCCTGATCTTCTTGATCCGCGGGACGTAATTTTTGGATTTGGTCGCCGGTGAGCTGGGATTGACGAAGGCGGGGGGGATCTCAGATCCGAGGGGAGAGTCGATGGGTCTTTTGATGTCCCATCAAGAAGCTCCGAAATGACAGTTCCGTGTCATGTCCGACGCTATTCCTGACCGGGGCCTTCGGGTTCGGATTGGGATTGAGGCCGAATATCTCCAGCGGCAAGATAAGAAATTTTAGGCTATTTGTTACGGTGTCACTCTGCTGTGACTTCCGCATCCTTCCGTACCATGTCCTCGGGCAGCTGCAACAATGAAGAGCGATTTCATCGCTGATACACAATTCACTCATATTCTTTGGCCTCGCATCTTGCTCGATACTCCTGACAGTGGCAAAGCCTGGGCCTTAGATTTGAGATCCTCAGTTTCTGAGCCTCTAGAGGTTGATTCTCAGCACGGCACTGAGAAGTCAACTTGGAAGAGGCGATTCATTCGGAACGGAGTATCAGGGTATGAGCCGCTAGCAGTGAGTGTTCCCTATACACCTTTCCCTTCTCTTCTCCATTTCCTATTCTATCCTTCAATCGTCACACGTCATGAGCGACCGACTCGCCATCGCCAATCTTTTGAATCCAAAGCCCTCAATTTCTATCTCTGACCTTTTGAACCCAGCACCTCCCATTCACAGGACCACATCAACCGCGCATAAATTGTGTATGCGCTCAACTAGTTCCGAGTCTCCAAATTTGTCACGTCAAGTTCTTCATTTGAATTACCAGCTCACCGACAAGACTCTACTTTCAACAATCTATTTGTATCCACCCGGGTCAACAGTGGAATATCCAGAGACAGGGGAGGGTGGAACTGGTGTGGGTCATCTGTTTGAGATGAAATTGGATTCGTAGTCAAGTCCGGGTTGTGACTTTGCGTATTCGAGAGGACCGCCCAAGGGAAAGTCCAATGATGAGGTGGTAGCAGTAAGCAGGCTCAACAAGCTGGTCGGTACGTGTGACCACTGCTAGGCGGTTGATCCCTAAAAAACCACTGTAATATGCTTATTAGACATTTGTACGGTTGAAGAGAGAAGTACAATACATACCATTTCTAAGGAACGTAACTTCTAGTGGCAACATTAAACGTGGGGATAGACTTCTGGGTTGAGACCTGCTCGGCCTGCTGCGTATAAAGATGGCAAGCAGTCGGGTGAGGGTCATAAAAAGCCAGTTCATCATCAACAGAATCATCTGGATTATAGACCCTGGGTATAGAGTACAGATTGACGAAGAGAAGAGGTGTTCGAGGAATGTCCACTGCGATTTGGCGCAAGATGATAAGGGGCAGCTCTCAAGCGGGGAGGGGAGCTCTGAGAGCGATACGGAAAGCGATGGGGATACGACATCTGCTGGGGATAGAAAACACAACGCAAAGATTGGACTCAAAGGGTATGCTTTTTAAACTGGTACGTATACAGCAAGTTTCTCCAAGTCCAAAGCGTGCACGGTGCCCTTGTATGTGTTCGTAATCACCCTAGGAAATCTACACAGAATTAGAAGGAGTTTTTTAATTTCTGATTCAACACACCTAACCCCTAAGCTGCTTCTAGACCCTCCCAAACTGACTTGTACAAGCATTTTAAAATCCCAAGAGCCTGCCCAAATTAATTAAATGAGAGGTGATGTGCGCGTTCACAAAAACTCACCGCAAAAATTGGTATGAAGAATCTGCTCCATGGGTGGCCCTCCGAGGAGTTCTAAGGTGTGCACTCAGGAGCGAAAAGGCAGCTTCAACGCCCAATAACATTCGCTGCACTTGAGAGCCCGGCCGCCTTGTACACAGAACCGACGATTCGGTTGGAGAAAATCCAGAATGTGCCAAAGAAATGCATTGGATTTGCACTCCAGACAGCAGAAGGTGGCGGCCGCTGACGCGAAAAGCTCTCCAAGACGCCGTTGCGTTGAAGGCCTAAGGCGGAATCCGAGGGAAACACTGAAATGGCAATGTCACACTTCCGAGTAGAAAAAAAAATCAGCTGATGTCTGACCCGTAATCTACCGTTATCTACATTCCTAACTAGGCTTATCTCAAAGTCCGGTTCCGTCTCGCAGTCTTGATCGCCAATGATTGGCATCGGAGCTGCCATTTGGAGCTTCCTGATGGGACATCAAAAGACCTATCGACTACGTCCTCCTCAGATCCCTCTAGAAGGGTCAGCAATTCACGGGGGTTCTGATATAGTCGCTGCCCTGGTCGCCATTTTGGAGAAAGAAGCGTCTGGCTGTCTATTGCCGCAATAGTCTCGACATTAAATATCTCCAAAGCCAAAGATGTTCTGGGAAACGATATTACCCCAGAGATGAAGGTCGTCCCCGGATTTGTTCGGTATGCATTTCTTCCGACAATGAGCGCCGATTTGTTTTACCGTCTGTTTGCAGCCACCCAGTGGATTTCAAGTGTAATATACTGCCTCGTAGGGAGAATGTAGAACAGACTGTTGAGCTTTCTCTTGCTAATGTTCTTCGGGCCTATTCCATGTAAAGTAGAGTAAGATGTTCTGGAACGTTCTTTTATGACGTCGCGCGCCATTTTGTAAAATATACACTTGACCATTAACTTCCATGTCCTCTGCTCAATCGGAACCGACTACATCCACCGCCAGTCCGACGCTGGCTCTTCCAGCACCTGCTGATTCGGGAGCTCGAAAACTCGACGTAGAGTCGGGTACCAAAGTCCATTTGGATGACCTAGGTCCAATGGTCGTTAATTCCAATGGTGTATGTGCATTCCACCCATCTACTAAACTCGCAACTAATCGATCACGCCATATCTGACATCTGATATGTTCTCTTCCAGACATTGTCCCGAATAGCCAGTAAGTTTATTGACCATCGTCGAAATCAGACTTTGCTACCAACAAAGGAAAAATATCAAATTGCTTCTAGACTGGACAAACATGACAGAAGCAGAACGTAAAAACACATTGAGAGTGGTGGGAAACAGAAATCAGTCAGTCAAAATAATGCAGCTTTATCGGATCTTCCCTAATTTTTTTTTCTAACGGAACCGCCTATCATGACAGGCTCCGACTAGCTGAACGAAAGGAAGCGGAAGCGAATTTGAAAATTTGAGCGTGGGATGGGCTCGAATCGATATTACGCTTAATCTAGCCCAAGTCAGGTAATAATCAAACAGAAAGAGGCGTGTTCACTGCCGTTTCTCCATTGACAACCGATGTCTTTCGCGGCCGGTTTATCCTTCCAGTTGAGAAAAAAAAAAAAACGGTGTTACATACTAGATTGTGCAATGTACTTTGTCCGTAGCCCTTCTCCCGAGGTACACAAATGGAGGCTGTTCTTCTCTCGACACTCCCGAAGAATTCTATATTCTTTTATAGAAAAAAGTGCAGCTGGTGAGCTCTTTTCCATCTGGAGCAAGGCAAATGTCTGGGATAACGCCAACCTTAATTGACAGAGAAAGTTGAGCGATGAAGCCTATTTTTGCGATGGTCGGCATCAATGAGGCTTACTGGGATGTATCCTACACGTTCGTAGAACGTTTCGGCTTTACTGCCCGTCTGGGTGTTAAGAAACTAGAAGGGAACCTTGTAAGCAACCGACTAGCGAGTGGGAGTAGACCGCCAGCATGTGGCACTCACCAGGATCGTCCGGCCATGTTTACGGGCCTCTTCCTCCAATACGGTGAGAAGCATTTTACCGATTTCCCTACAAACATAAAAGGTATTCAGAACGGCACGTAAAACGTTTTGAGCCGAACTCGCGAAGGAGCGTGGACGTACTTCCTTTGATGCTCTCTCCCGACTATGAGCTTGCCAATTTCACCGCGATGTTTCGCGTTTGGTTGTTGGGATAGATATAGAATCACACATCCGAGCATAACAGGTTCTACTCACTCATTTGGATCCCCTTCAAGTGCAACGATGATAAACTGCTTGTTCTCGTTCACGCCTTGCTCCAGATCCTTCCAAAACTTTTCTCCTTCTTCTATAGAGAACGGCTGAATAAAGTTCATCACAATGTTGTTGTCTACACATTCTTTGAGAAGCAGTGCAAGCTTTGGAATGAGTTTCGGGTAGGACGAAGGAGCGCAGGTGACGATGCGAATTTGGCTATTTTCTGAGGCCATTGGAGAAAAAAATGAGAAACTGGAGGTCTGAATTTGTATGTTCTTAAGGAAAAACGAGACCTATCGTGTAGTGAAAAGCGGGAAGGAATAGCTTTGCTGCGAGATAACTGTGCAGCTATATGGTGAGTGCCAATGAAGAGGGCCCGGCAGGTCGACGTGAATTGACATACCCAAATGGAGACAGTTAACAGGTGTACCCCTGTACATACATGTCCAGAGAATATGATTTCGTTTTTGTTTGTTTGCTGCGCGGAAACTGCCTCGGAGCCTTGAGGAAAGCTGCACTACTAGTCACACTGACGCAGAGGTCGGCATCATGAGTTTGAGCACTTAACTAAGTATTGTTTTACATCCGCGGCAGATAGATTTCGTTGTTTACAAGTGAGTAAATTTACAACTGAATAGTACGGGTACCTCCTAACATCGAAAATGCAAAATACTTTCTAGCCGATATTATGGCTATCATTGCGCCGGCCTTTCCTCTGGCTCTCATTGGGAGTCCAATGGGGGAGGGGGAAGAGAGAAAGAGAGGAGGGAATTGAGGTGGGTGGTGGGTCTCAGGTCTCGTTGATGAATTGAACAAATGATGGACGACCCTTTGAAACAATTGCTCGGTTCATAGGAAGTCGAAAAAAGGGCAAGGAGAAAGGAGGAGGGGGGGGGTAGGGATAAAGGGATTTTGTTCTTGTTTATGATTTCCCCTCTCCCGCTCTCCCGCCCTGACGCGGAGGGATAGCGATCGAGAAATCTTGTCTACAAGGCATGACTATCAAAGCCTGGCCCATCTACGGCTCGGTCCTTTGATGTGTGAAATGAAAGGTCGGAATCACCGGAATAGTAGGAGGAGGAGGAGAGGGCGGTAAGATTTGAGAAGATATTGAGTCAGTTTTGAAAAGGCCGGAAAGTTGCTGTCGTCCTTTATAAGCTATAACGCCCTTCTTGTTTTTTTTCGCAAATTTCCGATATGCTCTCACTGTGAAACAAGTCATTTTCTGCGCGCACCGTGCTTGAAATTATAGAAGAATTTACAAGTTATAGTAACAACATTGTTTTGTGTGTGATCATGCAAAGTGTATTCCAACATCGTGAAAGGCTGCCAATAACCTATATCGACATGAATGAGAAGGGAGGGGCATGAAGTAATCATAAAAAAGAGAGAAATACACACTTTAATAAATCATCAACGTCCATTTTTGCAACTCTCTGATCTCCATAGGTGGTCTCTGTCAGAACGGATTCGACTAGAGATTTGATATTTATTTCATCTGGTACGATCTGAAATGGCCGAATGAGAAGGGAGGAAGAGAGGAGTGGAATGGACAACACCGCATACCTGATTCGTCTCTGAACACCAAGTTTTCCAATTCTTTTCCAGCATTCCCAGAACGCCTTTGGCCATAAAATTAGCATGGCAAGTTTTATTTCTCCTACTGAACACGACTCTTCCCAGTCCATCGAATTCTTCAAATCTTATCGGAGGAGGAGGATCTCTGGGAACAATGCGAACGACAGAACTCTCTATGAGAGGCGGAGGCCTGAAGTTGTTTTTTCCAACGTGCATGAGATAATCGACTTTGGCGTAGAGCTGAACGTTTGCTGAAAGTCTAGACCAAAGATCTGTACCCGATTTCGCAACGAGGCGGAGTGCGAATTCTCTTTGGAACATGAGAATACAGGTTCTGGGTAGTGGACGATGCGAGAGGATGCGGAAGATGAGCGGGGGAGAGATTTGGTAGGGTGTGTTGGATATGCAGACGTCAAAGTAGGGTAAGGAGGCTTTGACGAAATCTCCGATGATTATTTCTAGTTTTCGCTGTTCTGGTTTGCCCTGGAACCGTTTTGTGAGTTCTGCGGCCATTTGAGGGTCCATTTCTATGGCTGTAACGTGTTTTGCTTGCGAGAGGATGTGGGTTGTTAGGTTTCCTGTTCCTGGACCTACTTCTAGGACTTTGTCGGTCGGTTTTAGGTTCGCTTTTTCTACGATGCTGTTTGTGTGGATTGATGAGCAGGGGATGGGGGAGGGAAGGGGAAGACGTACGCCTGAGCCATCTGTGGATTTTTTAGGATATGTTGACCGAACCCTTCAGTTTTAAATATCGGATTGTTGGTCGTCGACGACGACGATGCTGAGGAAACATTTTTTGTTTTTTTCGCTGAAGCCTGGTGGGCGCAAGTGAATCTGTCCGATGTAGCTCTGGGCATAAGAGCTTAGACACGCGCTTATTTTTTAGAGATGTTCAAAAAGCCGGTTCAAAACCTGAAAACGAGTTCTCCCCTTCGCTCGTCCGACCGAAAGAAATTGGGAAATAGAATAATTCAGGCGTATAATTTGGCTGCTGCAGATTCTTCGCTGGATCTAGTCCCAGAACGAATACTCTCCGCCAAATTCACCACTCACAATGGTGCAGAGCAGGGCGTCGTCTATCTCTCGAACGACCAGCATATTCCGCTCTGGTTTACACTGAGGGACTCAGAAGATATTATTCCGACTGTATACACGCTTTTCAAGAATCCAGATCTCTTGCCTTTTGTGTCTACACCCAAATCTGTCATTCCTATTTTGACCGCCGGTGCAGATCTTATGATTCCTGGGGGTAATAACTTTCCCTCTCTTTTCTTGACTCAAATCACGCTTATCATCCTCTAGTTGTATACACTTCTCCAAGCCTCGTTCAAGGTCAGCTCGTCGCTATCCGCAAGTACGAACATGATCCACCCATGATGTCCCCGCCTCTTGCTGTCGGTCGAATGGCAATTTCGAGCGATAGGTTGAAGGAGAGTACCCATGGAAAGGCTGTTCTCGTACTTCATATGTGGAAAGATTATTTATGGGAATTAGGTCCCTCCGGCATCGAGGTTCCGCCTAGTATCCCTCTCGTTATTACGAAAGCCCCCAATGACGGGCAGGAGGCGCAGGAACAACAGGAGCCAAGTTTGGTTGTCCATCAGAGTCAGATGCAGACACAAGCAGAATCAGACTCATCCCAACCAGAACTAGAATCATTGACCACCCCCGCTACTGCTACTGCTACTACGGAAATCCTAACTCGCTACACCTACACACCGGATGAAATATCCAACCTCCTCCTTGTCTCCCTCATTCGCGCCATCTCTCAACCTATCCCATCTTTGTCGTTCCCTATCCCCGCAAGCATGTTTTATACGAGTTATATTTTACCTAACAGACCGTACCGTCCAGAGGTCTTTTTCCCTCCTTCTTCTGCTTATCACAGGAGGCCGTCTGACTCCGTGTCTTTGACCCAGGAAGGAAAAGACGATGGCAGAAGAATGGGAGCAGGAGGAGCAGGAGAGGCAGGCGATGCAGGATGGGACCTAGAAGCTCCAGATCCATACACCATAACCATAAAATCATCGTCCCACAAAACCCTCTCTTCATTCCTCAAAGCAGCCGAAAAGAACTACCACCTTCTGTCTCTTAAAACAAAGCAAACCGACCTTGTCATTGTCTCTGTCAATCCGAATGCTAGCGCCAAAGTCGACGTCATTCAAAAGCATTCTACAACTTCAACCTCCACTTCTTCCACCTCCACCTCACCTTCAAACTCGAACACAAACCCAAACACTTCCATATACACATATACCACAATCGGACAAGTAGAGTCCAAAGTTTCGAAAAAACAAATTAGGGAAGAAAAAGAGATGGAAGAAAAGCGTGTAGCGGAAAGACAAGTTGACATTGTCGAGTTGTTTAAACCGCATGCGAAGAGTTTGAGTTTGTTTGGAGAGGGTGGGTTCAGTGTCAAGTGACCACGGTTTTAATTTCACTTTTATTTTTATTTTGGCCTAGGAATTGGGCTTTTTTTCTTTTGTTTTGACTGACTCATTATCATATTTTATATAGTACATCGGATCTCTACACGACACATCAAGTCCGGACCTTGCTTAACACGTATATCACCGCGAAACAGCTAGTGAATCCTCATGAACAGGCGTATATCAATCTGGATGAGGTACTTGTTGGGTGTATCGGCCTCAGTTAGTTTTTGTCTTCATGTTTTCTCCGAACTTTCTAACCTTCCAATCTTCCCTTTGTAACTCAAACATTCCCTTTTCAACGTCCAGGTTCGGGTTCGGGTGGGGGCAAGAAGTCAAAATCAAAAACCAAAGACAAGGAACAGGCGGAGGGTCCTCCTCCGAGCGTGGGCACGACGATGTTCATGAAACGAGACGAGTTGACGAAAGAAATTGTGGAGAGTATGCAGCCTTGGTATGAGATTAGAATAGGGGAGGTTGCTTTTAGGTATGTCTGTGTCGATGTCTGTGTCTATGCTCCCCATTTTTAATTCTTTCTCATTTCCTACCTCTCCTATTCCGCTTCCTCCCTCCTCCCAGGAAAAAAGGATCACTCTCTCCAATCCTAATCACCACCAAAATCCGTCAAGGCCGCAAAGCATCGACGCTCATCACCGGAATAGAACCATTCGGAAACGCGATAGAAGGGTTGAATAAACCTGAAGAGGTTGCGGAGGAGCTGAGGAGAGTTTGTGCTAGCGCTACTGGGGGTAAGTGTGTGTTTGCGTGGAGAGTTGTAGTGACTGATGCTCTTTTTGCTTGTTTCCTCCCCCCTGCTGCGCCTTGTTCCCGCCTCTCTGTCCGCGTTTGTCTCTCTCGCCCTCCCCTTCTGCTTCCACTCCTTCCCCCACTCCCCCTCCTCCGTCCTCCCCTCCCTCCCCTCCGTCCTCCCCTCCCTCCCCTCCGTCCTCCCTGCCCTGCCCTCCGTCCTCCTCCTCCGTCCTCCCCTCCCACAGTTTCCCCTCTCCCAGGCGGGTCAAGTGGTACCACAGAGATCCTAGTTCAAGGCAAACAGTCCAAACAAGTAGTGGACTATTTAATTGAGAAGGGTGTGCCGAAGAAGTGGATTAAGGTTAGGGATTTGAGTGGTGGGAAGAAGTGAGGGAGGCGGCACTATGGAGGGCCAAAATGAGAGGTGGGTAAGGGCGGAGGCGAGTGAACGGAGGGCGTGGGGGGCGGAGGTGTATCAACATATTCCGGTTTTTTTTTCACAAAGGCCACAATCTGTGTCTATGTAATGCAAAATCATTGCGTAACAATTGACTCACCAAAGGCCGACAGGGATTGTGGCCTATTTTGGAAAAGTGGTCCGCATCCAGCGAACAGAAACAAAAGAAAAATGGTCATGCCTGGAAAGCTTAAAAAGCCAGTTGGATAATTCCCATCGCCCAGTCGCGTCTTGAATTTGTTCAACGATGTTGTCTCTTCCCGAAGAGCTTCTCAACGCTGTGGTATCCGAACTGGCGTT
The DNA here is from genome assembly GCA_013368555.1 of Collybiopsis confluens. Taxonomy (NCBI): domain Eukaryota; kingdom Fungi; phylum Basidiomycota; class Agaricomycetes; order Agaricales; family Omphalotaceae; genus Collybiopsis; species Collybiopsis confluens. The sequence continues at coordinate 344,667 of JAACJN010000037.1, forward strand.
TATTTCTCCTCACATCTCCCTCCTCCCATCCTGCTGGATTCCCGAGCACCTCCGATTTCCATGCCCCTCGCCTGCACTGGCCTTGCTCTCCTTGGTCAACAAAGACTTGCGGAGAATCTGCTTGCCGTACCTTTTCGCTCACGTTTGAATCAAGCGCTTCTCACAAGCCACAGAGTTCAACCGTTTTTGGTCGCCCGATTCTCCGCTTTTGAAGTTTACGAAGTGAGTTCACTGACATGTCTTTATTGGCATGGGATTCTGACTTGCCATTCTCCTCTAGAGTGTTGTCTGTCCAGGACTTCCGCGGCCCGCGAAAATTCCTTTCAAAGCGACGGCCACAACCGCCACCAGAAACAAAGACATTGTGTGATCTCCTACCCCGTTTCGAACGTCTTTCATCTCTCAACTTGGTGCGATTTGGTTTGAAACTGGACTACAACATGCTGCGCGAGGTCGTCGACGACATCCCGTCCATTTCCACTGTTGTTGTGGGACCGTGTGGTCATATTTCTACGCCGCCCAGCCCCAAATTTATCTTCACAAGTGTTGTGGATTCGGTTTTTTACCGTCAAATATCTCAAGTTGACCACCGGAAGGGTCCAAACATATGCCATCTCACAATTCTACCACATGCGATGACCGAAGAGCTTTTATTGCTCAAGCTGAAAAACCTTCATGAGCTTGTGATCCATTTGTCCCCGCTTCACATTGTCTCCGTCTCGTGGATTACCCGCTTCGCATCCGCTCATCCCCAACTGAAGAGACTCTCCTTCACTGGGGAGATGACAGCACAGTATTTCCATGCCCTAATTCCTGCTTCTTACATTGATCCCTCTCTCCGCAATTTTATATCCCAGTTGTGCTGAAATCCATCTTCTATCATTCCGTGGTTGGGTATCCACCATATCGGTCTCGTGCGAATGGACGCGGACTCGGAATCTGGCTGGCAGTGGAAAGTCACGGAGCTCGCGATCTTTATCCAGTCTTCCCTCCTTGACATCTTGGGAATTATTTCGGACACACTGCCTGATCTCAAGCATCTCAGCATCGATCTCCGTCATAACTCAGACGAGGAAGAAGAGGTAAGTTCACGTTCCCTCCAAACTTTGAGCGATTTTGAAAAAAAAATTACAGATGTATCTTGCTGCCGCGTATGCTCGCTTCCGCCGGATCACGGTCATGGACTTCGTTCAAAGTAAAAAGTTGGTACCGAATGTGGATACGGCGATGGATGGGATCACACATATCCCGGCCTTGGGCCTGGACATGATCTCATATCTCACACCCATGCTCACGTTTATCACATATGTCGATGTGAGACACACCATGAACACGAGCAAGCTATGTTTCAAATATTACATTCTGGGGTACCTCAAGCAGTTAAGGTATGAGTCAGAAGTGTAGATGTGGAGGAAGAAGGCCCTTGGAGAGGAAGATGGACGCTCTTTTGGTTTTGTCTTGGGATCTTTTCCAATAGTTATTTAGGAATTGCCTTGCTTCGTAACGCTCGTAGTTTCAATTGTAATTATCCTTGAATTGTACAATGTATCGTGTTTTTTTTTATGGCTGCAGTCACGATTTGCTGCGGCGTCAGAACTCGCTGTCACATCCTTCAAATCTTCGAGCTTATCGAAGATATAGTTCAGAGTTGCTGTCTTTTACTACCAGATCTTTATTTTCCAGATCATCATGATTTCATGGTCGACCAGCGCTTTCCACGGAAAATCTGCTTGCATACTACAAATCCGGAGCGTCGAGAGGGCTCTTCTAGCCCAAGCCGCTTTATAATTAGGTTAGTTATTTTGTTGATCGTTAACTTCTAGGTGTCTGCGGAATTTTATATTTCCGCCCCCCTTTTCCCTCCCTCCCACAATCTCGCCCCTCCGAGGTGGCCCGAGCGGAATTAGGGAGATACTTTTGACAGGTTGAGTAATTGATAGAGTGGGTGTTGCCAAGAAGTGGCAGGGATTTGAGCGGGGCTCCGGCCGAGGGGGGCAGGGGGAGCCTATTGAGGTGTTCACCAAGGCCACAATGGGGAAATTAAATCATCGCGCGAGAGCTGACTCACCAATGGCCAACAAGAGCTATGGCCTGATTGAGACCTGCGGGACCCGATTTAGGATCCCGGAAAACAGGAACAAAAGAAAAAACCATGGTGGGGACAAGCGCGGTGGCCTCGCAATGCTTCAATAAAAGCCAGGTTGGTTTTTTACACAAGGCCCAGTCCTTCTACCTCATCATCTACATCCTCGACAATGTTGTCCTCTCTTCCCAATGAACTCATCAACGCCGTTACAGCCGAGCTGGCATTTATTCCTCCTCCCTCTAGCCTCCAGCCATCCTGCTGGATTCCTCAGCATCTCCGCTTTCCATGCCCCTCGCCTGCCCTCGCTTCGCTCTCCATGGTCAACAAACATTTGCGACAAATTTGTTTGCCATTCCTGTTCGCTCATGTTCAAGTCGATGGGGTCGAAAGCGCCCAGGAATTTCAGCGCTTTTGGTCCACTCGAATTGGCGGTGAATCACTATTGAAGCTGACCAAGTGGGTCTGACGACCTGCTTTATCCTCCGTGGTTTCTAATTCTTCTCCACTGTAGAGTATTGTCCGTCCTGAACATCACCCGACCCAAGGGATCCTTTCCGAGTGGACAAGAGCGATTGCGGGTGACGCAGATCGTATGCGATCTCCTCCCTTTTTTGGGATCTCTCTCCTATGTCAACCTGACCAACTTTTGCTCGCCGCTGGACTATACGGTACTGCAAAAGGCCGTTGATGCCATCCCTTCTATCTCAGCCGTCGTTCTAGGCTCGACAATCGACATTTTGGGGCTGCCGAGCCCCAAGTTTGTGTTCACCAATGTATATCGCTGTTTATCGCACTCGCCTCTTAGCACCTGGTCGGGATTGAACATCTGCCGCTTGACAATCCCAACGGAGTGGATTAACAAAGAGTTTGGATCACTCAGGCTGGAAAACCTTCATGAACTTGCGATCATTTTGGATCTGGATGATGGAGCTGGTGTCCCGTATAAGCGGCTCCGTCGTTTCACATCTGCTCATCCTCAACTCAAGCGACTCTCGTTCGACGGTTTCGTTGCACTCCACTTTTTCGATTGTTGAGCGCCTCCCGCTTACATCGATCCTTGCCTCAACGACTTTATATCCAAGTTGCGTCAAGAACACCAGCGTAATCTTATGCAGTGGATCGGTATCCACCACATCGGTCTCACGTGAATAGACGACGACTCGGAGTCTTCTCCTGGCTCTCAGATGGACATGGTCATCGATCTGGAGATGGACACGAACATCAACGAAGACATGGCCATGGATACGGAAACAGATGACGACACAGACGAAGACACAGACGAGGACACAGGCGAGGACGTGGGATTGTGCCCACCGAAGTGGCAAGTTACGGAGCTTGCGGTCCATACTATCTCTCACCTCGTTGAAATCTTGGCAATCATTTCGGACACGTTGGGTGATCTGCAACATTTCTGTCTTGACCTTCGGTCGAATAACTTCAAAGATTACGAGACCGAGGTGAATTTTTGACTTGTTCTTTTTTTTTCAGCCCTCCACCATTTCTTATTCTGTTCTTTTTCTTGCAGGAGTCGCTGGCCGCCGCGTGTGCTCGATTTCGGCAAATCACCATTTTGGACTTATTCCAGCGTGCAAAGGTGACCGAGGGTCGGCAAAGGTGCCGAGAGGATCAAATATCTCACGCACATAGACGCGAATCCGGACCATTTTGTCGATTATGTTGCGTGGTACTTCAAGCAGGTGAGGTATGAGGAAGTGGTGTAGGTCTGGAGGAGAGATGAAGATGGACTCTTTTTTTTCTCTTTAACTCCTACATCAGTAAAAAGACCCCAGGCCAGAAGACATTTACATTACCCAGGGAATAAGTTAAAATTCCTAGGTAATGTTTGATGAACTGAGAGGGGTTAGAATGCACTGAAGCTATCAGAGTCTCCTGGCTACCTAGGTATTTTCCTCAACCCCGGGGTCTCCTACACTCTCCTGGGGTCTCCCAGTTACTCTGAAATGCTCCCAGACCTATCTGGAGACTTGTCATTTCCAATGTTGTTTTTAATCAGATAAATTTTTGCAAACCCTTCTACCAGAACAAAAATTGGCTGTCTCAACCATGGAATCCCAACACTTGCATTCTTGCTCCTCTTCAGAAACTTGCCTTGAAACAAATCTCAAGCAGGAAAATCTCTGCAATTATCTATCTAACAAGATACAATATTGTCTCTTTAGAGAACTTGAAGCTTTAAGGGGCCCACTTCGCCACATGATGTATCAGTAATAAAATAAGTCAAGCATGTACACCATCCCTCAAGGCGACTGTTTTCCCAAACTGTGTGACAAGGAATATAAAAAGGATCATAGCTCGTCGTGATCTCTCATGGACGCATCATCATCTTCACCATAAGGTCCTCCGTCGCCGCTATACAATTTTGTAGTGATGGGATTGACAATTCCTTGGATTTCTGTGGAAAGAAAGAGTTCAGTTATTGCCGTAACAGCGCGTTAGATAAAGTAGCGTACCTGCAAGCTTCTCATCAAGATCCTCAGCCGTCGCCGACGCGCCGTTCTCATCCATCCACTCGGTTGTCTCCTTGACCGTGGCAAGGATGGTCTTCTTGTCCTCAGTGCCGATTTTGCCACCCAGTCCCTCCTCATCGTTAACCTGAGTCTTCAGACCGTAGATGAATGAGCAAAGTTGGTTCAAAGATTTGATCCTCTTGCGCTGAGCCTCATCCTCTGACGCGAAATTCTCGGCATCAGCAACCATACAGTCAATCTCTTCTTGCGAAAGACGACCTTTTTCGTTGGTGATGGATTCAGATGTGCCGCTGCACGTTTTAAGTTAGAGTTGTTGTCCCAAACACATTGAGATCACAACTTACTACGTTCCCTTGTCAGCAGCTCCGACCTTCATGATACCATTGGCGTCGATTTCGAAAGTGACCGTGATATGAGGGACACCACGAGGTGCGGGTGGAATTCCGGAGAGCTCGAACTTTCCGAGGAGGTTGTTGTCCTTTATCATGGTACGTTCACCCTTGTAGACTTGGATCAATACAGTGGGTTGGTTGTCGGCAGCGGTGGAGAAGCTGTTAAGAAATAAGAATCGGCGCGAGGTAAATTTAGGTAGGAACGTACATCTGCGACTTCCTGGTAGGAATAACAGTATTGCAAGGGATGAGTTTGGTCATAACCCCACCAGTAGTCTCAATACCGAGGGTCAATGGGCAGACATCGACGACAACGACATCAGCGGTTCCTTCAGCACCAGAGAGAATACCGCCCTGGACAGCGGCACCATAGGCAACTGCTTCATCAGGGTTGATGCCCTTGGAAGGCTCTTTGCCACCGAAAAAGTCCTTGAGAAGTTGTTGAACCTTGGGAATACGAGTAGAACCTCCGACAAGAACGATCTGGGCCGACAATTAGCTGTGAAACCTACAGGGTAGAGACAACTTACCTCATCAACATCATCCTTCTTGACATTGGCATCCTTGAGCACTTGCTCTCTAAACCTGACCCTGCCATATCACAAAACCGCCTTTAACTGGAATGACTGCTCGATGGATAAAGCCGGTGGTTGTGACCGCAATGAGATGGAGCTCATCGGACCGTTCTGCGAATCCTACATTTGTGTCGTAATTGTCCTGTATTGCTGAGAGTATGTGTACATATACAGTCAATGGATAGCTAGGCCATTTCAGAACATTGATCATGAGCAAGAGTAGGGTTGGCAAAAAACTCACTTAGGGGTTAGGGGGTTAGGGGGGGGTTAGGGGTTAGGGGGGGTTAGGGGGGTTAGGGGGGGGGGGGGGTTAGGGGGTTAGGGGTTAGGGGGTTAGGGGTTAGGGGGTTAGGGGTTAGGGGGGTTAGGGGGTTAGGGGTTAGGGGGGTTAGGGTTAGGGGTTAGGGGTTAGGGGTTAGGGTTAGGGG